>QAOA01003916.1:89633-149798 GCA_003255065.1 Cercis canadensis | reverse complement strand
GACAAAATGTGGGAGTTGACCATAGGAGTAGGCACTGGTTTGGAGTTAGTAAGTCTAGCCCTCTATAGTAAATCAGTAACATACTTGGTTTGAGACAAATGAAGAGTATACGGAAGCCAAGTGGTCTCTATGCCAAGAAAATAGTGCAAGGAACCAAGATCTTTAAGGGAAAACTGAGAATTAAGGGAACTAATGAAATGAGTAATAAGTTGTTGATTGTTACTAGTCAAGATTATGTCATCAACATACACTAACATATAGAGAATAGCCTGTGCAGAAGGGGAAACAAATAAGGAATTGTCAAAAATGGTGCATACAAAACCCCAAGCCACCAAGGTAGTCTTGAGTTTGGTGAACCAAGCTCGAGGGGCTTCTTTTAAGCTATAAAGTGCCTTTTTTAACCTACACACATGATGAGGAAATGTAGAATCTTCAAACCCCTGAGGTTGCCTCATGTATACTTCTTCTGCCAAATCTCCATTTAGAAAAGTATTATTTACATCAAATTGTTGTACTGGCCAAGCATGAGCTAAAGCAATGGTAAGAACTATGCGGATTGTAGCAAGTTTCACAACAAGAGTGAAAGTGTCAAAATAGTCCAAACCATGAGTCTGAGTAAAACCTTGAGCCACTAATCTGGCCTTATACCTCTCAATAGTACCATCTTGCTTGTATTTTAGTTTGTACACCCACCTACAACCAACTATGTTCTGATGAAGAGGGCAAGGAACTAATTCCCAAGTGTGATTCTTCTGCAAAGCTTGAAATTCAGCTATCATGGCCTCTTGCCAACAAGAAAACTGAGTGGCTTGCTTATATGTAGAAGGTTCAGTCAGAGGTGAAAGTTTAGAAAGTGAAAGAACCTTGGGTTTGAAAATACCATTTTGGCTACGAGTAACCATGCGAGTGGGAGGAGGTGGGGAATGAGGTAATACTTGTGGTGCCTCTAGTGATGGTGAAGGAGAGAAACTAACATGTGTAGGAGGACTGGCAGAAGATAAGCCAGGAGAAATAGTAGGTGAACCAACAGGCAAAATTGAGGGAGAAATGGATGGAGATGTGGGGACAAGTAGGGAAAGAGGAAGAACAAACTCATTGGAAGCCTTGTGAGAAGAAACCCCTTGGTTTGACAGACACTACAAGAAAAAAACTAGATTCCAACAGAATTCGTGTCGTTAGAGTAAATGACGTTGGAATTGCAACATTCCAACGGTAATTCCCACGGTAAAACACCGTTGGAATTCAAATTTGGGGAAAAAATTTTGCTAAAAATTCCAACGGTATATATTACCATTGGAATTTTTTTTTTTAGATTCCCACGGAATTTCCAACGGAAAATTACCATTGGAATTTCAAAAAAAAAATTCCAACGGTAATTCTCCTTTGGAAATTTTCTGTTGGAAATATCGTGGCAATTTTCATTCGAATTTTTTTTTTTGTTTTTAAACAAAATTCCCACGGTAATTCCAACTGAAAAATACTGTGGGAATTTCTTCAAAATCCCTAAAATAATTTATTTATTTATTTTGTAAGCCAAATTCAACATAACAGCAAAACAGATTCTCATAAACAGATTCAGAACTATGCTAAATAGTCAAGTATCTCATAAATATAGAAATCAAGCCAGAGAAAATATTCAACATCCATTCATCAAGTAAGGAAACTTGAATAAAGTAAGAAATACAAATGAAATCCTAAAAATTCCCAGAAGCATCTCACAAATCCTGCTCATCATCTTCAGAATTGTTATGTCCTGAATGCATGTGGCTGGTGATATATCCTTTCAGTGTGGCCAACTCATTCTCAAGTTGTGCAAACCGGTCTGCACTAGCTCTAAGAGTGTTCAACTCCGCCTCACGTTGTGCATCTCGAGTACGTTGATCCTCCAATTGGGCCTCAAGAAGTCCAATATGTTGTTGCATTTGGGTAAGCTCATCAGTGTTATGCGCAGTGGCGGTAGACTGAGACCCGAACCTGTTGGACTTGGACCCGGATGAAGAATAGAATGCTACTTCGGATCCAAATCTATAAGCTCGGCCTCTCTTATTTTTTTCCCCCAGTTGCCTTAAAAAAGAGGGCAGAGTCATCAACAGATGATCCTGAGGCTGCAGCATCCTCATTTAACTTCTCAAATGAACTCTGCATCCAAAAAAACAGAAAATAAAAGTAATCAGTGAAAATACATAAATTATGGTAAAAGCTTAGTTATTATATTACAATTAAAGATACTCACATAAGTCATTTCTGCCCTGGGTGTTGACCACTGGTTTGTCTCATTGTTATGGTTCAACTTACAAAAAAGTTCTGGGATGGTAGCCTCTTTCCCTAGCTACCGTGCCTGAAACATATAAAAAATTGATGTTAGTTATCTGTGATTAGTTAAGACATACTTATAAAAACTTTATTATCAGTAAATAAAACTTACATATCGCCTTTTATGCTCTGACACAGATATGGAGCCACCCCGGTTCAGACATCCTCTCTCACTAACTGATCTATTCTTCTTGTTTCGCTCTGACTGCTCCTTGAACTCAGGGTCAGTCCTCCACTTATCTCATAGTGCGTCAAGGATTGTCGTCAACAACCATTTTCCCTTTGACTTACGATTACGAATAGAGGCTAAGTTTGCTCGGACAGTGTCAGCACACTTAAGGCCCCAGATCCGCCTAATAGCATCATCATGTTGCGGATCCCACGTACAATATTTCTAAACCAATGATAGGAAGATATTAGTTAGACTACTAGCAAAACATAATTGACAAACATAATTCATAAATTAAATAATATAATTTAATTGTATAACCTGAAATTCCCTCCACCACATATCTCTCACTTCCTTGGGAATGTCCTTCCAATCTGTCCACGGTTGTTCATACTTGGCCTTCATGACGAAAGAAATGACACCAACTGTCGTAGTGGATGGTATAAACCTATAGAACATAAATTAAAAAATTTATTATATATAAAACATATATAAAAATAATACTAATAGCAACAAAATAACATAAAAAAAAACATCATACTCCTTCCCATTCGGTCGAATCAACAGCCTGCTATCAGTTGATCCACACGCCGCCGTAGTGGACGCAGCAGCAGAAGAACCTTGAGTCGATGGTGCTATGTGGGTGGATTCAATAGGAGTAGGAGATGGCGTATGATCAATATTCACGTCAGAGGGTGCAGAATAAGTCTGTAATGGAGTATGAACTCTGCCTCTGCCTCGTGAGCTAAAACTACGAGCACGTGTGCCTGTCCCTGACATCTGTGAATACAAAAATATCAAATATGTAAGTGAAACATTAAGTAATAAGTACATTCACTATCAATGAATAAAAGCATTAGGCAACTATAAATTAACCTTAACAATCAATCACTTTCAACCAAGTAATCACTAGGGACTTCCTCTTCAGTTTCAGGCTCCTCGCTATCATATGATTTTTCCTCTTCTGAACCATCCTCTCCCACCTCCTCATTAGCTTCAACATGTGCATTAATTGTCATGTCCCTTAAATCTTCTCTCATACCAGCCTCATCTCTTAAATTATTAGCAATTTGGTCATGAGAAGAGATTTCAGTGAAGTGCAAAGTTCTATCATCTTGAAATGGAGCATCACGTAATTCAATTGTGCGCCTTGATTTTGTCTTAATCATAAGCCAGTCTCTTTTGTTAGAATTTGGGTTAGGAGAAGGTGTAAAATATACTTGCTCCGCTTGTTGAGCAAAGATAAATATATCCTTACCATTGTATCTCCTATTTGATTTAACCTCAACAATCCCATACTTTGGACAAATTCTTGTACCCATGGGCGAAGGATCAAACCATTTACACTTGAAAAGTGTCAATCGCTTAATAGGAATTCCAGGATACTCTATCTCAATTATCTCTTCTACAATTCCATGATATAAACTATCTGTTCCAGTAAGACCTACTACAGAATTATTCGACTTTCGATTATGTGCCCACCAAGATGTGTGAAAAGAATAACCATTCACAAAATAAATTGGAAATGTTTACACTACTCTTAAAGGCCCCCAAGCTAAATTGTACAGAAATTGATCTGCGATATTATTGTAAGGATTGTGCACCTATTAATAAATAATGAAAACTGTGTTATATCAACAAACTTGTTATAATAGATACTAATGATAACTTCATTATGTAGTTGTAGAAAGCACTTACATAGTTTTTGAACTAAAGCACAAAATTTGATTCTATTTGTTTGTCAAGTTCGATGGAGCTGAGATTAGTGAATGTTGATGTCAATGACTCAACATAAATGCTGCAACGGGAAACATATGCATTACACACTAAGGCATAAAAACTTGCAAAATCTTTAATAACACATGAAAACTATAACTTACTTCAGGACGGGTTCAACTTCAGGACAATTTAAAAGAACATATAGTGATGCTGCGACTACTTCATCCTCATTGAGATAACGAGTTTTACATACCCCTTCGTGTCGACCAAGATAGTTAAAGATAGATAGTGGAGGATGCACAGACGACTCTCCACTATCATCATTTCGAGGCACTCTTCTATTTCTAGAATGTACGTGAGACTCAAAGCAATAAGAACAAAACGTAGAAGTCTCCTCAAGTATGTAAGCTTCACAGATAAAACCTTCCACATGAGCTTTATTTTTCACTTTTTTCTTAAGATGATGTAAAATCCTATGAAAATCAAAATATTGCACGATTATAATGAATATAAATGACAAGGTACTGAATAGTAATTAATTTCAAAGAATAGATTTAGACCTCTCAAATGGATACATCCATCGATATTGTACAGGTCCACCAACTTGTGCTTCATACACTAAGTGTATTGGTAAGTGTTCCATGACGTCAAAAAAACCAGGAGGGAATATCTTCTCCAATTTACACAAGATAATTAGAATATTCTTATCCATCATGTCAAGCCTACTTTCTTCTAGTGTTGGACAACATAAGTTTTGAAAAAAAATAATTTAATTCAGTCAAAGATTCCCAAATAGGAGTAGGCAAACAACTAAATGCAATTGGAAGCAATCTCTCCATGAAGACATGACAATAATGACTCTTCATATGCTGCAAAGTGCAACTTGTCATATCAACACATCTGCCTAAGTTAGATGCATATCAATCTGGAAGCCTCAGCTCCTGAACCCATTCACATATTGCTCTTTTTTTATATATATTCAAAGTGTATTGCACTTTCGGTTTGAAAAATTTTCCATTTCCTTTGTCTTCCAACTCTAAAGCCTTTCATCTACAATACAAATTGAGATCCATTCTTGCCTTCACATTATCCTTGGTTTTACCTTTAACATCTATGACTGTGTTGTAAATATTTTTGAAGACATTACTCTCCGTATGCATAACATCCACATTGTGCGGATTCAACAAATCACACCAATACAGTAAATCCCAAAAGATACTGCGTTTAGTCCAATTATGATGATCCCTATAACCAAGTAAATTATATCTTCTTCCAGTATCTGTTATCTTAGGCAATTGAGAAACTTGTTCAAATACTTCAACTCCTGAGTATCGCTTAGGCGGTTGACCCAATTCATTTTGACCTTTCAAGAAGTTCTTCTTATTCTTACGAAATGGATGATCCATGCTCAAGAACTGTCGATGACAATCAAAATAACAAATCTTTCGACCATTCTTAGCATAAAATACTTTCGAACATTGCATACAAATAGGACAACCCAAACGACCTGTTGTTTGCTAACCCGACAACATACCATAAGCAGGGAAGTCATTGATAGTCCACATCAAAGCAGCCTTCAAACAAAAGTTCTGTTTCTTAGAAATGTCATACGTTTGCACACCATCATCCCATAACAGTTTCAAATCATCAATCAGAGGCTGTAGATACACATTAATATTGGTTTTTGGATTATGTGGGCCTGGAATTATTATTGTTAGGAACATGTATTCTCTCTTCATACACATTCCAGGAGGAAGATTGTACGGAGTCAAGATTACAGGCCAATAAGAATATATATTAGAATTCATATTGAGAGGACTAAAACCATCAGAGCACAGATCTAATATCACATTTCATGGTTCTGATACAAACTCTGGGTGAATTATATTGAAATGCTTCCAAGCTTCCCCATCTGAAGGGTGTGACAACACTCCTTCTTCACATCGATTTTCATGATGCCATCTCATGTATTCTGCAGTAGCATTAGAGGCAAACAATCTTTGTAACCGAGAAATTATTGGTAAATACCACATCTGTTTTTTCGAGATCTCCTTCTTTCGGCTATTTCTACTTCCTTTATCCACAAAATGAGTTACACCACAAAATCTACATTCTCTGTTTGCTTCCTCATCACCATAATACAACATACATTCGGATGGACAACAATCTATTTTTTTATGACCACATCCAAGTTGAGCCACTAATTTCTTAGTATGATAAAAATTATCAGGCATTCGATGACCCACAGGCAATACCTCTTTTATCAATGCAATTATTTCATCAATACACGCATGAGGAATATTGTAATCAGACTTAATGCTCAAAAGTCTAACCGCAATTGATAATACCGAGTGATTCTCACATCCATCCCACAAAGGAGACTGTGCAGCACATAGCATCTCATAAAACTTTGCGGATTCAAAATTAGGTTCTTTTGGTTCAAGGTCAAAATAGAAATAAGAGCCCCCAGCATCCATAACCATTCGCTCATATGGATTCAAATCATCAGAAATTGGATCAACTTCGTAACCTCTTCTAAGAATTGGTGGTTCAATCTTCCCATGATTATGCCAATAGTAATAATGTGGCTGAAATCCTTTCTTATATAAATGTAACCTTACTTCATCCGGTGTGTGATATCTTAAGCACTTGCATTTTAAGTATGGACACCTAAATCTTCCTTCCCGTTTGAACACCTCTAGTTTTTCAGCAGCTGTAATAAATGTCTCAACACCCCGTATGAATGAATCTAATAACAAGTTCCTTTGAGGATTTTTTCTATTGTACATCCAACGACGATTCTCAGGTATCTCCATCTATTCAAACACTGAAGTAAGATTTCATTAAAATTAAATTTTGACCACGAATTGATCTTAACCTGAAGCTAAATTGGTATGGCTTCTATCTCATTCTTTGAGAGTGCTTCACACTAAAACAAGCTTATATAAGTAACTAGTTTAATAAAATTTCAACAGCACCTCCCCAGGGTTCTCCAAGTACACGAAATACACTGCATAAGCAGCATAAATGTGCACCCGGAGAAACAGAAAGAGATGATGTGAAATTTTAATAATTCAAGTTACAAAATAAACTTGCATATCTAATTTAGTGAATGCACTTCTCAAAGAACAGTCCCAAAATTGGGGACTGTCTAAGCGTTAACTCTACTTGGTTAATGTTTAGACGAGTTCCTAAGTTAAATAAGCTATCCTATCTATCAGTGTGTCTTGACAAATTTACTAAAATAATAACATTTAATAAGCTATCCTATCTATGCGTCCTACCTTTTTCTTTATTTCCTATTCTCTTGCTTTCTTGTTGTTCTTCCTCTGGGGTTGGAAGGTTATTTGTTTTTGTATTTTCTTTATGAGAAGGGGAGGAGAGGAGAAGAACAGTTTTGTATTGAAATAATACCCACCTAAATCCACATCCCACAGTTTTCTAATCAGAAATACTTTTGTGGGATGTGAATATTGGTGGGTCTTTTTTCAATACAAGAATGTTCTTCTCCTCTCCTCTCCCTCTCATAAAGAAAACACAAAAGCGAATAACCTTCCAAACTTAGAGAAAGAGCAACAAGAAAACAAGAGAAAAGGAAAGAAGGAAAAGTGTAGGACGCATACGGGTTGAGGGGAGGAGATATCAGAAGAAGACAGAGACAGAGCTAGAGGAAAGAGAAGGGTATGAGTGGGACCCATATTTAAATAATACATTATTACTATATATTAGGCATACACAAAACTACTATTCGAAGAACAATCATATGCATTATAAGATAACACAGATGCTAACGGCTAACCAAAACTAATAGTCCACAATATAGAGTATTTAAATTGGTAACATTAAGCATGAATATGAAGGAAAAGTAAAATTAAACATATGACTATAAAATTTATGCTAACCTTTGCTTTCTATCCACAAATGTAGTAGCCAACAACCGTGTCAGTAGGTAATAATGNAAAGTGTAGGACGCATACGGGTTGAGGGGAGGAGATATCAGAAGAAGACAGAGACAGAGCTAGAGGAAAGAGAAGGGTATGAGTGGGACCCATATTTAAATAATACATTATTACTATATATTAGGCATAAACAAAACTACTATTCGAAGAACAATCATATGCATTATAAGATAACATAGATGCTAACGGCTAACCAAAACTAACAGTCCACAATATAGAGTATTTAAATTGGTAATATTAAACATGAATGTGAAGGAAAAGTACAATTAAACATATGACTATAAAATTTATGCTAACCTTTGCTTTCTATCCACAAATGTAGCAGCCAACAACCGTGTCAATAGGTAATAATGAAGATACTCAAAGTCCCTAGCTCCAGCTAATCCTCCTCATAGACACAATGCACACTTTTATCCCTTTATGCATAAGAAAAAAAAAAGGATGAATATAGTAAATAACAACTGCATTAACTTTTCACATCTACTGCTTTAAAGAAATAACTCACATATCAAACAATTCAAGTAAGCAGACAGAAAAAGGAGGAATAAAATATTCTCATTAGAAGAGGCCCTACACTAAATGAACAAAAGCAAAAGCATAAAAAGGTGCTCTCCAACCTCTGTCTGCCATGGAGACTATGTGAAAACCTGTGTGCAAGGACATGTTTGATATGTATTATTGACCACAATATTTCTTCTTTTATGACAGCATGATATTATATCCAGATGATGAGGCTAATAGGAAGAAAAAGAAGAAGACTATAATTGTGAGGGAAGAACAAGCATTGGTACCAAAGTTGCAATCAAGATATGGCTTTGACAACACAGATCAAGTTAAGCAAATAACAAACACTATGTAGGTATCCGAAGCCAACCTTTTGAAAGAGGATGCAGTTAGAAATGTCAGGGAGGTAAGATAAATTTAACATAGTCACATTGTCCTGTATTGTGCATTTTGTTTAGCTCATTTGTTTTACAATTCACATGGGGGTCAGATTATGACTAGTCATGCAAAGGATTAAAGAGTAACCATGCACCAAGAATGCAAAATTATGTAAGAATCATAGCCTATTTTGTATACATTTTACATAATACATATCATGTTTACAATACTGAAGTTGAGGGGTAAGCAATAATTTGTCACAACAAAAGACATGAAAATAAATTGATCAAAAGTATTCAATAATTAGATCAATTACAGAGTTGTAATAAACAGATGCAGAGAATTAATTTAATAATTTTTAGCTGAGTGACAGCTCTTGTACAGTCCATATACCAGCAACCATTTAAAGGGACTCAGTCAAAATAAGAACAAAGAGAAACTCTTTAGCTTAAAATAAAAGAAGAAGGATTAAGTCATTACTACTTTATTAAGTGTTCATTTGTGGGGTTTGTTCTAGAATCTTAATTAGTCATAAGTGGAGATTCTCTAGTTTGGCAAATTCTTGAAGGAAATTTTCCATTCAAATGCATAGAACACTTAATTATTGAACAAAAAAGAAACTTCTATAATACTAATACTAATGTCATCTGATTGAAGCACTTGCTATGACTACAAAACTAACTAAAAAATAATAATTAATTGATTTTGGAAAAGAAGATAGACAATCTCTGTTGTGCAGTAAAACAAATATATATATATATATATATATATATATATATTAAAGCATCCAACAACTCAAAGATTTAAGGCTAAAAGATTATGGCCAGAAACAAAAATAACTATAGTTACAAGATTCACGTTCAGATCACTCTAATACACAATACAAGAACTAGAATGCCAAACATGTAAGTTAATGTGGTACCCATACAATAATCCAAAAGATAATACTAAGAGTGTGGTTTAGAGGGGTGTAGCGAATATCATAACTATGGTTTGTATTATTTTTAATCAAAATCTATGATACTAGGATGTAACTTAGGTGGTAAGGGAAGAATGGAATTAAAATCTTCTATTTTAAGTTTGAATGTTGTAGAAAAAAATTAAATAAAAGAACTAATTGTAGTAATTGAAATAAGTTGTTAATTTATACTCTGATGTGGGACTTCAAGTGTGATTAGTAGCCAAAGCAACTTTCTCTGTCAAATGAACTAAATGGGCAGACCATGAAGGTGCAAACTAAATGGGCTTGAATGGAGTTATTTTTTGTTTACACGGTTAAATAAAATGCCAGACATTCAGACCTTGAAGTTTTAAGCAACTAAAGAGAACCAGACCAGCAAGATTCAGACCATCATTAAGCATAAAAATTAGTACCCTTTAGGACCAGAATTTAAATAACTTTTTAGAAACCAGAAAAAAACCAGACCAACAATTAAGCAATGAAGGAAACCTTATCAACTTGACTGTTAAAATATAATCATTCCAAGTTCAAGTGCAATAACAGAGAACTGTAGCTCTACAATAATCCTGTTGGTCAAGAATGGTAGTGTCAAAATTGATATAATAATTTCATTAATAAAAAGGTAAAATAAAACTGAGAAACTTGAGACAAATCAACATTACAGCATGGCAAGTTATTATTAAACTACCATAGATAGTGAATCAAATCAAAATGTGTTAGCATATTACTAGCAACTCAACCATAGTACTTAATGCAGCTCAACTACAACTTGGTCTCCATATAGTACTTAATGCAGCTCAACTACAACTTGGTCTCCATTGTTGGCTGCTCCATTATCATAGCTAGAATAAAATACTTTAAGAAGGATGATTTGGTTGACTGCATTAGTTGTTAAGAACAATAAATTGATTTGAGGCATTTTTAAATTGTTAATATGCATAAAAAATTGAATTATTCTGCAAAAGTTAATACTACGGTATTTCACAAACCTGAACTTGAGTTTGAAGCCCTTTGATATGTTGAACAACCAAATCCAGCATGTCTGAATATCTTGTTTGCTGCAATAACATTTTCAAGACAAGGTCAAGCCTTTTGCATACATACTTTACATACTGATTTGACATATAAAGAAAATGTATGATGACCTACCCATTCCAAGGGAAGAAACTAACGTAATGTAATATTTGTTTCTCTTCAATACAAGGATGCTTTTCACAGCCTTAGAAGAGTCCCCTACTAAGGGGTTTGAACTCTAACAAAGTCCTACTCTTTTTATATATTGCAGATAATTCCTTATCTCAAACTTTAGCCTATCAACATTATATCCTCAAAATCATACCTCCACAGGACTCCTACGCAAACAACATTGGAATTAGAAATCATACCTTCACATGCATTTAAATGGCTGATTTGGAAGAAAAAACAATTTTTTAATGTTATGTTAGCATCATCCATCAGGTTTTTAATCGCACACTTATGATGGACCCAAACTACTCATTTTGTGGAAATAGAAGGTCAAAACGAGAGCACTAGTTAGCCATTTAAACCATCTACAACCAAGTAAATAATAAAGTAATCATGCCTTGATTAGCCACTGGTTTTATAATCAAGCAGCAAACACTCGCAGAGAAAATATATGTTTTCATTTAGTGGAGATTGATGAGTAGCATGGCCAAAAAATGACTGATCAGGAGATAGTTTTGAAAGTTGCCGAAGTGAAAATATAGAGTAAAAAATTGTTTCAATCTGCACAAATAGGAATCCCAAGAAGCAGATCATTCTAGCTGAAAATCCAAAAGATCAAGGACAGGACTCCAAAGTCATTGGCTGATACGAGTTATAACACAAGGTCTCATGAGCAAAGAGTTTATAAGGAAAAATCACCTCAAATTGCATTTATATACTTAATTTGATAAAAAGCAATTTCAAATTGCTTGACAGGAGATTATGTCAACATAGAATTTAGATATAGTCAAAAGAAAATAATACACTATAGCAAAAACTAGTATAGAAGGTCAGAATGAGAGCACATTCCCTTGAGACAGTATTACCTCAAAATGCCTCAAATTGCTTTGACAACACAGATCAAGTTAAGCAAATAACAAACACTATGTAAGTATCCAAAGCCAACCTTTTGAAAGAGGATGCAATTAGAAATGTCAGGGAGGTAAGATAAATTTAACATAGTCACATTGTCCTGTATTGTGCATTTGTTTTACAGTTCACATGGAGGTCAGATTATGACTAGTCATGCAAAGGATTAAAGAGTAACCATCCACCAAGAATGCAAAATTATGTAAGAATCATAGCCTATTTTGTATACATTTTACATAATACATATCATGTTTACAATACTGAAGTTGAGGGCTAAGCAATAATTTGTCACAACAAAAGACATGAAAATAAATTGATCAAAAGTATTTAATAATTAGATCAATTACAGAGTTGTAATAAACAGATGCAGAGAATTAATTTAATAATTTTTAGCTGAGTGATAGCTCTTGTACAGTCCATATACCAGCAACCATTTAAAGGGACTCAGTCAAAATAAGAACAAAGAGAAACTCTTCAGCTTAAAATAAAAGAAGAAGGATTAAGTCATTACTGCTTTATTAAGTGTTCATTTGTGGGGGTTTGTTCTAGAATCTTAATTAGTCATAAGTGGAGATTCTCTAGTTTGGCAAATTCTTGAAGCAAATCTTCCATTCAAATGCATAGAGCACTTAATTATTGAACAAAAAAGAAACTTCTATAATACTAATACTAATGTCATCTGATTGAAGCACTTGCTATGACTACAAAACTAACTAAAAAATAATAATTAATTGACTTTGGAAAAGAAGATAGACAATCTCTGTTGTCCAGTAAAACATATATATATATATATATATATATATATATATATTAAAGCATCCAATAACTCAAAGATTAAATGCTAAAAGATTATGGCTAAAAACAAAAATAACTATAGTTACAAGATTCACGTTCAGATCACTCTAATGCACAGTACAAGAACCAGAATGCCAAACATGTAAGTTAATGTGGTACCCATACAATAATCCAAAACATAATACTAAGAGTGTGGTTTATAGGGGTGTAGCGAATATCATAACTATGGTCTGTATTCTTTTTAATCAAAATCTATGATACTAGGATGTAACTTAGGTGGTAAGGGAAGAATGGAATTAAAATAGATATTTTAAGTTTGAATGTTGTAGAAAAAAATTAAATAAAAGAACTAATTGTAGTTATTGAATTAAGTTGTTAATTTATACTCTGATGTGGGACTTCAAGTGTGATTAGTAGCCAAAGCAACTTTCTCTGTCAAATGAACTAAATGGGCAGACCATGAAGGTGCAAACTAAATGGGCTTGAATGGAGTTATTTTCTGTTTACACGGTTAAATAAAATGCCAGACATTCAGACCTTGAAGTTTTAAGCAACTCAAGAGAACCAGACCAGCAAGATTCAGACCATCATTAAGCATAAAAATTAGTACCCTTTAGGACCAAAATTTAAATAACTTTTTAGAAACCAGAAAAAAACCAAACCAGCAATTAAGCAATGAAGGAAACCTTATCAACTTGACTGTTAAAATATAATCATTCCAAGTTCAAGTGCAATAACAGAGAACTGTAGCTCTACAATAATCCTGTTGGTCAAGAATGGTAGTGTCAAAATTGATATAATAATTTCATTAATAAAAAGGTAAAATAAAACTGAGAAACCTGAGACAAATCAACATTACAGCATGGCAAGTTATTATTAAACTACCATAGATAGTGAATCAAATCAAAATGTGTTAGCATATTACTAGCAACTCAACTACAACTTGGTCTCCATTGTTGGCTGTTCCATTATCACAGCTAGAATAAAAGACTTTAAGAAGGATGATTTGGTTGACTGCATTAGTTGTTAAGAACAATAAATTCATTTGAGGCATTTTTAATTTGTTAATATGCATAAAAAATTGAATTATTCTGCAAAAGTTAATACTACGGTATTTCACAAACCTGAACTTGAGTTTGAAGCCCTTTGATATGTTGAACAGCCAAATCCAGCATGTCTAAATAGCTTGTTTGCTGCAATAACATTTTCAAGACAAGGTCAAGCCTTTTGCATACATACTTTACATACTGATTTGACATATAAAGAAAATGTATGATGACCTACCCATTCCAAGGGAAGAAACTAATGTAATGTAATCTTTGTTTCTCTTCAATACAAGGATGCTTTTCACAACCCTAGAAGAGTCCCCTACTAAGGGGTTCGAACTCTAACAAAGTCCTACTCTTTTTATATCTTGCAGATAATTCCTTATCTCAAACTTTAGCCTATCAACATTATATCCTCAAAATCATACCTCCACAGGACTCCGCCGCAAACAACATTGAAATTAGAAATCATACCTTCACATGCATTTAAATGGCTGATTTGGAAGAAAAAAACAATTTTTTAATGTTATGTTAGCATCCTCCATTAGGTTTTTAATCGCACACTTATGATAGACCAAAACTACTCATTTTGTGGAAATAGAAGGTCAAAACGAGAGCACTAGTTAGCCATTTAAACCATCTACAACCAAGGAAATAATAAAGTAATCATGCCTTGATTAGCCACTGGTTTTATAATCAAGCAGCAAACACTGGCAGAGAAAATATATGTTTTCATTTAGTGGAGATTGATGAGTAGCATGGCCAAAAAATGACTGATTAGGAGATAGTTTTGAAAGTTGCTGAAGTGAAAATATAGAGTAAAAAATTGTTTCAATCTGCACAAATAGGAATCCCAAGAAGCAGATCATTCTAGCTGAAAATCCAAAAGATCAAGGACAGGACTCCAAAGTCATTGGCTGATATGAGTTATAACACAAGGTCTCATGAGCAAAGAGTTTATAAGGAAAAATCACCTTAAATTGCATTTATATACTTAATTTGATAAAAGCAATTTCAAATTGCTTGACAGGAGATTATGTCAACATAGAACAGCTTAAAATATTCTGCTTAAAAAGTTCAAAATTTTCTTTTCAATATTTGCAAATAACTGATTCAAAAACCCAGCATCTATTGTGTCAAATGATCAGTAAATTAACTTTCTTCTGTTAGCCTTCAAATTAGGCACACTGAAGTTCAGTCAGACAATACTATTACTATTACAATTGACTAGTTAGGCTAGCCAACTTTAATTCAAATCTAATTGAACGGTCCAACAGAAAACTCCCACATCAATATCCTTAGAGGCCAAGCTTTATAGCATTGACCAAGTTCTAGATGAATTACTAGATACGTAAAACTAGTGCCACTGAGACAAGATTTCCAAGTCAATCTCATGTAAAATCAGGTTTCTAAATTCACTATACAGAATTCCAATCATAAAGAGGAAACACACACACACACACACACACACACATATATATATATATATATATAGATGGATAGATAGATAGATAAAGAAAATATTCCTATATGGATAAATACACATCTCAGCCGGGATGATAGATTCCCTGTAAAATTAGATAAGCAATTCAATTTACTGCATCTCTACATAAGTAGACAGTAATGAAATAGTATTTGGTTATATTGCTAAATTCAATTTGACATAGTATTTGCTTCAATTTCACTTGTACTTGTAATTATACATGTTAGGCACTTTTATCACTATAGCAAAAGCTGAGTTTATAGCTAACATTTACCACAGATTCCATTCCAAGTTTTTCTGAGCTTGTCATGTGTATGTCAGGTCCTCTTAACCATGTTTGACAAAGACCACGTCATTGAAATCCAAAAAAATGCTGTTGCTGAAATTCATGGGGTGTGGCTACCTAGTTCAGAAAAGACAATAGGCAAGTATATTTTGTCAAGAGACGATGGAATAAGATGCTGCAAAGGCAGAAGAAGAAAAACATGCATACAGACTAATGATAGGAAGGGAAAAAATGGGAAAGTAATAGACAAGAATACGTAGAGGCTTTGTGAATCACATGACACTGAATATCTTTCACAACAAAGATAAAGGAAAAACCAGTGTGTATCAGAATATTTCTTTTTCTTGTGACAGCTGCCTACTTATGTCGTTTGGACTGTCTTATCAGTAACTATTTCAATCAGAGATTGTAAAAAGGAATTCTCAGAGAAAAAGAAAAATACAAGGTTCAGAAATCATGGTTTATATTCTTGTTTGTTTTAGGTCTTTGATAATGCATAAAAAGAATCCTGAGTGTAGAAAATATAAATATGTATTCAGAGCTATTTAAATCAAGTAGGCACTAGGACAAAAAAGGTTCATAACAATCTCCAAGAATGAGAAGTAGATTACCACTTTACCAGATGGAGCCATGTTATGGTGCAGCCAACCCAAATAAATGAATAAAAAATTAATTCATCAACTAATATATCTGCTTTGCTAAAATTGTACATGTGAAAATGAACAAATATAAGAAGCAAATGCTGATTTTTTTATTTTTTCCCCTACCCTCTCTTCCCAAGGAACCAAGTAGACTAAAAGCCAAAAGTATATTATAGAGTAATGGAACAAACACAAGAACAATGAAAGTACCACATATAATTCCCCTAAAGAATTTACTTCTAAAATATGAAAAAAAAAAAAACAAACTTTTGAAAGAGAAGGAAAAACCACGAGTTGCTCCTCTGATTGAAGCTATAGCAAATATAGAATCCCAAAATGCAATAACATACCAGAACTCCACAGGTCTACTTGCATTATTAATACAATAACAAGGAGACCATGTCAGGTCCTCTTAATCATGTTTGACAAAGACCATGTCATTGAAATCCAAAAAAACACTGTTGCTGAAATTCATGGGGTGTGGCTACCTAGTTAAGAAAAGATAATAGGCAAGTATATTTTGTCAAGAGACAATGGAATAAGATGCTTCAAAGGCAGAAGGAGAAACACATGGATACAGACTAATGATAGGAAGGGAAAAAATGGGAAAGTAATAGACAAGAATACGTAGAGGCTTTGTGAATCACATGACACTGAATATCTTTCACAACAAAGAGAAAGGAAAAACCAGTGTGTATCAGAATATTTCTTTTCCTTGTGACAGCTGCCTACTTATGTCATCTGGACTGTCTTATCGGTAACTATTGCAATCAGAGATTGTAAAAAGGAATTCTTAGAGAAAAAGAAAAATACAAGGTTCAGAAATCATGGTTTATATTCTTGTTTTAGGTCTTTGATAATTCATAAAAAAAAATCTTGAGTGTAGAAAATATAAATATGTATTCAGAGCTATTTAAATCAAGTAGGCACTAGGACGAAAAAGGTTCATAACAATCTCCAAGAATGAGAAGTAGATTACCACTTTACCAGATGGAGCCATGTTATGGTGCAGCATAACCCAAATAAATAAATAATTAATTAATTCATCAACTAATATATCTGCTTTGCTAAAACTGTACATGCGAAAATGAACAAATATAAGAAGCAAATGCTGATTTTTTTTATTTTTTCCCCTACCCTCTCTTCCCAAGGAACCAAGTCGACTAAAAGCCAACAGTATATTACAGAGTAATGGAACAAACACAAGAACAATGAAAGTAACCCATATAATTCCCTAAAGAATTTACTTCTAAAATATGAAAAAAAAAACTTTTGAAAGAGAAGGAAAAACCACGAGTTGCTCCTCTGATTGAAGCTAAAGCAAATATAGAATCCCAAAATGCAATAACATACCAGAACTCCACAGGTCTACTTGCATTATTAATACAATAACAAGGAGAAAACATGGGAAAGCAAAAATAAGTATCACAACACATGAAGATCAAGGAATCTTGTTGAAACATGTTGGTCATGACTAAGAGACCTTTAACTAAACCGACCAAAGAGAAGGTAATCTTATATCAGCACTCAGCAGTAGCAAGCTTTTCTTGATGCTAAGAGATAAGTAATTTCGTTACAACAGTAACATGAGGGATATTGAAAGAAAGCATTTAACAAGGTAAAACACAATCATCCATTATTTGAGCCCTCTCCAATTCACTCTCAAATTCCACTATGATTAATTGATTATTCTTTTCTAGTTTTTTCAAATGCTTAACCTTTTCTAACAAAGCTTAATTTTGCGCCCTTCACTTGGTGAAGAAAATCACTTTTAGAGGAATACAGGCAAGGGTTAATCACCTAACTCTGCCATATTTTTCATAAAATTAATCAAGATGACATTTTGAACATTCTATTAAGGAAAAATTACACAATTTTTTTACAAAAACAGCGAAGAAGAAGCTATCAATAACACCCAGATCCATTGCACAGTGAAGAAGCATGGAAACAGAAATTATTGCAAGAGCATGGAAACAAATCCAACACCTAGAAAAATCCAACAAATCCAAGAAACAAAGAAACAAAAATGGAAATAGAAACCGAAATGCTTACAAGTGATGAATAAGAAGCACAACTCACCTGCAACAACACCCAGACTTCCGGACAGCGAGAGATGGACAATCGCCCAGCAGTGACAACGGTGGCAGCGGCAAAGTGATGGAACGAGGATGGAGGAGGCTGGAGAGTCAGAGAACAAGAGAAGGTCTCAAATCAGAGGAGAAGGAGAGTTGAAAGAGTGTGCTAGCTAGGGATTTCAGATTCTGATTTCTGGCGTGAAGTGAAGAGTCGAAGGGGGCTAGGGCATGAAGTGAAGAGTGAAGATCTAACCTTTATTTATCAAAACGTCGTTGTGTCCCTTATAAAAAAATTCAAACGGTACTATATTTCCGTGGGAATCAACACAAAAATTTAAAAAAAAAAAAATTGAAAAAAATGAGAAAATTAATTCCAACGGAAACTTCCAACGGTATTTACCGTTGGAATTTTCAGAAAAAATTTTCCGTTGGAATTACCGTTAGAATTTTTCAAAAATTCCCACGGTATTTTATTCCGTTGGAATTTTCCGCTGGAAAATAACCTTTTTCTTGTAGTGCTTGATAGGTAATAATTATCTGTCATGGAATCGTTCGATTAAAATTGCTCTAGGAGCAAAGGTGAAGCTTGGCTTCATTAATGGCAGATGTGCTATGCCAGAAAAAGAATATGCTGATTATGACCAGTGGATTAGGGAGGATTGCATGATTAGATCATGGATCCTGAATTCTATTTCAAAAGAAATAGTTGAAGCCTTTCTTTATGTTTCAACTGCTAGGGAATTGTGGCTAGAGTTAGAAGAACGATTTGGTGAGTCCAATGGACCACAAATCTACCAAATTCAACGTGAAATCAGTACTGTTTCTTAAGGAAATCAGTCTGCGGTGCAATATTTCACTAAATTGAAGAAATTGTGGGATGAACTACTCTGTGTTCAACCAACTCCACAATGTACCTGTAAACATTGCAACTATGATGTTACCAAGAAGGTCTCGGACATTTCTCATTCATCCAAGTTGGTGCAATTTCTAATGGGACTTAGTGATGATTTTGATCATCTACGAAACCAGATTTTGGTGATGGATCCCTTGCCTTCAGTTAACAAAACCTATTCGATGATATTGAGAATTGAGAAGCAAAGAGAGGTACAAGTTCATATGATGGGGAAGGTTGATAACTCTGCCATGTTTGTGAAGGCACCTCTGGGGAGAGGCTCTAGTGGAGGAAAAGGCAATTTCAAGAAGCAGAATAACAATGACAAGAGAAGTGAGAAATGTACACACTGCAATATGAGTGGCCACACTAAAGATTTCTGTTTCAAACTACATGGCTATCCTGATTGGTATAAAGCATTAAAGGATCAACGTAATAAACCAACTACAGCAAGAAAATTCATGGCCAATCTCGCAGATACTCCTTTAGATCTCAATGTAGACAATTCTGTTGAAAAACTCACTGATCAAAGAGCTACATTGGCAGAGATAATTCAGCAAGAATTCTCCAAATTGATGAAGGGACAAGGCGGTCTTGAAGGCCATTATGTTAACTTTGCACACATTGAGGGTTTTGCAGGTACTTCTACACACCAATCTCTTCAATTTGCTTTGCAATCTGTTAGTAGTATAGATCCTGGTACCTGGATAGTAGACACAGGCGCATCTAATCACATGTGCTTTAATCCTAGTCTTCTTCACCATAAACAGCCAGTGAAACACCTAACACCAGTTTTCTTACCTGATGGAACAACTAAACTTGTTCATCACATAGGAGATACATATCTCAGTCCCCAACTGATATTGACAGATGTTCTATATGTACCTAGTTTTAAGTTCAACTTACTCTTAGTCAGAAAACTATCCCAAACAGCTAAAATTCAATTTATTTTTTACCCTGATAAATGTATTTTGTAAGACCTACAGACTGAGGCTGTTCTGGCAGTTGGTAAAGTCATTGGGAACTTATACATATTTGACAAATCATCCTTCATTCAGCCTATTTCTTCTTTTCCGTATAATAAACAGAATGCTCTCATCAATTCCACTTGTAATTCAGTTACTTCACCTTGTAATCCTACTATTGTTCAAAATAAAGTTCCAATACTCTTGTGGCACACCAGATTTGGCCATGCCTCTTTGAAGGCTTTACAACATCTTCCATTTCTAACTAGTATCAGTTCTGCATTACCCTCACCATGTGATGTTTGTCATAAATCTAAGCAACACAAGATTCCCTTTCCCATTAGCACTACTAGAGCAACCTCTATTTTTTATCTTTTACACATAGACTTATGGGGACCATACAAAAGAGCCTCTATCACAGGAGCACATTACATGCTTACTGTGGTAGATGATCACAGTAGAGCTACATGGGTGTTTTTACTTCGACATAAGCATCAAACCCTTGAAACACTTAAGGTTTTCTTCAAAATGATACACACTCAGTTTCAAAAACACATTCGATGCATTAGAACTGATAATGGGATTGAATTCACTAGTCTTGAGTGTCAATCCTTTTTGTCCAAACTAGGAATTTTTCACCACAGGAGTTGTGTTTATACACCTCAGCAAAATGGAATTGTTGAAAGAAAACAGAGGCATCTCTTGCAAATTGCTCGAGCCCTTATGTTTCAAGCCAACTTGTCTATTAAATTTTGGGGACACTCCCTCTTAATGGCTGCTTATCTTATAAACAGATTACCATCACAGTTTTTAGATTGGAAAACTCCTTATGAATTATTAAATAACACCAAACCAGATTATCTTCTTCTCAAGGTGTTTGGTTGTCTTTGTTATGCAACTAATACACACCCTCACAAAGACAAATTTGAGGCATGAGCATCCAAATGCATCTTTCTAGGATTTGTCCCAGGACAGAAAGCTTATAGAGTCTATGACTTAATCACTCACCATATTTCCACTTCTCGTGATGTCATTTTTCATGAGACTGTTTTTCCTTTTGCACATTTTTCACATGACCCCAGTGATATGTCACTTCCTCTTATTCCTATTGATTCTCTTGCACCTGACTCTCACGCAATTATCCCACTTATTCAAATTGATATTCACATCTCTGATATTCCTTCTAGCTCTCATGACCTGCCTGTTGATGCCATACCAGATTCTACCTCTCCTGACCTACATACTGATGCCACACCAGAAAATCATTCCTCTCATTCCCCACCACTTCAACCTTCTCACTCTCTCCCACTTACTCCTTTACCTCTTGTCTTACGGCATAGTTCTAGACCAAAAATGAAACCAATATGGATGTCAGATTTTGTTTCAAATGTCTTTCTTCCCTCAGACTTACCAATTGCTGTACACAATTCCCCTGCAAACATTTCTCCTGGTTTTTCAGGTTACACACCACCTACTTTCCCATATCATCATTCTCCTTTTTTTTTTTTACTGATTCCTACATGTCATTTCTTGCAAATGTGTTTTCTACTCCTGAACCTCGTTCTTACTACCATGCAAGTAAAAATGACAATTGGCTTGAAGCCATGAATAAAGAGTTAGAAGCACTGGAATCTAATCATACTTTGGACTTAGTCCCTTTGCCTCATAGAAAAAAGGCCATTGGCTCTAAATGGGTCTATAAAATCAAGTACTTGCCTGATGGAACTGTTGATAGATATAAGGCAAGGTTAGTTGCCAAGGAATATCATCAAATCGAGGGTGTTCATTATAAGGACAGCTTCTCACCTGTTGCCAAGCTTGTCACAATGAGAATTTTCCTAGCAATTGTTACTGCAAAACAGTGGTCACTCCATCAACTTGACATTAATAATGCCTTTCTACATGGCTATTTGAATGAAGAAGTTTTCATGCATCCCCCTCAAGGTTATACCAAAGCTCAACCCAATGAGGTATGTTTACTAAAGCGATCCCTTTATGGCTTAAAACAAGCATCTAGACAATGGAATATTGAATTTTCTGGTAAACTTCAAGCTTATGGATTCACACAGAGCTCACACGATCATTGTCTCTTCACTATGCATACACCATCCTCTTTCGTAGCTCTATTGGTTTATGTTGATGATGTCATGGTTACGGGTACACATGATCATGATATACTCCAAGTTAAACGTTTTTTGAATGATTCCTTCACTATTAAGGATTTGGGGCCTGCTCATTATTTTTTGGGTCTTGAGATTGCTCGTGGAGAAAGGGGTACTTATGTTACACAGAGAAAATATGTTTTAGACATTTTAAGGGATGCTGGCTTGCTTGGAGCGAAACCTACAGCAACACCCTTACCAAAAGGGCAAAATTTCTCTTTTGCTGGGGCTTTACTGTCTGAACCAGATAGATACAGAAGACTTGTTGGTCGTTTGCTCTATCTAAACTTAACTAGACCAGACATCACTCATGTCGTACACCAACTTAGTCAATATATTCACTCACCAACTCAGGCTCACTGGAATGGAGCCATACATGTTCTGAAATACCTTAAAGGGACTCCTTCTAGAGGATTATTCTTTGCATCTGCTTGTGATTTTAATCTCACTGCTCATTGTGATGCTGACTGGGCAGCATGCAAGGACACTAGAAGGTCCATCATTGGTTACTGCATCTCTCTTGGTTCCTCTCTCATTTCTTGGAAGACTAAGAAACAAAATACTGTTAGCAGAGGCAGAGTACCGTAGTCTTGCTACTATAGTTTGTGAACTCTTTTGGATTACATATATCTTACATGATTTTCTCATTTCCTTCTCTTTGCCTATTCCTTTGTGGTGTGACAACTTGGCTGCCTTACACATTACTGCCAATCTTGTCTTCCATGAGAGAACCAAACATCTTGAAATCGATTGTCACCTAGTTCGAGATAAGTATAAGGAAGGCTTTGTCATTCCCCAGCATATTTCTTCCAAAGCTCAACTTGCTGATATATTTACCAAGAACCTTGTTGGACCTCAGTTC
The DNA here is from genome assembly GCA_003255065.1 of Cercis canadensis. Lineage (NCBI taxonomy): Eukaryota > Viridiplantae > Streptophyta > Magnoliopsida > Fabales > Fabaceae > Cercis > Cercis canadensis. Next base: position 126,494 of record QAOA01003916.1, on the reverse strand, counting down.
AATTTCCTTCTGTCCAAGTTGGGATTGGTTGATTTCCATCATTCCCACTCTCCAACTTGAAGGGGGGATGTATAGAATATAGTTGGTTAGTTAATTAGTTTGTATAGATTATTTATAACTAGAGTGATTAGTTAGATAGCTGTAATGTAGTTAGTCTTAGTTCAATCTGTTAATCATAGTTAGCATTCTGTTATAAGGTAGTTAGTGAATGCTGAGCTGCCTGCCTACGTGGCACCTTAGTCTCTTGCTTATATAGCTCATTATGTATATTGTACTGTTTATTAGATTGAAATATACAGAGCTTTCTCTCTTCATTTTGACTTCACTTTCTTGCTTGCTTTGTATTTGCTTGGCTGATCATCCTTTCTAAGGATTGTTACAATAAGCATATCCAGTCGGGTCCATTGAAGAGATATCATCAGAATCTGGAGAGGGGCTTTGCATCTTCTTTGATGAGATATTTTGGAAGAGGAGGGTAATGAGGTTGATGAATTTGCAATTTTACCAACACAAATAGATTTATAGTCTACCATTTTTATTGATTAAGGAAGCAAAAGAGCCTGTAAGAGAGAGAGAGGAAACGGTAATGCCTAAGGAATTAAGGAGGGGGAGATTTTTTTTACTTAATTTCCTATTCTTGGATCGGAGATAGAGAAGGAAATTATTGTACACAGAAAGAGAACAGTTACAATTGTGGGGGAAGTGGGATGGTTACTATGTGGTGATGGCCCAATTGATTGGTCATCAATAGACAAGTTTTGTTTTGGTTCTAGTTCCAAGTATATTAAGATAATTTGCCCTGAAGTCCACTACCTACTCAAATTAAGGTTATCTAGGAGGAGGTTGAGGTTGATTACAAAGATATATAATATATTGGTTTGTGTGCTTTTTCTATTGCTATTAGACAGTTTGACTTAATAATCAATGATGGATATATAATGGTATCTTTGCAATTTGCATGCTTCATTGATTTGTCGAATACGCAAATATGGCAGCTAGCAATTAGGTTAGTCAACTCTAATGTGTAATAATAGCAACGAGTAATGCTATGATATAAGTTGTATATTTGTAGCTTTCATATGATAACTATGAAGTGTGTCACCAGTTTCAAACGCCGCCATGCATAATAAAGACATAACTGAGGATGAAAATATATTGCAACCCTAACTTGCGTGATGCGAATGACAAAAGGTCATTATTTGGAAGTCAGTTTAAAGGGGAAAAGATCTGTTTTGACTATTTATTATCCATTTGAAAATGATAGGTTGCAACCAATAAAACCATTTCATTTTCATAACAAAATTTCATTCATTATAAATTATTATTTTTACTTTGGCTACCATTTTAGATTTAAATATGAAACTAGTAAGTCTTGAGAATGACTTTCGTACCACTTAGTCTATGGCTGTCTGATTTTTCACTATAAATTATTTGAATACACATAACTTTTAATCAAATTAAAGCATTTGTTCTTGTAATTTATTGAGTCATATCATGAAGGATATTAATGTTCAAATTTTATTATGAAAAATTCAGCTAAAGATCCTAAAAGGTTGACACAAGGGTTATTTAACAAGTTGTAGCCCCTATTCCTTAAAATATTAAATGCTAAGTAGGCGACGTGGCCTGACTTATAAAATACAACATAGAATCCTAGTCTATGTTTAAAAGTTATCCGTTAAATTCACATAAAGAAAATTTATCCATTAAATATTTTAAGCAATGAGAAATTGTTTTTTTTTTTTTTTGCCTTAAATAAGGAATGCATTTGATTTATCTTTTGAGCCAACCAAAATAGATTTTGAAAGCCCAAAATTAATTATGAGAGTTTAAAATCTTGTTTAAAGTAAAGAAACTACACAATCTGGTTCACCGTTCCTAACAGCAACGAAACAACTTTTCATAGGAAGCAACTTTGGAGTTTGGAGATTTTTAACTGCAATGACAATTAACTTTGGTATATTTGGATTATTAATTCACTATAGAACCTAAATTATCACATAACAAATAAAAATGATTTCCTTTTTTCTTTTTTTTTTTTTGTAATTTCACACGTAAAAATGAATTCTTTAACACTGTCCAAACAGATTGATTATTGTAAAGCTAATTTTTTTTAGTATATATCCAATAACAAAATTGATTCCCTTTAATTCTTTTTGGAATATACTTTTTTTCTTTTTATTGGTGATCCAATTAAATGTTTGTTTAATTATTCACATATAAATGGTAAGTACATATATTTAATTAAATCTATATAACAATGGAATAATCTTTAAAATTAAAAATATAAATCAATTTGAAAACATAAAATATAATCTATGGGCAAAATTGCACGTGTCCACCTTGATTTTTGAGTCCAATTGCAATGTCCCTTCAAACTTCAAAAACTGGCAATTTGCATAATTGTTTATTGAAAACTATGGCTAATTGTGACTTGAGCCAAAAATTAGTTGTTATTTAAATATACACCTAGTACAAGGGTAACAAATGAGATATCAGAAGTATATTTTAGAATAAAGACTGTTTTTATAAACTTGACTGCACAAAGTTAGGACTTCCTTGAAATTTTGCACTCTAATAAGTGCAAAATGTTGTTTTGTTGAAATAGAAAAGATAAAAGAACATTTTTCACTTATTAGAGTGCAAAAAATAAGCAAGCGTGCAAATTTGTTGAAATTAATTTTAAATTCCCATCTATTAATTGTGTCATCATGTACATGTTAAATTAACATGTAATTATGACATGGTCTATAGTCGAATTGATATTTTTTTGAAACTTGTAAGTTATGTGTTTGAACTTGGAGTTGTAGCCAAAATACAAAAAAAATAAAATTAACACATAATTAAGCCATTACGTGTGGTCTAATATTTATGAGTTTAAATAATATGCAAGAGGTCAAGGGTTCAAACGTCTATGTAATAAAAAAAAAAATAACACATTAGTTATTACAGGAGTTCAAATTAGTCAAAATCTATATCGGAATAGAATGAACATTGCACTTTTTCTTAGTCTAGAAAAAAATTGGTTGGACAGAAATATCAAGGTGAATAAATAGATTTCCATACTTATTGTGGGCAATTTCTATAATTCTCTCTTAACTAATTTAATTTAAGAATTACAGAGTTTAATTTAAACGGTTTAATCCACAGCTGGCCCAATTTGTCCCTGACCAAATCTACAGTACTTTGCTCCTCATGGAAAGAGACCAATCATTACGGTAGAATTTGAACCCACTTCCTCTTAGTCAAAAGATATCTAGATCACCATGACATTTTGAGACTTGTGTTTATTGTTGTATAAAAATATATTTATTAACTTTTTAATAGATTTATTTAATATTATATATTTAAATATATGTAAAAATTATAATTATGACATCGTGAGTCCGACTGGCAGTCCAACTAGTGCTCATTCTCCTCATCGATTCAATGACCGATCCGATTTTTAAAACATTGGGTAAAAAGATATATGGTCAACCCTTTAAGCATTAGTGTCCCCAATGCACACATTTATGCACACATGTTGTAAAACAAGAAATATTCTCATTGCGGCTTGTCACTTCTACACATTCTTTCTTGCATTTCTTTCTACAATTTTGTTCACGCACGATATACCTACTAGATATATGGGACCTATTAGGATTTTGTTGATGACCAACATCTGAGCGACCTGCATAGGAGGGAGAAGTACTGTCAGAGGAGGCCGGAGCTAGAGCTTCGACGTCTCCTCCGACGCTCAAGTCAACGTTGTCTTAAGGGAGGAAAAGAGTTGGTAGGATATCTCCAGAGGAGAGTCCGTGAATAAAATGAGTTGAGCCCCTTAATAAGTTAGAGGGAGAGAAGGTATACCATGAGCAAGGACATTTTGGTCTATTTATTGTAGCAGGGCAGTGGTTTTACTTGGATATCATCACTTGCCCCCCAGTCCAAAGACTTGAGGGAGTCAAGGTATTGATACTGAAGTTTAAGCCCTATAAAGTAAGCATTTGATGGCCTTTGGAGGCATGTTAGGCAGTAAAACATAGAGTTCTGTAAGTAAACTTTTTCAATTTTGTGTAGTTGTCTATTTGTCTTGCAATAGAAAATGCAATTGTAGGCCTTCTATGTCAACAATAACAATTTAATAATTAAGCAGGTAACAAGAAATATGAGCTAATGTGTTAACTACATAGTAGAATTTGGTCATGCCATCAAGCAGCAACATCATTTGCAAATTAGATTGTAGATTTAGACATGAGATGTTATGTAAAATTTTCAAAGGCCATGGCATTAATCAAAAAAGATTGCTAGGGACCCTTATCTTACTGATCAAGAAAAGTGTGTGCTGAATGTTTGCATCTCTAGTTTGGTTCATCATTGCTTCTTCCACACTAGCAATTTCGGGACCGCGGGGCCTGATGACTCTACCATGTCTCGGTTTAATATCCTATGGACGGTTCAGGGCAGTGGGGGCTTTATGGCTCTGCCACACCCCTACTTAATGTCCTATGAATGGTTCAAGGCTGCGGGGACCTTATGGCTCTGTGGAACCCCGGCTTGATGTCCTATGGACGGTTCAGAGGACTTAGGGGCTGAATCTTGTCTCATGGCACAGCCAAGCCCTTGTTTAATGTCTTCTAGACGGTCCCTGGCAAGTCAGATCCTAGGGCTGGAGCTGTCATCAAAGCATGCCAAGTCTGTGTTTAGAGTTTTCTGCAAAAATTGACTAATTTCCTCATAATTCTAGCAGAAAACAAAATAAGTCAGTAAATTAAATTTTAGTATCAGTCTTTGATATATTGAAGGAATAAGCGCATAAGCACTTTTATCACTTTATGTGGCTGAACATATAAGAGTTGACCATAATTCTCTTTATAGTGCCTGCATGCACCTGTATTTAACATAAGTTATGTTTGCATCTCTAGCAGCCTAGTCTTAATGAATGGTAGTAGGCATGAAGTTGTGATGTATCAAACATGATCTATTTACTATGAGAGTGAAATCCGAATTTGCAATGTTTATGCTTGTCATATTGCAACAATGCACTATGGCTATTTTTTTGTGACGTCCAGTGCAAGACTAAAATTTGTACTATCTCGTACCAAGAGAAGAAAAAAGTAAGAAAGTTACCAGAATGCTATATGTGGCTGGAGGTTCTCAACTTCTGGCTTTTTCTCTCTAAGTAATTGTCCTGCTCCTAGGAGTGGTTGCCTTGTTCTGTTTCTAGCGGTCTGCATCTGGAAGCTGTATTTCTTTTCACATCTTCCTCTTGTTTATTAGTTAAATAATGTAGTCACATTCTTGTCCCTTGTACAAGTATGCCTTGCAATTCAATGAAAAGGTAGAGTACACAAGCTCATGATATATGCCAAATTTTGTAGTCAATGGTTATGATCTTTACTGTACCAGGATAGATAAAATATGTAGAGCTCGTTGCTATTAAATAATCAAGTAGTAAGAACTTAGTAATGTAAGTGTGCATTAAGATTTCAAGGGTGCAGAGTGTGCATCTAGGCTCGAATTTGGCATGTAAGTGACTTACACCATCTGTTGAAGAGGGGTTTAAATGCATAGTCTGGGTGCATCTGGTAGTTTTCAATTAGCAATCTTGGTTCTACCCAAAAGCATGTGTAATGCACATAAAGTGAACAGTTCACAATTTAGCCATGTGGATTTTCTAAACATACTACAGCATAAATAATATGAAGTGCTCTACAAGAGATAGCTGGATGGATGAGAATTTAAATGACAAGTTCTGCTTATAAAACCAGATTTTATGCTATGAGCTAAAGCTTAAATTGCAATCATATGCATATATGCGTTCTCACCACTAGCACATTTGCAGTCAAACATAGCATGTCATGTTGCACACTTCTATTCCAACCTTGAGACTTTACTAGCATGTACGTGCTAAGTAACTAGAAAAGAGTATGCTAGAGATGGCTAGGATTGCAAATGGCTACATGCACATTAAAGAGCAACTATTGATGTTGCCAACCACAAATGGTTTAGTGGTCTGGGTTACTAGAACAGGTACAGTTATCTCAGTAGCGGTTCACAAGCAATTTAAATGCATAGTTCATATTCATGCTGAGGGACAGTAAATGAAGGGATATGAGTCCACAAGCTCGCTAAAGCATAGATGTTCTAGTGATCAAGAATTTTGTAGCAGCCCCTCTCAATCATTACTAGAAAAATATATAAAGTGAAAGACTCAAAATAGTAAAACAGTATGCTGCTATCTCTTACTTCCCTTCAAACATTCTAATATGGTGAGGGAGCTAATAGCTTTCCTTGCAGCCTCTTTTAAAGACGTGACCATGTTTAAAATGAAAGTAAGTGCATTGTTTGGATTGTAACCAAGCATGTCAGCCAGATAATTTTTGAAATGCGTAGGTATAACAGATCTCATGAGCATATATGTATGCAAGACCAAGGATTTGTTATGCTATCTTTGTGTTACCCTTTGCAAGTATATAGCTGTGGATGATGCTCCGATAGACTGGGCAGCAGTAAAATGAATGAGAAAGCATATGAGCAAGAGCAAGAGCAAGCAAATAGAGAACTTCTAGGTCTCTTGCCAGTGGAGAACTACTAAAGCATGGTTAAGAACAGTAAACATTAGTGTCTACGGAAGGTGACTGCTTTATATGCCCGCATGACATTATTTGCATGCTGCTTGTAGAGGTGTTAGATGCGTGCATCAGGGTACAATGATGGGGGATAAAAGTGTAGTCCCTTCATACTATCCAGATGCAAGATTTTTGACAAAATTAAAATTAGAAAGGCTGAGCTCATAAAATTAGGCAATATTGTATTTTGAATTTAGAAAAATTCATAATGTTCATATAGCAAACTGGGCTGTTTTTCACATCTTTCCTTTGTTGGCTGGTTATATAGTTCCTCGCAATTCAAAGAGAAAGTAAACTGTATGAGCACGAGATATATCATAAAAACTCTCCTTTAGTGGCTGCCATGGTTGTTGAGCAAGAATAAATGAAGCTCTACATAAATCATGTGCTAAACAGAGCATTTAAATTAATGTGCATAGCCACTCTACAGTTTTCATGCTCCGCAAGGAGATTTACAGCTGTTGCTACTAGTTTTACATATGAATCATATGACAGTCATATAGGTATTACGCACATGGGTGAATGTGTGTCTCATGCAATCATGATCTTGAGAGTATAGACTGTGAGTTATACATCAACCAAAATAGAACTTGATAGATCAGGAATTCCAGAACACATAGGTGGGTACAGCTCCTATGCTCCGCCAAAAATAATTTAAATGAGGTTCTGCTTCTATAAACTAGATTTTATGCTCTGAGCTGAAGGTCCAATTACACATGCAAGTAAACTGCAGTCATCTGCATGCCTGCGTTCTCACCACTAGCATACTTGCGATTAAATACAGCAGTTCAAATACCAAATTCAGCAATGAATTACATATATAAATAGCATACCAGTTTTATGTGGCCTGAGTTTTGGCAACATGAGAAATTTCACTTGTGACCACATTCAAAGTAGGCAGGTTGAAAATTGCAACAAAATTCAGAGGAAGTAAATTGTGACATGAGGAAGGGCAATGCGAGTGATATGAGCAAGTAGTTTGTGACATGAGTGCAGTGAGCCAATTATGGTAGGGTCACCATAAAGTGTAACTCGAGCAGAATGACTTTGTCTAGTTCCAGAATGGCTTCGGCTAGGACCAAGTAAACAAGCAATTTGTCAAGCATTTTTGCTTTAAAGAGCAGGGTTATTCTCAAAAAATTTGGGCACATAATGATGTGCTGGAAAAGTTAACAGCAAGATGTATTTCCATAACAGAAAAACACTTGGGAATTTTGCTCTACTGACAAGCATCTAATATGTGTGTTTATGTTTTTAAAACTTCAGGTTCATCTTCTCAAGCAAGCACTATAATAGTATGAATGTAAAACATGAAAATCTTTATGCTCTACATGTTGCTTTTCCTGGCTGGAGGTCTTTATGAAATTCACCCTCTTTGAAATTTTATGTGAGCCAAGCTCCTGGGTGTTTGAGTGGTAGCTAAATGTGCTGGCCTCCAATGAAAATAATATATAAGTTTTCCTCCCAAAGAACTGAAAACTTCAAAGAAAAATTTGTGACTGGAACAGACCCGATGGGACAAATTGAAACCAGCATAACAGGGGATGAAAATGTGTAAGTTTTGCTACATGTAGTAGCTTGAGAGCAAGACTACTCCAGCTTTAAAAATCTGACTCACATATAAAATATGCATTCAGCTCCACATATAAAATGTGGTTCAGTTCCACAGCTAAATTCATGCATTTAAAACAAGATAAATATGTTGTGATTGGCGTATCAAACAATAAAAGATTGCTAATATGACAGTAGCAATTGGTTAAACAATAAGTCATGCTGAATTGGATTTTTCTAAGCATGTGATGCACTTTGCGTGTGTTATGCTGGGAAATGGCAAGTTCTTAAGTGTATGTGCAATGTAGACTTCCTTGCTCCCACTAAACCAATGAACATGCAAACAAGATAGAAAAACATGCCAAATAACATGAGAGTGAAGATAACCAAGTCAAAAGGACATTGCCCTATCATTGGTTCAATTTCATAATCCAATTAAGACTAAGTTGATCATATAACTACTTGAGCGTTAGTTAATTAGTTCCACTTCCCTCAATGGCTAGAGCACCATGTGATGCGTGTGGCAAAATGTCAAGTGCTACAAATATACTCGTGCAAATAAGGTCCAGTATGCTGCAGCCACTGCATATAAAGGGCGAGCCTTTCCAAGGATAAATCACTTATCAATTTAAACATAATGGTAGCAACCTAATATAACAATCAGTAGTCCAGAATTCAAGATGCTTAGCAGCCCATGCATGTGAGTTTTCATGCTGTCAATGCAAAGCAAATGGGATTGCGAGTATGAATATGAGTGCTCTATGTCAATCGCAAATGCATCACAAGAATCCAGCAACTAGTTTTAGTCACAAATATATGTATGCATACATGAATATGTAAATTGTCCTAAGGGACATTCTAGTAAATATTTGGAAATGCTCCTATGATGTGTGCTTAATCAGGGCATGAGTTCATGAATTGTGTGTTTCATCATTGGAGAGTACATGGCTGTAACTTCTCAGGACTAGAAGTGACTAAATCACAAGCTCTGCGAGGGCAGCAGGCTTCAATGCTCTCCACGGAGGCTCAAAAGTCACAAGTCAAGAAAATAGCTGGTTGCTCGGCATGCAATTAAATTGGGAATTTGATCAAACACCTTAGAGGCATGCTCATGAGTGTGTGAAATAGCTTCTCAAAGTGTAATGTCAATGGCACCAAAAGAAAATAAATATGGTGCAGCATAGTAGTTTGGGCGTTTAAAACCCACAAATAGAGTGCAAGCTTATGCACTAAGGACTTTTATCAAACACCTTGGAGGCAAATTTTCAAGATGAAAGCAATGTGTGTGTAAGTTGTTGTGGTGCAAACCAGAAACTAGTTTGGGTATTTCAAACCCATAATTTGTAGCCATAGCCAGAGGCATATAAATTAAAAGATGGTCATGTTATTACCTCTTGTAGAGAGCCTTTCGGAGGTTGGGTAATCTAAAGATTTTTGTGGTGGAGATTTTGGCCTAGATGAGGCATTCTGCTGCAGGATTTTGGAGGCCATTGGTCGAAACTTTCAGCTGATCCCTCATCGAAATTTCTGGGCTCTTTGTAGTAGAGCTGCAACCAAAATTGGCTGGGGTCTTCGATTCTTAGTGAAACAGGACTAACAGCTAGTGTGCGTTGGAATGGTTCTCCTTGGTTTGGAATTTTGCCGACGAAAGAGCTCGGGCTTTTATGCGGCAAAACAAGAGAATCAATCCTTGTTCCCACAAACGGTGCCAATGTTGATGACCAGCATCTGAGCGACCTGCACAGGAGGGCGAAGTACGGGTCAGGGGAGACTGGAGCTAGAGCTCCGGTGCCTCATTCGACTCTCAAGTTAGCGTTGTCTTAAGGGAGGAAAAGAGTAGGTAGGATATCTCCAAAGGGAGTCCATGAATAAAATGAGTTAAGTCCCTTGAGCTCTATTGCACCGAAACGCCGTTTCTGGCCACGTACCCATTTTGGGGACGACAGCGAAACGCGTATCCTTCTCATGAAATGCAAACAATTCATTTTTTTCTAATTTTTTTTTTCCATTTTGAAACGAGCCATTTTGTGAAAAAAAAAAATGCCGTTTTGTAAAAAAAAAAACCCGCATGAAATAGGCTGGTCACTTGGGACAACGTCGTTTCGGGAGGCTGGTTTTCCACTTAAAGGTAACAACGTTGTTTCGTGAGAGAGGGGGCCAGTCACTTGGGATGACGTCGTTTCGGGAGGCTAGTTTTCCACTTAAATGGAACGACGTTGTTTCATGAGAGAGGCAAATTCAGACCTCTCGAAATTGCGCTATTTTGTCTGCTGCCCATTTCTCTACCCCAACCCGATTAAAAATCAGAAATTAGGGACATATTTCACCATTTTTAGTTCCTCTTCCTTCTTCTCGATGGTGTCCATGTTCTTCCTCCATTGTTGAACCAAGTGAAGGGTGGCTTGATTGTGTGGTCACTTTTAAAGTTATTGTGTGGTCACTTTTGAGGTAAAATGGCTTCATCTCCTTTGATAATTCTGGTAGTTTTACTAGTAGACCTATTAATGAAGAATCATCATCAAATACTCAAAAAGAGGGTACTCCTCTTTGGGAGTATGTGACTATTATTGATCATGGAAATAAGAAGACTGGTGGGACTAAAAATTGGCAATGTAATTTTTGTAATGGTATTTTTCAAGGAACATATACTAGGGTTAGGAACCATTTGTTGAGAGTTTCTGGATTGGGTATACAAGTGTGTCCAAATGTGACTAGTGAGAATATAACATCAATGACGGTCATGATTGAGGCAGCTGAAGCTAGAAAAAAACCAAAGGAAGTTCCATTACCTCCTAGGCTTAGTCCTATGGTTAAGGAATCAATTGGGGGAAATAAAAGAAGGGATGTTGGTCCTCTTGAAAAAGTTTTCAACCAAGGAATTAGCGAACAAATTAAGTTTGAAATTGCAAGGATGTTTTATTCAGTTGGTTCATATAATCCTCATTACATAAATGCATTTCAAATGTGTGAAAACAACATTATTTCTGGTTTTGTGCCTCTTGATTATATACATTGAGAACTACTTTGTTGCAAAGAGAGAGGGCAAATGTTAAGAGATTAATGCTACCAATTAAAGAGACTTAGAAGGAGAAAGGGTTGAGTATAGTGAGTGAAGGGTGGACTGATGTTCAAACAAGGCCACTAATTAATTTTATGGATGCTTCTGATGGTGGTCCTATGTTTTTTAGAGCTATTGATGATTTTGCAAAATATAAAGATAAACATTATATTGCTCAATTGATGAGATTTGTAGTCTAGGAGGTTGGCCCAAACAATGTGGTGCAAATTATCACTAACAATGCCCCAATTTGTAAGGCTATTGGTTTAATCATTGAAGCTAAATATTCGTCCATATTTTGGACTTCTTGTGTGGTGCATACATTAAATCTTGCATTGAAGAATATTTATGCTCCTAAACACAGGAAGAAAAATGAGAATGCTTATAATCTGTGTCATTGGATCACTCAAGTTACTGAGGATGCTATGTTTATTATGAAATTTATCATGAATCATTCAAAGAGGCTATCCATATTTAATGTATTTGTGCCTTTGAAATTGTTGGCCATTGCTAAAACAAGATTTGCTTCAATCATTGCTCAAAAGGCTAAAGCTCATAAAGCGTGCTCTCTAGAACATGGTCATTAGTGATCAATGGACTAGTTATAAAAAGAGGATGATGTTGGAAAGGCTGGATATGTGCGAGGAACTCTTTTGGATGAAGTTTGGTGGGATAAGGTCGACTATATCCTTTTACTAGGTCTATCTATGAAATGATTCGACTTTGTGACTAATAAGCCTACACTGCATTTGATTTATGGTTTCTGGGATTCTATGATTGGAGAAGTTAAGGCAGCCATACATAGACATGAAGGAAAGCAATCCCATGACCAATCATCCTTTTATGATGTGGTGTATAGAATACTTCTTGGTTGTTGGACAAAGAGTTGTTCACCATTGCATTGCTTGGCTCACTCACTAAATCCTAGGTAAATTTTATATCAATCTTCATTTAATTTCTTAACTTCTTTATATTTAAGCATTGAGATATATGGATTCAATTTTTTTCTCCATAATATGTAGGTATTATAGTGAGAAATGACTTAGTGAAGCACCAAACAGAGTTGCTCCACATCGGGACAATGAAATATCCAAAGAGAGGAATAGGTCTTTCAATAGGTACTTTCAAAGTGATGAGCATTTAACAAGGGTGCACAATGAGTTCTCTCATTTCTCTGGAAACCTTGGAGATTTTTCTTGTCTTCAATCCATTAAAGATAGAGGGAGATTGGAACCAAAGGTTTGGTGGAATAACTATGGGGCTGCTGCCCCTTTACTCCAAGCACTTGCTTTGAAGCTTCTTGGCCAACCATGTTCATCCTCTTGCTATGAAAGAAATTGGAGTACATACTCCTTTATCCACTCAAAAAAGAGAAACTTGATTAATCCTCAAAGAGCTAAAGATTTAGTATTTGTTGATACAAATCTTCATCTTTTGTCAAGGAAAAGTGACAAATATTTAATGGGAGACACCAAAAATTGGGATGTTGTTGGAGATAATTGGGAGCTATTTGATGAGGCTGATGGTCTTGAAGTTGCTAGCTTATCACTTGATGAACCTGAGATGGAAGCTGTAATCATTGGGATGGTGGTGATGGAAATGATGAAATTGATAGTGTTATGATTTGAATTTTGATTGATAATTTGTATTTTGGGTTAATACTTAATATTTATTAGTTGTTACTTAGTTGCTAAGGACTAATGGTTGATATTTTTTAATGCTTGAGAATTTTAAAATTGTTCATTCTATATATATATATATATATATATATATATATGACATGATGTACCTGTCCCTATTTTTTGAAAAATTGCCGTACCAACATTTCATACCCGTACCTGTGCAACATAGCCCTTAAGTAAGTTAGAGGCAGAGAAGGTATACCTTGAGCAAGGTGTTTTGGCCCATTTACCTAGATATCATCAAATATCATTGATCATCAAGTGGGTGTGGATGAAAAAGCTTAGGGAAAGATAAAAAGAGGGGGCAAGTATGATTACAAGAAGGGTTTTTGGTTTCAGTAAAAGCTTGTAGTGAGAATAAGAGAAGAAGCATAAGTGTCATCTGCAGAAGTTTCTTTGTGATAATTCTTTGCATATGATCAATAAATTGAAACTGATCTTGTGGGACTTTTAGATCTAATTTCAGGACTCTGTTTAAGTTTAATCTACCTTTCCTATGCTTATATTTTATAATGGGATTTCACTGATTTCATCGTAGGTTATTGATATGACTCTAAGGAGGAGTATCAAATAATTATCTAAGCTCTCATTTTATTTTTATATTAGTAGTTAATTATCTTATTTGCTCTTCTAGGATTTAGTTAGGACTAGCCTATCTTTAGGAGTAATTATTCTATATCTTATAAGGGGGAGTTATCTAATAGGATTTGTATACTTATATGATAACCACTGTAATTTTAGGATTGTGTCTATTTAGTAGAAATTCTTCTTGAAATAAAGCACATCTTTGAAGAAACGAGGTTAGAAATGGAGCAAACCTTCCAAAGAAGTGGGGCAAAGTTGTGCTGAAATGGGAGAGACCCCAAAAAAGTATTGTGAGCATTTGATGGAAGAGGAGGGAGAAGAGTTATCTTAAGAAAACACATTGAAGGAAGCTTTGCCAATCAAGCCGGCAATGGAATGTTTTCAAAAGAAAATGTTGCCAATCAATATCCCCTTAGAAGGCACACATTTTGAAAATAACATCCACATGAATCAAATAATCACAACTTTTCAAGGATTGGCCTTTATAGTCCAAGTTTGGAATCTACCACAAAAAGAAATTTTAGTAGTTGATGATGGCTTCCTCAACAATTGCAAGAATGATGTCCTTGTTGCTTCTTCCGAAGACAAACCTTGGGGACAAGGTTTTCCTAGAAGGGGAGAGGGGTGATACAACCCTAAATAGTTATCTTTTATGTAGTTTAGCTTATTCTTATTAATTATCTATTAGGATTAGTAATGATCTCTTAATTAGAATGCATATTCCTTGAGGACAAGCTAGGAACTCCTTGATGGGGGAGAGAATAATACAACTCTAAGGAGGAGCATCATATAATTATCCAAGCTCTCCTTTTATCTTTATATTAGTTGTTAGTTATTTTATTTTCTACAACCCTAACTAGTTGTCTTTGTGTAGTTTAGCTTATCCTTATTAATTATCTATTAGGATTAGTAATGATCTCTTAATTAGAGTACATGTTCTTTGAGAACAATGAACTCTTTGATAGGGGAGGGAATGATACTCCTTTAAGGAGGAGTATAATTATCTAAGCTCTCCTTTTATCTTTTATATTAGTAGTTAATTATCTTATTTGCTCTACTAGGATTTAGTTAAGAACCTATCTTTAGGAGTAATTATCCTATCTTATAAGTGGGAGTTATCTAATAGGATTTGTATGCTTATGTGATAAGCACTGTAGCTTTAGGATTGTGTCGATTTAAAGGCTTAAGGCCATCAGTTGTAGTCCAGCATAATAATCATCAAACAGTTTTTTATGTTCTTATGTCCGAGTTATATCAATTATATTAATTAAATTTGGGGCAAATAACTTTTCAATAATGCGTAATATTATTAGATATTCTATCAAATCAAATGCATAAGAATACGATATTTTAACTATGATGCTTCGTAAGAGGGTAGGGCTATGTTATTAAACGTGAACAGATTTGGAAATGAGAAGAAGAAAGATATAATGTGAGAATATTATTGAAATTATAACAGCTTAATTTGCAGACTTTCAGCAACAATTCAAGTGGTCAATATCCACTCTTTGAAGATTGTAAAAGTTCTCAAACCTAAGATTAAATTCCAGCATATTTGCTTTAATTATTCACATATAAATGAGAGGCACATATAATTAATTTATTTTTTATTTTTTTATCTTTTTATCTGTAGATAAATAGTGATTGCATTTGTAATCGAGGTGATTTGAACTAGAGATAGGCATGAGGAGACCAACCTTACGACTTACTCCACTGAACTAGAACTCTTCTTCCATTGATCATATTTATTTACTAACAATAGATAGTAATAATCTTTAAATTTGATGTAAGTTTAATCAGGAAAAAAAAAAGATATAATATAAAGGCAGAAACGCAAATATCAACCTTGACCTTTGGGTCCAACTGTAGTGTCCCCTTAAACTTAAAAAATTTGAATTTTCACCATTGCTGATTGAAATTTTGGTTAATTATAACTTATGTCCAAAATTAGTAGTCAATTTGACATACTCATGTGATTGCACATGGGTAGCAAATGAGAAATCAAAAATCCATTTAAGTGTAAAGACTGTTTTGCAGCTTTGCTTTTATTAGAGAGCTAAACTTAATTGCACAAGTTAAAAATTAGTTGCTCGACGTTCACTCTCTAATAAGTGAAAAAGTTTCTTTTATTAAATTAAAATTTCAATTTCCCATCTATTAACTATGCCATCATATACATGTTAAATTTGCAGATAATTTATGACACAAGTTAAAATTTGCCAAAATCTAAATAGAACAGGATGAACTTCGTAATTTTTCTTACTTTAGGAGATAATTGATTCAGCCTAAATAATAAAGGTGGAGAAGTGCAATTCCTCTAATGACTTAATGTAAGGTTATTTGAGTAATATTCTTAGTTAATTTAATTATTGAATGACTAAATTGAGAAGATTTTTTTTGCTCATATATTACTTATCACTGTTAAATTATGCTTCCTCTATCTCAATTTGAGTGTGTTTAGATATAGATATTAATTTGACAAAAATAGAGGTTCTCAAAGAACTCATCCACACAAACTACAACTATGAATGTTTGACAGTGGAATCCTTGGAGCAAGAATAGGTCATCCTATGTTTAGTAAGTTTGGCTCGAGTGATGTCAGAATAATGTTATTGGGTTATAAAAAAAGATATAGATGGTTTCTTAAAAAAAATATGTTTCACTTAAAAGAAGAAGCTCTTTTTATATTATGGGATGATCGTCTCACAGCATTTAACCTCATAGATAAAACAACATATAAATGTTTATGGAAATCATTCTATTTTTTTTTCAAGGATTAGTGCCTTATCTGCTTTCATCTTCTAGCAAGCATAAAAGCGTTTCAAAATATAGCAAGTTGCAAGCACTAAAGTATTTAGCACTTCAAAGTTTATAAATCTTGCAATAGTACGTGAAGAAATGGGCATGCATGAACAAGATAATAGGAGATTAATTTGTTACCTCGGTCCATAAGTTTTATGAGAAGAATACTAGTGCAGCAAATTCCTACACACTACAAGAAATTTCTAGTTTTCCAATGGAAATTCCAACGGAGTGTGTTGAAGGGAAATTCCAACGGAATTTCAATACCGTTGAAAATTTTCATTGGAATTACCGTTGGAATTTTTGAAAAAATATTTTTAATTTTTTTTCTAATGCCAACAGTATATTCTATTAGAATTTTCTTCCCCAAAAACACACCGTTCACATGAAATAGTTTTTTTTTCAAATTTTTTTTTCGATGCTCATAGGGTAATTCCAACGGAAAATATTGTTAAAATTCCTTAACCCTAAAATGCACTGTTTAATTAACTTGTAACCCTTTTTTGTTGTTGAAAATTCAACAATTTCCAACGATAAATTCCGTTGGAAGTTAAGCTAATATGCTCCTTCGCCATTCCTCTTTCCCTTCCATTTCTCCTGATTCCTTCACCTGAGAGCTATGAGTTTTCATCCTTTCCCTCTGCAAGCTTTGAACGCTTGCTTTGTGTGGCGGTTTCGGTGGCAAGGGGCGTTTCCTGGTGGCAAATCGCGGCGTCTACTTAAGATGGCTTCTTTTCCTTTTGTTTCATGTTCCATCCAAAATCTCCTCTCTCTCTCTCTCTCTATATATATTCCTATTTTATTTGTTGTGGTCATTAGTTTGTTTCAATTTGTTAAATTTGTTTTTTGGGATTGATATATGAGTTTTTTGTTAATTTGTTTGTATGGTAGTGCATTGATCTTTAAATTGCTAAAAATAGAAGAGAAATGGTTTAATTGAGAAGGAGAAAAATAAATGTGTCTGCAAATGGGTATTGATAAGAAACACAGTGGAGGGTTAATCTTTAGGATATTAATAGTTGGTGGGTGCTATTTGTTGTTTAGGTGCTTGTAGCATATTCAGATAAATTCAAGAATCCTCTAGCAGAACCTTGTGCTAAGCTAGTCCATTTGGTTCAGTAGAAAGGTGGAATTTTTGAGTCTCATACTTTTGTGAGGTACATTTTGTTGTGTTCTCATTTTGTCTAAATGAATAAAAAATTGCTATTTGTTCTGGTAGTTTGATGCTGCTCACTTATTAACTAAAGTAAGGTGAAGAGGTTAGGATTTAGGAATACAAAGTTGCTATTTGCTTTAACTGATTCCCAAATATGGAATTTGTAACATATTTGAGATGCCAAAACGATGGATTTTGATCCTGCAAGGAGAATAAATTAACATCTAGTTGCTTTAAGAATTTGCTCAACAAAAGTAAATAAAGCAAAATAATAAGATACAAAAGAAGTTATAAAGAATCAGAATGAGTAAAAGTTGGCATGCAACATGCTTTGATATCTCTTGTAACTGTTGCTATGGCAAATCATTTTCATGGCTTTCACTTTCAATATTGTTATATGGGTAACTAGCAAAATGCACTAGGATGCACAATGAATGTAGTTTTTACTTCTAGAGGAACAATTTAAGAGTAGTGTTACTTATACAAATTTGAATGCCTCGTCATTGATATGCATTATAATCGTGTAATATTTTGACTTTTCATAGGTTTTTACACCATCTTAAGAAAAAAAGTGAAAAATAAAGCTCATGTGAAGGGTTCTATATGTGAAGCTTACATACTTAAGGAGACTTCCACATTTTTTTCTTATTACTTTGAGTTTTACGTCCATTCTAGAAATAGAAGAGTGCCTCGAAATGATGATGGTGGAGAGTTGTCAGTGCATCCGACACTATCTATCTTTAACTATCTTGGCCAACGTGAGGGGGAGTGTAGAACTCGTTATCTAAATGAGGATGAAGTAGTCGCAACATCTCTATATGTTCTTTTAAATTGTCTCGAAGTTGAACCATTCATGAAGTAAGTCATATTTTTCATGTGTTATTCAATATTTTGCAAGTTTATATGTCTTAGTGTTTAATGCATATGATGATGATTGCAGCATTTATATTGAGTTATTGACACTAATCACAGCTCCATTGAAGTTGACAAACAAATAGAATCAAATTTTGTGCTTTGGTTCAAAAACTATGTAAGTGCTTTCTACAATTACATAATGAAGTTATCATTATTATCTATTATAACATGTGTGTTGATATAACACAGTCTTCATTAATGGTTAATAGGTGCACAATCCTAATAATAACATTGCAGATCAATTTCCGTACAATTTAGCTTGGGGGCCTTTAAGAGTAGTGCAAACATTCCCAATTTATTTTGTGATCGATTATTCTTTTCACACATCTATTGGGGCACATAATTGAAAGTCGAATAATGTTGGAGTAGGTCATAGTGGAACAGATATTTTACATCATGGAATTATAGAAGAGATAATTAAGATAGAGTATCCTAGAATTTTTATTCAGCGATTGACACTTTTCAATTGTAAATGGTTTGATCATTCACCCATGGCTACAAGAATTTGTCCCAAGTATGAGATTATTGAGGTTAAATTGAATAGGAAATACAATAGTAAGGATACATTTATCTTTGCTCAACAAGCGGAGCAAGTATATTTTACACCCTCTCCATACCCAAATTCTAACAAGAGAGACTGGTTTGTGGTGATTAAGATGAAATCAAGGCACATAATTGAATTATGAGATGCTCTATTTCAAGATGATAGAACTTTGCACTTCATTGAAGTCTCTTCTCATGACCAAATTGCAGATAATTTACGAGATGTTAATGATAGGGGAGAAGATTTAAGGGACATTACAATTAATGCACATGTTGAAGCTAATGAGAAAGTGAGAGAGCATGGTGCAGAAGACGAAGAATCATATGATAGCTGATATGAATTTTTATACTGGCAAGTATACCGGGTCACACAAGTAATATAGAGATGAGTTGAGTATCATCCTCAAGGATTAACGCTAGCAATTACCAATTTCACCAATAATGATTCTATTTGGAAAGATTAATGGTTTGAGAATGGTTGATTAATCAAAGCTAGAAAATAAAGCAAGAACAATTTAATAACAATTAAACTAAGAAATTAACAATGAACAAAAGAAGGTTAGGGGTTGATTTCACTCGAATTTGACTCTGATTACTTCATAGACAAAATAACCTTTGAATCACTGAAGAATAAGTTATTCTAAATACCAATCTTTTGTTGTTGGCCAATTTCCTTAATTTGATTGAACCCAATCCCTTGGAGAAACAATCCTCCCTATCCCAATTAATTCCCCAATTCCTTGGTACAATTAACTTGTCTAGGTGATTAAGCTCTAGGAAATTAATTCAAGACCACATAAACTAAGTTATTTATTCCTAGATTAACTTGATTTATGGTAGAGATTACAAGAGCATACCCATATCTTACTATCCTTAGCATCAACATGAGCCAATAAATCATTCAAATGGTGGCCAAACATTCAACAGCATTAAGAATGGTAAAATCTACTCCAACAAATATATTTGCATCAAAATAACATTATTCAACAACAAAACTTCATCAAAATCCAAGCTACATCAATCCCCTAACTAAGAGGGTTTAGTTACTCATAGTTAAACCAGAGAAAAACAGAGAAATAGAGTTCATAATGAGAGAGAAGAGTAAAAACTAGGAGAAATCCAAGTCCCAATCGTCACTGATCGTGCTCTAGCTCTCACCTCTTGCTCCTTAACAGTGCCTCTCATTTCTATCCTTCTATCCCTTCATCCCCCTCTCAAAACATTAGGTTAGAATTTAAAGGAGTTAGCAAAATGGCACAGCAGAGTGTGTGCCAGCGCTGGGCGTTGCGAACCCAGTGCTAAGCGTTGGCTTTAATGAGAATACGTGGCAATTTTGGGTGCTGGCGTTGGGTGCTGGTAGGGCAGCGAAGATGTGCGCAATGCTGGAATCCTGGCACTGAGCGTGGTACTGTTTACACACTTGAATTTTCACATTGAGTCTCTAACTTCAATCTCTTAATACTCTAACCTATAAAAACAATATAAAGGGAATATGAATGAGCTAAAACATGCTAGAAAATTAAATAAAACAACTAATTGATAGCTAACTAAATCTACTAAATAACAAGATATAAATAGCACACATTCATGCAAAACTAACTTAAGAACTAGCTAACTTAAGCATAATTAGAGCTGTAATAACTTTATTTTATAGAGTTATCAATAGCAAGGAGCCTGAAACTGAGGAGGAAGTCCCTAGTGATTACTTAGTTGAAAGTGATTGATTATTAAGGTTCATTTATGGTTGAAATATGTCTTTATATTATTTTGTGCATGTATTTATTATTTAATGTCTCACTTACATATTTGATGTTTTTTATTCACAAATGTCAAGGACAGGCACAACATGCTTGTGGTTCTTGCTCCCAAGGCAGAAGGAGAGTTCATGTTCCATTAGAGACTTATTCTGCATTCCCTGACGTGCATTTTGACCATACACCATCTCATACTCCCATTGAATCCCCCCACCTACATCCATCACATGCACCATTGACTCAAGATTCTTTTGTTATTGCGTCCACTAAGGCAGCGTATGGATAAACTAATAGTAGGATGTGGGTTCGACTGAATGGAAAGGAGTATGATGTCTACACTTTCTATGTTTTATTGTTGTAAATTTTAGTACTATTATATGTTCTATATATAAAATTTTTTCTAATTTGTGTTGTATAGGTTTCTACCGTCCATTGACACGGTTGCTGTCATTTCTTCCGTCATGAAGGCCAAGTATGAACAACCGTGGACGGGCTAGAAGGACATTCCTCAGGAAGTGAGAGATATGTGGTGGGATGAATTTTAGGTTATACAATTAAATTATATTATTTACTTTACACATTATGTTTGTCAATTGTGTTCGACTGGTAATCTAACTAATTTCTCATTATCATTAGTTTAGATCTGCAACATGATGTTGCTATTAGGTGGATCTTGGGGCTTAAGTGTGCTGACACGATTCGAGCAAACTTAGCCTCTATTGTGTTCCCAAGTTGAAGGGAAAGTGGTTGTCCAAGGAAGTCCTTGACGCACTATGGGTTAAGTGGATGACTGACCCTGAGTTCAAGCAAGAGTTAGAGCGAAACAAGAAGAATCGATCAGTTAGTGAGGGAAGATGTGTGAATTGGGGTGGCTCCATTTCTGTATCAAAGCATAAAAGGTGATATGTAAGTTTTATTTACTGATAATAAAGTTTTTATAAGTATGTCTTAATTTATCACTAATAACTAACATAAATTTATTATATGTTTTAGACACGGGAGCTAGGGAGAGAGGCTACCATCCCAGAGCTTTTTTGTAAGTTGAACCATAATGATGAGACGAACCACTGGTCAACACCCAGGGTAGCAAGGACTTATGAGGGCATCTCTAATTATAACATAATAATTGAGCTTCTAGCATAATTTACTTATTTTCACTTACTACTTTTCTTTTGTGTTCTTTTGGAAATCATATGCAGAGTTCTTTTTAGAAGTTAAAGGAGGATGTTGCAGCTTTAGGATTATCTATTGATGACTTTGCCCTCTTTTTCCAGGTGACTGGGGGAAAAAATAAGAGAGGCTGAACTTATGGATTTGGATCCGAAGTAGCATTTTATTCTTCATCTAGGTTTGGGTCCAACAGGTCTAGTTCTCAGTTTGCCACCACTGTGCCCAACATTGACGAGTTTACTCAGTTGCAACAACATATTGTAGTTCTTGAGACCTAATTGGAGGAACAACAATGTACTTAAGGTGATCGGGTTGCACAACTTGAGGCGGAGTTGAACATACTTAGAGTCAGTGCAGACTTTGTTGCAACTCTTGAGGCCCAGCTGCAGTCCCAGAGACAATCCGATCTACGAGTTTCCCAACTTGAGAGTGAATTGGCCATACTGAAAGGATACTATGAGCAATTCGCCAGCCATATGCATCATGGACAGAATAACTCAGAGGCTGCTCCTACTACGTTGTTACGACCTCTAACAATAAATGAAGATGATAAGGACAATGAGGATTTGGGAGATCATTCTGAGCATTTTTAGGAGTTTATATGTATCTCTTACTATGTTTTATATTTCCTTACTTAAATTGGATATTGTATATTTTCTCGCATTTGATCTATATATATTTGAAATGCTTGATTATTTTGCCCAGTTTTGAATATGTTTTGCTGTTTTGTTCGATTTGGCCTTAAAAAAAAGTGTTGTTAGGGTTTTTAAAAAAATTCTAATGGTATTTTTCGTTGGAATTACCATTGGAATAATTTTTAAAAATAAAAAAAATAAAATTCTAAGGGAATTCTAACGGAAAATACTATTAAAATTTTTCATTGGAATTATTTTATCAAAAACGAATTCCAACGGTAAAATACTGTTGGAATTTTGCAATTCCAACGACCCATATTCTGTTTAAATTTTCGTTGGAACTCAAAATTCCAACGGAAAATTTTCGTTGGAATCCTGCAAAATTCTCGTAGTGATGGGATCTTGGTACCTGAATTGCCATTGTTACGTAGAGCCAATCATTCAAGTTGTAAAGAAATAAGAAATAGGCAACTCTCAAGAATGTTTTAGCAAGAAACAGACCAACAGTGACACTTCAAATTTTTGGGTGATTAAATGAGCATGAGCGTCTAGGATATACTGCAAAGGAAACTTGTTTCCTAGATTTGGTTGCCTTCGAAATCTGATGATGTTTGAGTTCAAGATCGGGGGGATCTAGAAGATCGGGTTGAACGAGCTAACCTGAAATAGACAAACTAGGCCAGATTTGTATTCCTAAGCTTCGAAGATCAAATTAGTTTAGTCCAAGCTTGATGATATCAATTATGATGGTGAGTCCCAGAAGTCCACTACCTCGAACTTGTTGGGTATTTATAGGGGGTTGAGTGGGATGAGATGGCAAAATAGATTCTAGGCTTCTGGAGAAATGGGCCTTCTGGGCCACCGGGTCCTTTGATACATTGGGCCGTCATAATGGGTCACTACACTTGCCCCTCAGAAGCTCGGGTTTCAGTAACACTGATGTTCGGGTATCAGAGTGGAGTAAAAATGGTAAATTTACCACGATTGTTCATTATCCGCCGTATCGCCACGTGGTGCGACACCAATGGTTGCTAGTATGGTGGCAATGATGGCCTTCGCAAGTTGCGTGTCTCGAGGCAGGAAAGCTATTGCGAACGTGACATTTAAGCTTCCCGAGCCTTACGACAGCTACCCCTTATCCGTTGGATGCATTTAAATTAGGCCGTTGGATGAGAAAGTTCTGTGCTATACAAAGGGGGAACCTTGGATCTTGCTCTATTTTTTTACAAAATTTTACAAAGAACAGACTGAGATTGGAGGGAATTTATTAACATGAACGCTCTCAATACTCTGCTCAGAATTTGTTTAATCTAGGTAGATAACCCTTTCCCATGTGACCTATTTACTAGGGGTTCTTAGGTTGAGTTTTTTTTTTTTTTTTTTTGAAAAAATGAGTTCATCTGGCGAGAGTTCCTGTGCTCCTTTTGAGTCTTTTGGTCGGTCTGTTGTAGAGGTCCGCCCTGTGAGGGCCTTGGTCCTCCTTTTTGTCTACCAGAAGGTTAGGTCGATTAAATCATCCATAAATTCTCAGTTTTTGGAGGGCTTGCAGGAGGGTTGTGTTAAAATAAATACGAATTACCATGATTTCGACTTGGAGGCATGCCTTCCGAGCTCTCCCGTATGTGAAATCTGCCTAGAAAATAACTTTTTTACTTTTAACATAGCGTTCATAGATAAGGCGGTGGGCGAGCTTCCACTTACGGATTTTGGAATGGAGTTTTTTGGTACTGTGAATGTGGCCCTTACCCAACTTTTTACTAATGGGTAGAGCTGGGTTCATGGGTTAAGCCTGTTGGGGCCCGATAAATTGGTGGGTTGGGTTCATAAATTGCTGGCCGGTTTAAAACCGAGCCAATTTGGCCCGAGTTGGCCAGGTTGGCCCAATTGGCTTTTGTTTTTTTTTTTTTCAACTTTCAATTGCCCTCATTCTGAAATCTGAATGCAATCCCTAACTCTCTCACACTCCACTCCATTCACTCCTTTTTTTCCCCAAATTTGACTCTCCTTCTACACGGTTCTACCCTTTTTCGCCTCCCTCTCCTCAATCCTCACTAATGCCGTCGGCTGCTGCCTCTCCTTCTCCAGCTACATAAGCCAACACTTCCTATCTTTTTCCCTTTGTTGTGCCTATAAGTCCTTGTTCTCTTTCTTTCTCTCTCTATATGTGACTCTGTCAGTCAGTCAGCCATATATTGCCATATTGGAGTGTTCTTTATCTTTCTCTCTACCTCTCTCTCTCTGTCTGTTATATTAGAGTACACCGTGTTTGCATAGTTGCCATTGTTCTATGGGAATGTCTTGGACATTTTAGATTTCTTATTGCTCTTGAACAGATAAAATCTTGTTTGTGACTTATGGTATTCTCGTTTTAATCAAACAATTATTTGTTTATGGTTGTTAGTTGTTACTCTCATGTTTTGATTTATTTTGAGAGCTCAAATTGGGTTTTTGGGTGCCAGCGCTGAGAGCTGGGAGTGGGCCGAGAAGAAAGGCTGGGTCTGTGGTGCTGGCGTTGAGCGTGGGTATGTCGAGGGGAAAATGTGGGTTTATGTGGTGCTGACACTAAGCGCTATCTTCCTGGCGCTGAACGCTGGGTAGGCCGAGGCCCATAATTACCATATTTCAATAAAAGATGCATAACTTTCAACTCGGGGCCCATGACTTGGTGTTTCGAAGCTCGTTCAGAGGCCAATGACATGGGCAACTGGGTACACTCAGTTAAGGCCATTTTCGGGCCCAAAATCCCTCAAAAACATATGTTTTAGATTATTTTTTAGATTGCTGATTTCTTTTGTAATGTTTTAGGGTTTCCTTTTAGTACTTAAGCTTGATGTTTCATTGTTGTTTGTAGTATGGCTTCTTCTAATGTTGGAAAGAATGGTGGTATTAGTTGTGATGGTGATGTTGATTGTGAATTTTTTCAAATCCCTAGTGTTGTAAGTAATACAAATACTGGTGAGAATGTTGAACCACAATCCAAAAAGGCTAGATCATTAACCTCTGATGTGTGGAACTATTTTGTTAAAATTGGTGTGGGTAAAGATGACAAAGAAAAGTATAAATGCAAGGCTTGTGGGAAAGAATACACTTGTGCAAGTAAATTAGGAACTTCACATTTATGCTGTCATGTTCCTGAATGTCATATGATTCCTAAATTTCATGATGTTGGGAACATGTTAATTGATTGTGAAGGGAAGTTGAAGAGAAGAAAATTTGATTCTAATGTGAATCGTGAGCTATTGTCTGAATTGATTATTGCACATGATGTTCTGTTTAGTATTGTTGAGTGGAAGGTGTTTCATAATTTGAATATTTTTTTAAACTTGTTATTTGGTTGTTATTTTGTTGGTTTGATACTTTGATTTGCCTACTTGGTTTTGTTACTTTCAATGTTATTTATGCTTCATTGTTTGATTGTTGGTTTGAGCTATGATCATTTAAACTTGTTTATTGATTTGATTATTATTTATTCTTCAAAATTATGGGAGATGCTAATGGCTCTAGAAGGCCTACTATTTGGGAATATTTTGAAAATGTTGTTGTAGAAGATGAGAATGAGTTACTAAGAGCTTCTGCAAAATGTAAGGCTTGTGAGAAAGTTTATCATATACATCCGACAAAGTGTAGAACAAGCTATTTATGACGTAATTTGCACAAATGCCCATCTCGAAATACAAGAATTTTAGAAGATTAGTAATTTATTAGATTTTTTTTAGTCAAGACTCAAGTAGTATGATTGTTTATTTGAGTTTGTATTCTGATTAAGTATGTTAATATTTGATGTTTCCTAATCAATATGTTCTCATATTCTCTAAAAAATAAGCATGACAAAAAAAATTTAGCTCGTTATAGCCCGCAACCTAAAGTATGCTAGGCTGGGCTAGGAAATAGCTAGCTTGTTTAAAATTGGGCCACTTTGACCCAGCCCGTTATGGTCCGTGACCTGATGTGGCCCGGCCCTAATGGGTTGGGCTGGCCCGTTAGCCAGCTCTACTAATGGGTGGGGTTTTCTTCGCACCTTCCAAGCCATGTGTAATATTCTTCTCGTAGATGCCTGAGTAGACGTATTGATGTGAATTTTTATACTGGCAAGTGTACTGAGCCACACAAGTAATATAATGATGAGTAGAGTATCGTTCCCACGAGGATTAAGGCTAGCAACTACCAATTTCACCAATAAAGATTCTATTTGGAAAGATCAATAGTTTGAGAATGGTTGATTAACTAAAGCTAGAAAATAAAGCAAGAACAATTTAATAATAATTAAACTAAGAAATTAACAATGAACAAAAGAAGGTTAGAGGTTGATTTCACTCGAATTTGACTCCGGTTACTTCATAGATAAAATAACCTTTGAATTACTGAAGAATAAGTTATTCTAATTACAAATTCTTTATTGTTGGCCAATTTCCCTAATGTGATTGATCCCAATCCCTTGGTGAAACAATCCTCCCTATCCCAATCAATTGCCCAATTCCTTGGTACAATTAACTTGTCTAAGTGATTAAGCTTTAGAAAATTAATTAGACCACATAAACTAAGTTATCTATTGCTAGATTAACTTGATTTATGGTAGAGATTACAAGAGCACACCCACATCTTACTATCCCTAGCATCAACATGAGTCAATAAATCATTCAAATGATGGCCAAGCATTCAAAAGCATTAAGAACAGTAAAATCTACTCCAACAAATAGATTTGAATCAAAATAACATTAATGAACAACAAAGCTTCATCAAAATCCGAACTACATCAATCCCTAACTAAGAAAGTTTAACTACACATATTTAAACCAGAAAAACAGAGAAATGGAAGACAAGATAGAATCAGAAAAACTCATTCTCATGAATTCTTTCAATGGGTTGATCTTCTATCTTGCTCTTCTTCAACCCCTTCGGGTTGGGCTGCCGCCTCTGGCTCTGAATCGTGCCTCTTGATGTCCAAAAGACGGAGCTCCCTTCTTTCCCCTCTTAGATGCATATAAATACAATTCTAAATCTAGGGTTTCACCTTTCAGAAGCTCAAACACGGCCTAGACACGGCCGTGTTCACTTATGGTGGCTGGGCGTGTTCTTAAGATGCTCTCTGGACCTCGAACACGGGCATGGACACGGCCGTGTCTAGGCCGTGTCCCTTGTATAGACTTCAATTGCTTTTGATTCCTTTGCCTCTTAGGATTAATTAGCCACCGAAATCACTTAATTTGGACTTAAGATGAGTAAGTTATGCCCAAATCTCTTCATAAAGGTCCAGACCCTATTCCAGGATATCGGTTCTGATTTCTGGGTTAAATTTGACCCACTGAGTGTCCGAATTAGCCTTGGAGATCTGAATGAAAGTTGTAGATAATCCTCTTAGCTTTCCTACAAGGTAAAATTCACCATTTTTAGACATCCAGAACTAAAAATATACCCAAAATACAGAAGCAGTGTCAAAAACCTGATAACACAAATATTGAGGTTAAGTACCATGTTTAAAGCAAATTGTGCTCGAATCTAAGTAAGAATCCATTGATAAAACATGGAACTTAACGACATAAAAAGCACATATCATGTATTCTTTCATTTCTTTAGTTTGAAGGACATAAGAGAGTCCGACCAGGAATATTTCTATATCGCTAGTTGTCCTCAATTGTTTTTGATGGAACTAGTCGAGGAATCGACAAATGGGTGGAAAGACCAATTTTTTCGCATTACTGTGCTGATCTGGGATGGGGTGCTTAGGCCGGACAAAGCTTTTTCTTACATGACGATGAGAGCCCCCAGTTCCCTTTAAGATGCAGCCAGTACATTAACAAGCAACGAGGTTGGGCTCTGGGGGAGTACGACCAAGAGGCTCGTTAGATAATAAAAGAAATATTTTAGCTTACGTACGAGAAGTTCGAGCTTGTAAAGTTGAGGGCAAGGGATTTAATCGGTTTGTATTGACAACTGTATTTCTTTTAGGTTTTTGCTAAGACAACTAACCGACCTAATTTTTATTTGCTTTGCAGAGGAAAAGATCAGCAAGAAGGAGATGGTGCGTCTATCAAAGGTCGCCAAGTTTACCAAGAAACCGAGTGGAGGGCTTGAGGGGACCTCGGCCGAGTCGAGCACTAGAACTGGAAAGGAGCCTCCGGTGACTGTGGCTGAACCGTTCAAGATCGTTCTTGTCAAGGATTAGACGATCAGGGCTCAACCTGCTGCTGCTGAGGAGGTTAAGTCTCAACCTTCTACGACCGAGGCAGCCTGTTTTGCAGCCATGGAGAGGGTGCAGGGAAAACACCCACTTGTTCATGCGCCTGCCTCCGAGCTTTGACACAGGGATTGTGGCTCAAAGAAGCACAAATCATCACATAGGGAGCCGCTGAAGCCCAGTGGTTCCTCCATCCAACTAGGAGAACCGACAACTGAGGTTAGACCTTTTGATACGTTTTTCTGCTGATTTAGCTGAAGTGGGCTCAAATCATCCGAGTATCTCATTTTGGAATACTCGGTTCCCTGTCTAGGAGAGGGTCGACGCTGTCCTCACCAAAGCCGACATAGAGCGGGTCGAGGTAATGCCGGAGGAAACCCTGCTCAAGTACCTGCTAGCTAATGCAACCCGCGATCTAGCTGTGATCCAATGTTTGCAAAAAAGAATAGGGAGTGTATAGACCCTAAAAAAGCTGCAAGAGGAGTTGGAGTTCACTTGCATTGAGAAAGAGTCTGCTCTGGAGGCTCTAAAAAAGGTCAAGGATGATGCTCAAAAGCTACGGTCCGAAAAAGAGGAGCTTGAGATTCAACACTTAACTATTACTTGGGTAGCCCTCGACAAGGTCAAGGCGGAGAATAGGCGTCTTGTGTTTGATAAACAAGAGCTAGAGACTCAGCATGAGGTCGATACTCGACAAATGCAGGAAACCCTCAACCTTGCACGAGAGGTGCGTGATAAGGAAGCAAGGATCCGGAGCCAAATGCGTCGACGTGTGAAAAGAGGCCATCAGTCCAAGACCAGACTGAAGAAAAGGGCTGAGACCAAGATCAGAGAGAATTATGCCGTAGCTGTAGAGCAGGGCTTCAAAAATGCCATTAAGCAAGCTAGGCTACAATTTCCCGATCTACGGCTAGACATGATGGACTGCTTCAAAGTAGTATGGGATGGCCAGCTGGTTGTGGATGACGAAGACGGTGATGATGGTGTTGATGATGCGGCTGAGGATGCCGATCTCCGAGTCCAGGAGTTAGGAGAGGACTGCGACTCGGTGACTGAAGCAGAGGTTGTTGAGATACTTCCACAAGCCGGGGATCTGGGGCTTTAGTTTATAACTTGTATATTTTAGAAGTTCATGAATTGTATATACAACTTTTTGGAACTGAATGAATATATGAATTTTTTTAAGACCATTCCAATTTGTGCTCGGACCTTCATGCATAAAAAACTATAAGATTAAATGACTAGACATAACCAGATTTCCCAACGTAATGCCAAGTAGAGGAATTTTTAACTTGCAAACTTCCTTCATTGTTTAACAAGAAATTCGAAATTTGAGATTCAAAGTATGAGATAAGTTTGGGAACTTCAACCTCTAAACTTTTGATTAACCTTGAGCTCGATAAGCTTTACTTTACAAATTTAATAAACGCTTAGCAACGAGCCCGGGCATTTTGATCAACTTAAGGGTCGAAAAGCATTGATCAATTAATTCTTGTAAGGATATTTGTCCTTAATAGCTATGTATTTACAAAAGCTTGAAAACACAGGTCGATTCACGCTTACTTATGAAGGTTATAAACAAAGATGACGTTTATCCATGTTAAGTTTGCACTCACGACTGAGGTTACAAACTGGGGTTGGTTTGCACTCGCGATGGAGGTTACAAATTTAGGTCGGTTCTCACTTTTGACAAAATATTACTCTTCATATATTCTAAGGTTACTTACATTCCAAGTCCTAGGAACTTGGAGACCTTGCCTAGTTACAAGTTTATAGCCCCCTTTACCCAGAACTTCCTGTACCTGATATGGACCTTCTTAATTTGGGCCTAGCTTGCTTTCGCTGAGGTGCTTTCTTGTAATGTCTGCCTTTCGAAGGACGAGATCACCTGATCGAAACTCTCGGGTTTTGACTTTTGTATTGTAATATCTCATGATTATCTGTTTGTATGCCAGCATCTTGAGCCTAGCTTTTTCTCTTTCCTTATTGAGCAGCTCCAAATTTGTATGCATTGCTTCTTGGTTATGTTTAGCATCGAAGCATTCCCTTCTCAATCTTGGCTCTCTGATCTCTACTGGTATAATTGCTTCTGCTCCATATATGAGTTTGTAAGGTCATTCCCTCGTGGAGTTCTGGGGGGTTGTTTGGTAAGACCACAATACCCAAGGGAGTTCTTCAGTCCATCTGCCTTTAGTGTGGTCCAACCTATTTTTCAGCCCTTCGAGAATTATTCGGTTTGCCACTTCAACTTGCACATTTGCCTGGGGGTGCTCAACTAAAGTGAAATTCAACCTGATCTTCAAGTCGGCATAAAAAGATCAGAACCCTACATCAGTGAATTGGGTTCCGTGATAATGGCCAGAGGTTTAGCCTTAATCCATTTAGAAAAATAGTCTATGGCAACAATTAAATATTTCCTCTACCTAGCTACTATGGGGAAGGGACTTAAAAGGTCTAGACCCCATATGCAAAATGGCCAAGGTTTGACCGTAGTGAATAGGTCAGAGGATGGCACCAAGTGAATATGTGCAAATTTTTGGCACTTGTCACACTTTTTCACAAGGTCAGAGGCATTGTCTCGCAAGGTTGGCCAATAGTAACCAATTCTGAGAACCTTGGCCACCAAAGAATGTGCTCTGATATGGTGGCCACAGATGCCCAAATGAATTTCCTACAAGACATTGAGAGAATGCTCCAGAGTTAAGCATTTAAGGAGTGGGGTATAGTATTCGCGTTTATAGATGATGCCGCCCTCCAGACAATAATTGCACACGATTCTCTGCATTCTCCAAGCTTCTGCTTTCTCCCTTAGCAACTTTCCCATTCTGAGGTAGCGTATAATCGGGGTCATCCAAGATGGTGACTCTTTCATCAATGCTAGTTATTTTGCTGTGCCCGATGCTCTGATGGAGGAGAGTTTCCTGTATTACTATCTGATTGTGGCTAGGCTTTTTGCTGCTTTCCAATTTAGAAAGAATGTCAGCTCGGGTATTTTCGGTTCACAGAATGTGATGTATCTCGAATGCTTTGAGGTTGGATATGTAGGTCTTGACTTTGTCCAAGTACTTAGCCATTTGAGGGTCTTCTGCTTGATACTCTCATCTTATTTGGCTGGTAACCAACTGTGAATTAGTTTGGGCCTTCAGAGTTTCATCCCCAAGTGCTAAGGCTAAACGTAGGTTTGCAATGAGTGCCTCGTATTCTGCTTGGTTATTGGAGACTGGGAATTCGAAACGCATAGATTGTTTGATTATTATTCCTTCTGGCCCTTCCACAACTATACTTGCCCCGCCTCCCTTGAGGTTAGAAGATTCATTTACAAAGAGAGTCCATTTGAGGGGATCTTCTGGCTTGGGTTCCTCAGGTCGAGTAAGTTCAACCACAAAGTCGGCAAGAACTTGTGCTTTGATTGCTCCTTTTGGTTCATAGATGATGGTATGCTCAGAAAGCTCTACATACCATTCGAGCATTCGCCCTGCTAGGTTAGGTTTTTGGAGAATTTGTCTAATTGGTTGGTCGGTTTGGACAACTATTATATGGTTTTGAAAGTACGGTCGCAGACGGTTAGTTGAGAGGAAGAGGGTGTAGGCTAGCTTTTTGATCTTGCGGTACCTGAGCTCAAACGCTTGGAGGGCATGACTAGTATAGTATATGGGGAACTCAGCTTAGCCTCTTCTTGGACTAAAGCCGTGCTTACCGCCTGATCACTACTGGCCAGGTATATAAATAAGGTTTCACCCTTCCTAGGTTTAGAGAGAATGGGCAGCGAGGTCAGGTATTGTTTCAGTTGATCAAAGTCCTGTTGACATTCGTCCGTCCATTGGAAATCTTTGATCTTCTTAAGGGTTTTAAAGAAAGGCAAAGCTTTTTCCACCGACTTGGACATGAACCTGGAGAGAGCTGCAATCCTGCTTGCTAATCTCTAAACGTCCCGGATGGTCCTTGGTGGTTCCATATTTACGATGGCTTGACACTTGTCCAGGTTTGCCTCGATACCCTTATGAGTTAACATAGAACTGAGAAACTTTCCCACCTCTACTCCAAAAGCGCACTTAGAGGGGTTCAACCGCATGCTATGCTTTCGGAGCTCAGTGAACATCTCTTCCAGGTCTGTAATATGATCGGTGTCGGAGTTAGATTTAACTAGCAGGTTGTCAACGTATACCTCAACATTTATGCCAATATGATTTTTAGGACCTAGTCTACCAATTGTTGATAAGTTGCCCCCACATTCTTTAGATCGAATGACATTACTGTCTAGCAGTAAATAGTCTTCTCGGTGATGAATGATGTATGCTCCTTATCGTCGGGATGCATTTTGATCTGATTATAACCCAAGTACACATCCATAAAACTAAAAAGCTTATATCCCAAGGCCCCATCAACAAGTTTGTCGATGCTAGGGAGCAAATACGGATCTTTAGGGCAAACTTTGTTGAGATCAGAAAAATCCACACACATCTGTCACTTGTCATTTGGTTTTTTCACCATTACTACATTGGAGAGCCAAGTCGTGTAGGGTAGCTCCCTTATGAAGCCTGCATGGAGCAGCTTTTGCACCTCTTCCTGAATTGTTGTTGCTTTTTAGGGCCAATGATTTGCTTTTTTTGCGAAATAGGTTTGGCATTTGTGTTTATAGAAAGTTTATGGAAAATGAAATTTGGATCAATACCTGGCATGTTTAAGGCTGTTCATGTGAATAAGGGGCATGCTGGACCCTATTTGGACTACCCGATCTTCATTTTTACCTATCTAGGATACCAGATCTCCTTTAGGTTCAGGTCAGTGATCAACTTTTTGTTCTCTGTTGTCGAGCTCTTGGATAAGGATCTGAAGTGCTGCACGTCAGTGGTTACGAGTGGTCTATTGCTAGACTCACATTATAGCATGTTCTGCCCAAAAGCTGGTCTCCTCTAGCTTGTTCGACCTTGCTTGACATAGTTGGGAACTTGAGCAAGAGGTGTTTTGTTGAGACTATAGCTTCCATGCTGTTGAGGGAAGGTTGATTGAGGATTTCATTATATGTTGATGGGCAGTCGACAACTAGGAATCTGACCTTGGCATTGGCGAGGTTGGGATATTTTCTAATGGTAACCCGAAGGGTAATGGTACCCTTGACCTCGACATGGGCTCCCGAGAACCCAACGAGAGTCCTAGGGTAGGTCTCTAAATCCGACGTCGGGATCCCTAACCGTCCAAATGTGCGATAAAAAGGGACATCTGTCGAACTCCCCTGGTCAATGAGGACTTTTCGGACCTCATAGTTTGCCACATAACAGGATATAACCACAGGGTCATCATACTCCCTGTCAATGTTATCATAGTCATTGTCTGAGAAAGAAATAACCATGGAGCTTTGACTTTTATGAACAATGGTTGAGGTATGGAGTACTTCTTTCTTATGTCTCGCTGCAGCTCGCTCGTGCCTTTTCCTAGAGGACTTGGATATTCCCCCACCTGCAAAACCGCCAGCTATTGTGTTTATTATGCCAGCGGCATTGCGCCTTGGGTCCTCTTACTGGGGGCGTGACACCGAGATAGAGATCGGCTTCGACGCCTGCTCTGATAAGTGTTGGGGTTTCTCTGGGGAGATCTGGGTTGATACTGGTTATTCTTGCTTCGTTGCCTCGGGACCGAGGATGGAGCTTCAGCCCGAAATTTTTGTAAGTAGCCCCTTTAGAGTAGGTCTTCAGTGAGATTATAGAGGTGCCGACAATTGTCTGTACCATGGCCCCTGCCATGATGGAAAGCGCAGTATTTTTCTTTGTCCGCACCTATTTCCCTTTTTGGCTGCGAGAGTTGGGCGAGCTTCGTCTGATAGATTTCTTCTAGTACCCGAGCTCTTTACTGATTGAGAAGGGTGAATGCCTCAAACTTAGGTCAGGTGGGAGACGTTTCCTTTCGGCCTCCCTTCCGATCCTGCTGGGGTTTTTTTTATCTTTGGTATTGTTTTTCTCTGACTCTCGTAACACTTCTTCTAGGTTGATGTGCTTGGAGGTCATGGTAAGGAGCTCGGGCAAGTTTCCTGTGGGGTCGGGGGTTAATTTTTCATGAAGATGTCTAGGTCGAAGACCTGCCTGGATAGCGTGCATTACCACTGAATCTGTTAAGTCCCGGATTTGTAAGGAAAACTTGGTGTATCGATTCATGTATTCCTTTAAGGATTCAGTCTCCCCCTGTTTGATAACGGCTAAGATGGTATAGGACCATTGGTGAGTCACGTTGGTGGAAAAACGGACTTGAAGGAGCTCGGATAGCTTATTAAAGTTAGAAATGCTATTTGGCGGGAGGTTCGATAACCACTGAAGAGCCGCTCAGCGCAAGGTGGTGGGGAAAGCACGGCACACGACCTCGTTTGTAGAGCCGCTTAGGAGCATGATGGAGTTAAAGTTTTCCAAGTGCTCCCTAGGGTCGGACGATTCCTCGAAGGGCTTGAGCTAGGGTAATCGGAAACTGGTTGGCATCAGGTAATCAAGGATGAGCTGGGTGAAATGATGCTTTCCTACTCTCCTCGACTTTTCTTCGCTAGCTTGCGAAAAGTTAGGAGGGGTTACCCCTGCGTGCTTGGAATGAGGCTTCAGCACCGCTCAAATGAGTTTCAGGCTGGCTATTGGCAAAGTTTGACTCGCTGCCTACGATCTCCGTAGACGGCTAGCAGAGTGGTGTATCCTTTGAGGGTCCGACCTCGCGGAGGTTTTGCTGCCTCTTAAATTTGGCAATCTCTGCCTTGTCTACCACTCTCTTACATTTTAGAGACTGGATTTCTTGGAAAAGGTATCGGAGGGTCTCACCCAGCTGCTGTAGGCGGAGTTCCTCAAGAGGGGTCTCCTGGATAGTCTCGAGATGGCACATAGGTTGTTTATCCCTGGATGGTGTTGCGAGGCTCTCTTGGAAAAGAGGAGGTGGGATAGTCAGGGTTGATGAAGCATCTGTGCCCATGGTGGTAAACATCGAATCAGCCAAAGAGATTTGTAGGTGTTGGGAAAGGCCGAAACATCTTCCCATAGACAATGCCTGAGTTCAAGGTCGGAGGTCGTCATGGAGATCAGGGGGATCTGGAAGATCAGGTTGAATGTGTTAACCTGAAATAGACAAACTGGGCCGATTTTGTATTTTCGAGCTCCGAAGATCAAATTAGTTTAGTCCAAGCTCAATGATATCAATTATGATGGTGAGTCCCAAAAGTCCATTACCTGGAACTTGTAGGGTATTTATAGGGGGTTGAGTGGGAAGAGCTGGCAAAATAGATTATGGGCTTATGGAGAAATGGGCCTTTTGGGCCACTGGGTCCTTTGATACATTAGGCCGTCAAAATGGGCCACTACAGAATCTATGCTAATGTATAATTTAAGGTAGAAAGAACAGAGCACAAATACTAAAACTAAAACTTTGTGTTCTATACAGCTTCGTAGAAAGAATCAGAGGTGTTAAGTCAACAAAATAATCCACAGAAAGTAAATGTACCATTATATATCTAAATCCATTTTCTATTCTCATAAAGCTTGATAGAACATAAACATGAAAGTCAATTACTTCTTCCACTAAGTAACTAATTAACAATGTCCCAAAAAAGAAATGCCAACAGAAAATGATATTGATAGTAATTTAATAATTAGGGGTTATGATAGAGAGTGACACCAGTT
The DNA here is from genome assembly GCA_003255065.1 of Cercis canadensis. Lineage (NCBI taxonomy): Eukaryota > Viridiplantae > Streptophyta > Magnoliopsida > Fabales > Fabaceae > Cercis > Cercis canadensis. Next base: position 90,214 of record QAOA01003916.1, on the reverse strand, counting down.
GTTTTAAAATTATCATAAACAATTTTCTCCTAAATAAAATTAAATTTTCTTCATAAAAATAAATATACAAAGTAATTTATCCAATCACCTATGGCTAAGTAGTACCAATGTCGTTCTCGGGGCTTTCGGGTTTCGTGTTTAAATGTGAAGATGTAGCTAAAATACTAAAATACATGCATCTACTTAGAGAGGGTGTAATACTTTTCACATTTACATTCTTCAATAGCTTCATGTAGAATTTAAGTTTCATAGATCCAACCATTGAATTGAAAGTTCTCGTGATATAGGTCATGCTCATAAAATTTCATAAAATTTCAGAAGTGATTGATATTCTGTTAGGTTATCTTATTTTAACACATAAGAAGAATTTAAATATAAGTAAGCTTCATGAATTAGATTAGGTTCTTAGGAATTTATGATTTATGGAAAATTTGACATGTGTGATCAACACCACAATATGATATGATTCAATGATTGCATATATACAATTCACCTTCTATAATAAGTTATTTAAGGATGTAAGTGCCCTAGAAAGATTTGAACACTTACACAGTTATACCCTTCAATAAATTTTTCTAAAA
>QAOA01003916.1:59212-86101 GCA_003255065.1 Cercis canadensis | reverse complement strand
GTAGCTGGTTTCACTACTGGACTGAAAGTCTCAAAGAAATCAATTCCATATGTTTGTGTGAACCCCTGAGCCACCAACCTAGCCTTATATCTCTCAATAGTACCATCTGCCTTATACTTCAACTTGTAAACCCATCTACAACCTACAATATTCTTATGACTTGGACAGGACACAAGTTCCCAGGTGTTGTTTGCTTGCAAAGCTGAGAATTCTTTTTCCATAGTAGTAACCCAATGAGATGATGTAGCTGCTTGTGTAAAGGTAGAGGGTTCCACAGATTTCAAGAGATAAGCAAAAGTATATGCTTTTGGTTTAAAAATGTCATTCTGGCTTCTTGTAACCATTCTGGTGGGAAGTGGTACAACAGGAGAGGACAAAATAGTGGATTCTGAAGCTGAACCAGAAAATGGTGAATGAGGTCTTGATGTAGGCACTGGTGATGACTCTATATTGGCATCAAAGGAGGAATTTTGAAGAGGTAAAGTAGCAGCAGTGGTAATAGGTGAAGGATTTTGAATTGGGTTACTGTGAGCCATTGGTGCATTGGGAGCAGAAGGAAGAATGACAGGTATTTGACATGCTGAAAGATCATCAGGTACTGTAGATGAAAGAGACTGAAAAGGAAACATGGATTCAGCAAAGACAACATGCCTAGAGATATAAATTTTCTTGGATTCCATATTTAAACACAAAAATCCTTTGTGTTTGTTACTGTAACCCAAAAAACAACATGAGGCAGATCTGGTTTCTAGCTTATGAGCACGATAGGGCCTAAGGTATGGAAAACATAGGCAGCCAAAGGTCTTAATTTGAGTAAACACTGGAACTTTGTGATATAACAGTTCATAGGGAGACTGATGCTGCAGTACTGCTGTAGGAAGTCTATTAATGAGATATACTGCTGTTTGGAAAGCAAAAGGCCAATACTTGGTTGGCATACCAGCAGTAATAAGCAATGAAAGGCCTGTCTCTACCACATGCCTATTTTTCCTTTCCACTATACCATTTTGTTCTAGTGTATATGGACAAGAGAACCTGTGTTGCATGCCAAGGGTTTTAACTAGTTTATCAAATGCAATAAATTCCCCTCCAAAATCAGATTGAAGTGTCTTAATTTTGTAGTCAAACTGTCTTTCTACCATGCTTTGAAAATTCTGAAACATGTGTAATGTTTCTGATTTAGACTTGAGTAGATAAATCCATGAAAAACGAGTAAAATCATCAATGAGCAGTAAAAAATAACATGCTCCATTTACAGAAGAGCAAGAAGGTGAACCCCACAGATCAGCATGTACTAATTCAAAAGGCTTTATTGCTCTTGAAACAGACTTTACAAATGGCAACTTGTGGCTTTTGGCCAATTGACAGGAGCTGCAAACTGGTGTATTATTGTTTTTGAAACTAGGTAAGTGACAATGGGATATAACCCTATTTACTACTTCAATGGTAGGGTGTCCTAGTCTATTATGCCACAACTGTAAATCAACTTTATGTTTTACAGCATCCAAACTAAAAACTTGAAAAGCTCTAGTATTATGAGCAGAACATTCTTGGTCAGACACCATTGCTGTCATGACTTTATACATTCCTTGGTCAAGCTTGCCTTGGAGCAACACCCGCTTGGTTTTCTGATCCTTCACAAGAAAGCAAGAAGGATGAAATTCCACATAGGCAGCATTATCTTGACATAGTTTTTGGACACTCACCAAATTGGCAGTTATTTTAGGCACATGCAACACATGGTTTAACAACAGATTCCTTTTATGTGTTGGAATGAATGTCATACCTGTATTGTGCACAGCCAACGATTTACCATTGCCCACAGTAACTCCTTCTTCACCTGCAAAAGGATTGTGCAGTGCTAGATTACCTAGATCAGCAGTCACATGATGAGTAGCTCCAGTATCCAGAAACCATGGAGTATTGTCTACAGCTCCTGTAGTGGCCATCAATGCTTGTGGCTCTGGAGTTTGTGACTTGTTTCCATTGGTTGGTATGGGTTGAAATTCACTATCAAATCTGTGCCAACATTCAACAGCTATGTGGCCAGATTTGTGGCAGATTTGACACTGAGGTCTGTTGTTACTGCCATAGCCAGGTTTATTCCTTCTAAAAGAATTACCTTGGCTTGAAAATTTTCGATTTGGCATATTGCCATTTCCAAATTGAAAATTACGGTTTGGTACAGAACCATTCTCAAATTGAAAACCAGAACCAGAATTAGAAATTCCAGGTTGAAATCTTCTTTTACCTGTAGATTGCCTGAACTGTGCAGCATTGGCTTGCATCAAAACTTGTTCATCAACCGTCTTTTGTCTTTCCAATCTTTCTTCAAAAGATAGTAAGTGACTCTGTAAGCTTTCAACAGATATGGATTCAAAAGTAAGTGGACCAACCACTGGATTGTATTCAGGCCCCAATCCACTAAGAATAGCCATGACTTGATCATCTTGAGTAATGTTTTCCCCTATGGCTCTCAAGTTATCACAGATGTTTCTGATTTTCAAGATATAATCCCATACTCCAAGATTTCCTTTCTGTGTAGTCTGCAACTTAAGCTTGAGTTCCATAATTCTTGCTCTTGAAGAACAAGCAAAGGAATCTGCTAATGATCTCCATATCTCTGCAGCAGTGTTGTATGACATAATTTGAGCCATGATCTGCTCAGTTAGAGAAGCATAGATCCAACTCATCACAAGGCGATTTTGCCTTTGCCAAAAGGTATACTCTGAATTCAGATTTAACACACCTGCAGAATCTTGAATAAACTTTGCTGGACAAGTCTTGGATCCATGAAGAATTTCTTCATAGCCATTTGCAATTACTATGTTTAGCAGTTGATTTCTCCAAATCAAGTAATTGCTTCGATCAAGTTTGATGGTGAGAGCTTGACCTAGCATTGGAAAAGATGAATTCCCTGATTCTTGAGATGGTGTCACAGAAGATGCACAGTGATCAGCCATTAGAACTGCTCTGATACCATGTTATAATTGTAGACTCCTTTGAAGATGCAGGTGGATCATAACATCTCAGTGATGAACACAACAAGGTAAGATGAAGATGAGCAAAGCATAGCAGAATCGATAATGAAGAATCAGAAGAATCAATTAACAACAGAAGCAAAGAAAATTATGCAGAAAAGAGAAATTATGCAGAGAGAAACGATAGAACTGAAAGAATATGATTTGTGTATTCTAAATCAAGCTTTTGATTGAATGAAATTAATTACATCTGAATTGTAATACATCAATATATATAAGTGCACGATCAGTCTTCTTCCAGAAGCTTGTACACAGTACAGCTGTTGCTTAACTAATCTGAAAACTGAATCGTAACTAACTTAGCATGACATGGCACTAACTAACTTTGACTGACTCTGATAAGTGCTGAGGTGGCAACATGACTTGGCAGTGATCATCCTCCTCCATCATAATCTGTTTGTAACTTCTGTTTAACATCCCCCCTCAAACTCACAAGTCTAGGAAGAATAGTGAGTTTGGTGCGATTGGACAGAAAAGCCTTGGTTGGCAATGGCTTGGTTAGCATATCTGCCAACTGATCTGTGGCAGGCACATGACAAAGCTTGAGAGTTTTATTTAGCAGTTTTTCCCTTACAAAATGACAATCAATTTCAATATGCTTTGTACGTGCATGAAGTACAGGGTTGGCAGCAAGGAAAGTAGCACTTAAGTTGTCACATAACAGCAAGGGAGCAGTAAGAAGGGGATGTTGAAGTTCTGTCAGGAGAGACTGTAACCTTATCAATTCAGAAGTGGCATTTTTTAAGGCTCGATACTCAGCCTCAGTACTAGAGCGAGCCACAACCTTCTGTTTTCCTGAGGACCATGAGATCAAGCTAGCTCCAAAGAAGATAGCATGGCTACTGGTGCTGCGTCTGTCATCTGGACAGCCAGCCCAGTCAGAATCTGAATAAGCAAGCAGAGGCAAGGTAGATGACTGACAAAGAGTGAGACCATGAGTGTGAGTCCCCTTTAGATACTTAAGAACACGCTTAGCAGCTTGCAAATGTACATCAGTAGGCCTGCTCATGAATTGACACAACTTATTTACTGCATAAGCAATATCTGGACGAGTGATGGTGCAATATTGTAATGCTCCCACTAGGCTACGATAGTGAAAGGGTTAAGCCAGAGGTTGACCATCAGTGATAGAAAGAACCTGAGAACTAACCATAGGAGTGACAGCAGGCTTAGCATTCGCAAGTCCAGCTTTGTGCAATAAATCAGACACATACTTGGTTTGATTCAAGTGAAGAGAAGTACTATGCCTAGAGACTTCAACACCCAAAAAGTAATGTAGAGAACCAAAATCTTTTAAGGAAAACGTAGAATTGAGATGTGTAACAAGAGATTGGATAAGTTGCAAGCTAGAACCAGTAAGAATGATATCATCCACATATACCAGTAGGTAAATTACTGCTGAAGCAGAATGAAAAACAAAGAGAGAGCTGTCAGAGAGAGTAGATTTGAAACCCCATTGCAGCAAGGTCACTTTGAGCTTTGTAAACCAAGCTCTAGGAGCTTGTTTAAGACCATATAAATCTTTTCTAAGTCTGCACACATGGTGGGGAAATTGAGAATCTTCAAAACCTTGGGGTTGTCTCATATAAACCTCTTCATGGAGATCTCCATTGAGAAATGCATTATTGACATCAAGCTGCTGAATAGACCAACCCTTGGAGATGGCAATGGTAAGAACAGTTCTGATGGTAGCTTACCATATAAAGCTTTTCTAAGTCTGCACACATGGTGGGGAAATTGAAAATCTTCAAAACCTTGGGGTTGTCTCATATAAACCTCTTCATGGAGATCTCCATTGAGAAATGCATTATTGACATCCAGCTGCTGAATAGGCCAACCCTTGGAGATGGAAATGGTAAGAACAATTCTGATAGTAGCTGGTTTCACTACTGGACTGAAAGTTTCAAAGAAATCAATTCCATATGTTTGGGTGAACCCCTGAGCCACCAACCTAGCCTTATATCTCTCAATAGTACCATCTGCCTTATACTTCAACTTGTAAACCCATCTGCAACCTACAATATTCTTATGACTTGGACAGGGCACAAGTTCCCAGGTGTTGTTTGCTTGCAAAGCTGAGAATTCTTTTTCCATAGCAGTAACCCAATGAGATGATGTAGCTGCTTGTGTATAGGTAGAGGGTTCCACAGATTTCAAGAGATAGGCAAAAGTATATGCTTTTGGTTTAAAAATGCCATTCTGACTTCTTGTAACCATTCTGGTGGGAAATGGTACAACAGGAGAAGACAAGGTAGTGGAAACTGAAGCTGTACCAGAAAATGGTGAATGAGGGCTTGATGTAGGCACTGGTGATGACTGTATATTGGCATCAAAGGAGGAATTTTGAAGAGGTAAAATAGCAGCAGTGGAAACAGGTGAAGGATTGTGAATTGGGTTGGTGTGAGCCATTGGTGCATTCTGAGCAGAAGGAAGAATGACAGGTATTTGACATGCTGAAAGATCATCAAGTATTGCAGATGAAAGAGACTGAAAAGGAAACATGGATTCAGCAAAGACAACATGCCTAGAGATATAAATCTTCTTGGATTCCATATTTAAACACAAAAATCCTTTGTGTTTGTTACTGTAACCCAAAAAACAGCATGAGGCAGACCTGGTTTCTAGCTTATGAGCACGATATGGCCTAAGGTATGGAAAACATAGACAACCAAAGGTCTTAATTTGAGTAAACACTGGAACCTTGTGATATAATAGTTCATAGGGAGACTGATGCTGCAGTACTGCTGTAGGAAGTCTATTAATGAGATATACTGCTGTTTGGAAAGCAAAAGGCCAATAGTTGGTTGTCATACCAGCAGTAATGAGCAATGAAAGACCTGTCTCTACCACATGCCTATTTTTCCTTTCCACTATACCATTTTGTTCTGGTGTATATGGACAAGAGAACCTGTGTTGCATGCCAAGGGTTTTAACTAATTTATCAAAGGCAATAAATTCCCCTCCAAAATCAGACTGAAGTGTCTTAATCTTGCAGTCAAACTGTCTTTCTACCATGCTTTGAAAATTCTGAAACATGTGTAATGTTTCTGATTTAGACTTGAGTAGATAAATCCATGAAAAACGAGTAAAATCATCAATGAGCAGTAAAAAATAACATGCTCCATTTACAGAAGAGCAAGAAGGTGAACCCCACAGATCAGCATGTACTAATTCAAAAGGCTTTATTGCTCTTGAAACAGACTTTACAAATGGCAACTTGTGGCTTTTGGCCAATTGACAGGAGCTGCAAACTGGTGTATTATTGTTTTTGAAACTAGGTAAGTGACAATGGGACATAACCCTATTTACTACTTCAGTGGTAGGGTGTCCTAGTCTATTATGCCACAACTGTAAATCAACTTTATGTTTTACAGCATCCAAACTAAAAACTTGAAAAGCTCTAGTATTATGAGCAGAACATTCTTGGTCAGACACCATTGCTGTCATGACTTTATACATTCCTTGGTCAAGCTTGCCTTGGAGCAACACCCTCTTGGTTTTCTGATCCTTCACAAGAAAGCAAGAAGGATGAAATTCCACATAGGCAGCATTATCTTGACATAGTTTTTGGACACTCACCAAATTGGCAGTTATTTTAGGCACATGCAACACATGGTTTAACAACAGATTCCTTTTATGTGTTGGAATGAATGTCATACCTGTATTGTGCACAGCCAAGGATTTACTATTGCCCACAGTAACTCCTTCTTCACCTGCAAAAGGATTGTGCAGTGCTAGATTACCTAGATCAGCAGTCACATGATGAGTAGCTCCAGTATCCAGAAACCATGGAGTATTGTCTACAGCTCCTGTAGTGGCCATCAATGCTTGTGGCTCTGGAGTCTGTGACTTGTTTCCATTGGTTGGTATGGGTTGAAATTCACTATCAAATCTATGCCAGCATTCAACAGCTATGTGGCCAGATTTGTGGCAGATTTGACACTGAGGTCTGTTGTTACTACCATAGCCAGGTTTATTCCTTCTGAATGAATTACCTTGGCTTGAAAATTTTTGATTTGGCATATTGCCATTTCCAGATTGAAAATTGCGGTTTGGTACAGAACCATTCTCAAATTGAAAACCAGAACCAGAATTAGAAGTTCCAGGTTGAAATCTTCTTTTACCTGTAGATTGCCTGAACTGTGCAACATTGGCTTGCATCAAAACTTGTTCATCAACCGTCTTTTGTCTTTCCAATCTTCCTTCAAAAGATAGTAAGTGACTCTGTAAGCTTTCAACAGATATGGATTCAAAAGTAAGTGGACCAACCACTGGATTGTATTCAGGCCCCAATCCACTAAGAATAGCCATGACTTGATCATCTTGAGTAATGTTTTCCCCTATGGCTCTCAAGTTATCACAGATGTTTCTGATTTTCAAGATATAATCCCATACTCCAAGATTTCCTTTCTGTGTAGTCTGCAACTTAAGCTTGAGTTCCATAATTCTTGCTCTTGAAGAACAAGCAAAAGAATCTGCTAATGATCTCCATATCTCTGCAGTAGTGTTGTATGACATAATTTGAGCCATGATATGCTCAGTTAGAGAAGCATAGATCCAACTCATCACAAGGCGATTTTGCCTTTGCCAAAAGGTATACTCTGAATTCAGATTTAACACACCTGCAGAATCTTGAATAAACTTTGCTGGACAAGTCTTGGATCCATCAAGAATTTCTTCATAGCCATTTGCAATTACTATGTTTAGCAGTTGATTTCTCCAAATCAAGTAATTGCTTCGATCGAGTTTGATGGTGAGAGCTTGACCTAGCATTGGAAAAGATGAATTCCCTGATTCTTGAGATGGTGTCACAGAAGATGCACAGTGATCAGCCATTAGAACAGCTCTGATACCATGTTATAATTGCAGACTCCTTTGAAGATGCAGGTGGATCATAACATCTCAGTGATGAACACAACAAGGCAATATGAAGATGAGCAAAGCATAGCAGAATCGATAATGAAGAATCAGAAGAATCAATGAACAACAGAAGCAAAGAAAATTATGCAGAGAAGAGAAATTATGCAGAGAGAAACGATAGAACTGAAAGAATATGATTTGTGTATTCTGAATCAAGCTTTTGATTGAATGAAATTAATTACATCTGAATTGTAATACATCAATATATATAAGTGCACGATCAGTCTTCTTCCAGAAGCTTGTACATAGTACAACTGTTGCTTAACTAATCTGAAAACTGAATCATAACTAACTTAGCATGACATGGCACTAACTAACTTTGACTCTAACTTTGACCGACTCTGATAAGTGCTGAGGTGGCAACATGACTTGGCAGTGATCATCCTCCTCCATCATAATCTGTTTGTAACTTCTGTTTAACATTTATGTCCTAGATATAAAGAGTTAGAACTTTTGGAAATCTCTCTAGAGTAATTGNTGCGATTGGACAGAAAAGCCTTGGTTGGCAATGGCTTGGTTAGCATATCTGCCAACTGATCTGTGGCAGGCACATGAGAAAGCTTGAGAGTTTTATTTAGCAGCTTTTCCCTTACAAAGTGACAATCAATTTCAATATGCTTTGTACGAGCATGAAGTACAGGGTTGGCAGCAAGGAAAGTAGCACTTAAGTTGTCACATAACAGCAAGGGAGCAGTAAGAAGAGGATGGTGAAGTTCTGTCAGGAGAGACTGTAACCATATCAATTCTGAAGTGGCATTTGCTAAGGCTCGATACTCAGCCTCAGTACTAGAGCGAGCCACAACCTTCTGTTTTCCTGAGGACCATGAGATCAAGCTAGCTCCAAAGAAGATAGCATGACCACTGGTGCTGCGTCTGTCATCTGGACAGCTAGCCCAGTCAGAATCTGAATAAGCAAGCAGAGGCAAGGTAGATGACTGACAAAGAGTAAGACCATGAGTGTGAGTCCCTTTGAGATACTTAAGAACACGCTTAACAGCTTGCAAATGTACATCAGTAGGCCTACTCATGAATTGACACAACTTATTCACTACATAAGCAATATATGGACGAGTGATGGTGCAATATTGTAATGCTCCCACTAGGCTACGATAGTGAAAGGGCTGAGCCAGAGGTTGGCCATCAGTGATAGAAAGAACCTGAGAACTAACCATAGGAGTGACAGCAGGCTTAGCATTCGCAAGTCCAGCTTTGTGCAATAAATTAGACACATACTTGGTTTGATTCAAGTGAAGAGAAGTACCATGCCTAGAGACTTCAACACCCAGAAAGTAATGTAGAGAACCCAAATCTTTCAAAGAAAACGTAGAATTGAGATGTGTAATAAGAGATTGGATAAGCTGCAAGCTAGAACCAGTAAGAATGATATCATCCACATATACCAGTAGATAAAGCACTGCTAAAGCAGAATGAAAAACAAAGAGAGAGTTGTCAGAGAGAGTAGATTTGAAACCCCATTGCAGCAAGGTCACTTTGAGCTTTGTAAACCAAGCTCTAGGAGCTTGTTTAAGACCATATAAAGCTTTTCTAAGTCTGCACACATGGTGGGGAAATTGAGAATCTTCAAAGCCTTGGGGTTGTCTCATATAAACCTCTTCATGGAGATCTCCATTGAGAAATGCATTATTGACATCAAGCTGCTGAATAGGCCAACCCTTGGAGATGGCAATGGTAAGAACAGTTCTGATGGTAGCTGGTTTCACTACTGGACTGAAAGTCTCAAAGAAATCAATTCCGTATGTTTGTGTGAACCCCTGAGCCACCAACCTAGCCTTATATCTCTCAATAGTACCATCTGCCTTATACTTCAACTTGTAAACCCATCTGCAACCTACAATATTCTTATGACTTGGACAGGACACAAGTTCCCAGGTGTTGTTTGCTTGCAAAGCTGAGAATTCTTTTTCCATAGCAGTAACCCAATGAGATGATGTAGCTGCTTGTGTATAGGTAGAGGGTTCCAAAGATTTCAAGAAGTAAGCAGAAGTATATGCTTTTGGTTTAAAAATGCCATTCTGACTTCTTGTAACCATTCTGGTGGGAAGTGGTACAACAGGAGAGGATAAGGTAGTGGATTCTGAAGCTGAACCAGAAAATGGGGAATGAGGTCTTGATGTAGGCACTGGTGATGACTCTATATTGGCATCAAAGGAGGAATTTCGAAGAGGTAAAGTAGCAGCAGTGGGAATAGGTGAAGGATTTTGAATTGGGTTGCTGTGAGCCATTGGTGCATTTGGAGCAGAAGGAAGAATGACAGGTATTTGACATGCTGAAAGATCAGCAGGTACTGCAGATGAAAGAGACTAAAAAGGAAACATGGATTCAGCAAAGACAACATGCCTAGAGATATAAATCTTCTTGGATTCCATATTTAAACACAAAAATCCTTTGTGTTTGTTACTATAACCCAAAAAACAGCATGAGGCAGACCTGGTTTCTAGCTTATGAGCACGATAGGGCCTAAGATATGGAAAACATAGGCAGCCAAAGGTCTTAATTTGAGTAAACACTGGAACTTTGTGATATAATAGTTCATAGGGAGACTGATGCTGCAATACTGCTGTAGGAAGTCTATTAATGAGATATACTGCTGTTTGGAAAGCAAAAGGCCAATACTTGGTTGGCATACCAGCAGTAATGAGCAATGAAAGACCTGTCTCTACCACATGCCTATTTTTCCTTTCCACTATACCATTTTGTTCTGGTGTATATGGACAAGAGAACCTGTGTTGCATGCCAAGGGTTTTAACTAGTTTATCAAAGGCAATAAATTCCCCTCCAAAATCAGACTGAAGTGTCTTAATTTTGCAGTCAAATTGTCTTTCTACCATGCTTTGAAAATTCTGAAACATGTGTAATGTTTCTGATTTAGACTTGAGTAGATAAATCCATGAAAAACGAGTAAAATCATCAATGAGCAGTAAAAAATAACATGCTCCATTTACAGAAGAGCAAGAAGGTGAACCCCACAGATCAGCATGTACTAATTCAAAAGGCTTTATTGCTCTTGAAACAGACTTTACAAATGGCAACTTGTGACTTTTGGCCAATTGACAGGAGCTGCAAACTGGTGTATTATTGTTTTTGAAACTAGGTAAATGACAATGGGACATAACCCTATTTACTACTTCAGTGGTAGGGTGTCCTAGTCTATTATGCCACAACTGTAAGTCAATTTTATGTTTTACAACATCCAAACTAAAAACTTGAAAAGCTCTAGTATTATGAGCAGAACATTCTTGGTCAGACACCATTGCTGTCATGACTTTATACATTCCTTGGTCAAGCTTGCCTTGGAGCAACACCCGCTTGGTTTTCTGATCCTTCACAAGAAAGCAAGAAGGATGAAATTCCACATAGGCAGCATTATCTTGACATAGTTTTTGAACACTCACCAAATTGGCAGTTATTTTAGGCACATGCAACACATGGTTTAACAACAGATTCCTTTTATGTGTTGGAATGAATGTCATACCTGTATTGTGCACAGCCAAGGTTTTACCATTGCCCACAGTAACTCCTTCTTCACCTGCAAAAGGATTGTGCAGTGCTAGATTGCCTAGATTAGCAGTCACATGATGAGTAGCTCCAGTATCCAGAAACCATGGAGTATTGTCTACAGCTCCTGTAGTGGCCATCAATGCTTGTGGCTCTGGAGTCTGTGACTTGTTTCCATTGGTTGGTATGGGTTGAAATTCACTATCAAATCTGTGCCAGCATTCAATAGCTATGTGGCTAGATTTGTGGCAGATTTGACACTGAGGTCTGTTGTTACTGCCATAGCCAAGTTTATTCCTTCTGAATGAATTACCTTGGCTTGAAAAATTTCGATTTGGCATATTGCCATTTCCAGATTGAAAGTTGCGGTTTGGTACAGAACCATTCTCAAATTGAAAACCAGAACTAGAATTAGAAGTTCCAGGTGGAAATCTCCTTTTACCTGTAGATTGCCTGAACGTGCAGCATTGGCTTGCATCAAAACTTGTTCATCAACCGTCTTTTGTCTTTCTAATCTTCCTTCAAAAGATAGTAAGTGACTTTGTAAGCTTTCAACAGATATGGATTCAAAAGTAAGTGGACCAACCACTGGATTGTATTCAGGCCCCAATCCACTAAGAATAGCCATGACTTGATCATCTTGAGTAATGTTTTCCCCTATGGCTCTCAAGTTATCACAGATGTTTCTGATTTTCAATATGTAATCCCATACTCCAAGATTTCCTTTCTGTGTAGTCTGCAACTTAAGCTTGAGTTCCATAATTCTTGCTCTTGAAGAACAAGCAAGCGAATTTGCTAATGATCTCCATATCTCTGCAGCAGTGTTGTATGACATAATTTGAGCCATGATCTGCTCAGTTAGAGAAGCATAGATCCAACTCATCACAAGGCGATTTTGCCTTTGCCAAAAGGTATACTCTGAATTCAGAGTTAACACACTTGCAGAATCTTGAATAAACTTTGCTGGACAAGTCTTGGATCCATCAAGAATTTCTTCATAGCCATTTGCAATTACTATGTTTAGCAGTTGATTTCTCTAAATCAAGTAATTGCTTCGATCGAGTTTGATGGTGAGAGCTTGACCTAGCATTGGAAAAGATGAATTCCCTGATTCTTGCGATGGTGTCACAGAAGATGCACAATGATCAGCCATTAGAACAGCTCTGATACCATGTTATAATTGCAGACTCCTTTGAAGATGCAGGTGGATCATAACATCTCAGTGATGAACACAACAAGGCAAGATGAAGATGAGCATAGCATAGCAGAATCGATAATGAAGAATCAGAAGAATCAATGAATAACATAAGCAAAGAAAATTATGCAGAGAAGAGAAGTTATGCAGAGAGAAAAGATAGAACTGAAAAAATATGATTTGTGTATTCTGATTAATGTCTAATAATTTTGAGTTACAGTTCATACGAATGCATACCTTTGTTAAAATTGCAGACTCCTTTGAAGATGCAGGTGGATCATAACATCTCAGTGATGAACACAACAAGGCAAGATGAAGATGAGCGAAGCATAGCAGACTTGATAATGAAGAATCAGAAGAGTCAATACAACAGAAGCAAAGAAAATTATGCAGAGAAGAGAAGAGAAGTTATGCAGAGAGAAAAGATAGAACTGAAACAATATGACTTGTGTATTCTGAATCAATACTTTGATTGAATGAAATTAATTACATCTGAATTGTACTACATCAATATATATAAATGTACGATCAGTCTTCTTCCAGAAGCTTGTACACAGTACAGCTGTTGCTTAACTAATCTGAAAACTGAATCGTAACTAACTTAGCATGACATGGCACTAACTAACTTTGACTCTAACTTTGACTGATTCTGATAAGTGCTGAGGTGGCAACATGACTTGGCAGTGATCATCCTCCTCCATCATAATCTGTTTGTAACTTCTGTTTAACATCCCCCCTCAAACTCACAAGTCTAGGAAGAATAGTGAGTTTGGTGCGATTGGACAGAAAAGCCTTGGTTGGCAATGGCTTGGTTAGCATATCTGCCAACTGATCTGTGGCAGGCACATGACAAAGCTTGAGAGTTTTATTTAGCAGCTTTTCTCTTACAAAGTGACAATCAATTTCAATATGCTTTGTACGAGCATGAAGTACAGGGTTGGCAGCAAGAAAAGTAGCACTTAAGTTGTCACATAATAGCAAGGGAGCAGTAAGAAGAGGATGGTGAAGTTCTGTCAGGAGAGACTGTAACCATATCAATTCTGAAGTGGCATTTGCTAAGGCTCGATACTCAGCCTCAGTACTAGAGCGAGCCACAACCTTCTGTTTTCCTGAGGACCATGAGATCAAGCTAGCTCCAAAGAAGATAGCATGGCCACTGGTGCTGCGTCTGTCATCTGGACAGCCAGCCCAGTCAGAATCTGAATAAGCAAGCAGAGGCAAGGTAGAGGACTGACAAAGAGTAAGACCATGAGTGTGAGTCCCTTTGAGATACTTAAGAACACTCTTAGCAGCTTGCAAATGTATATCAGTAGGCCTGCTCATGAATTGACACAACTTATTCACTGCATAAGCAATATCTGGACGAGTGATGGTGCAATATTGTAATGCTCCCACTAGGCTACGATAGTGAAAGGGCTGAGCCAAAGGTTGGCCATGAGTGATAGAAAGAACTTGAGAACTAACCATAGGAGTGACAGCAGGCTTAGCATTCGCAAGTCCAGCTTTGTGCAATAAATCAGACACATACTTGGTTTGATTCAAGTGAAGAGAAGTACCATGCCTAGAGACTTCAACACCCAGAAAGTAATGTAGAGAACCCAAATCTTTCAAAGAAAACGTAGAATTGAGATGTGTAACAAGAGATTGAATAAGTTGCAAGCTAGAACCAGTAAGAATGATATCATCCACATATACCAGTAGGTAAAGCACTGCTGAAGCAGAATGAAAAACAAAGAGAGAGCTGTCAGAGAGAGTAGATTTGAAACCCCATTGCAGCAAGGTCACTTTGAGTTTTGTAAACCAAGCTCTAGGAGCTTGTTTAAGACCATATAAAGCTTTTCTAAGTCTGCACACATGGTGGGGAAAGTGAGAATCTTCAAAGCCTTGGAGTTGTCTCATATAAACCTCTTCATGGAGATCTCCATTGAGAAATGCATTATTGACATCAAGCTGCTGAATAGGCCAACCCTTGGAGATGGCAATGGTAAGAACAGTTCTGATGGTAGCTGGTTTCATTATTGGACTGAAAGTCTCAAAGAAATCAATTCCATATGTTTGGGTGAACCCCTGAGCCACCAACCTAGCCTTATATCTCTCAATAGTACCATCTGCCTTATACTTCAACTTGTAAACCCATCTGCAACCTACAATATTCTTATGACTTCGACAGGACACAAGTTCCCAGGTGTTGTTTGCCTGCAAAGCTGAGAATTCTTTTTCCATAGCAGTAACCCAATGAGATGATGTAGCTGCTTGTGTATAGGTAGAGGGTTCCACAGATTTCAAGAGATAAGCAGAAGTATATGCTTTTGGTTTAAAAATGCCATTCTGACTTCTTGTAACCATTCTGGTGGGAAGTGGTACAACAGGAGAGGACAAGGTAGTGGATTCTGAAGCTGAACCAGAAAATGGTGAATGAGGTCTTGATGTAGGCACTGGTGATGACTGTATATTGGCATCAGAGGAGGAATTTTGAAGAGGTAAAATAGCAGTAGTGGAAATAGGTGAAGGATTTTGAATTGGCTTGCTTTGAGCCATTGGTGCATTTTGAGCAGAAGGAAGAATGACAGGTATTTGACATGCTGAAAGATCATCAGGTACTGCAAATGAAAGAGACTGAAAAGGAAACATGGATTCAGCAAAGACAACATGCCTAGAGATATAAATCTTCTTGGACTCCATATTTAAACACAAAGGATGTTACTGTAACCCAAAAAACAGCATGAGGCAGACCTGGTTTCTAGCTTATGAGCACGATATGGCCTAAGGTATGGAAAACATAGGCAGCCAAAGGTCTTAATTTGAGTAAACACTGGAACTTTGTGATATAACAATTCATAGGGAGACTGATGCTGCAGTACTGCTGTAGGAAGTCTATTAATGAGATATACTGTTGTTTGGAAAGCAAAAGGCCAATACTTGGTTGGCATACCAGCAGTAATGAGCAATGAAAGACCTGTCTCTACCACATGCCTATTTTTCCTTTCCACTATACCATTTTGTTCTAGTGTATATGGACAAGAGAACCTGTGTTGCATGCCAAGGGATTTAACTAGTTTATCAAAGGCAATAAATTCCCCTCCAAAATCAGACTGAAGTGTCTTAATTCTGTAGTCAAACTGTCTTTCTACCATGCTTTGAAAATTCTGAAACATGTGTAGTGTTTCTGATTTAGACTTGAGTAGATAAATCCATGAAAAACGAGTAAAATCATCAATGAGCAGTAAAAAATAACATGCTCCATTTACAGAAGAGCAAGAAGGTGAATCCCATAGATCAGCATGTACTAATTCAAAAGGCTTTATTGCTCTTGAAACAGACTTTACAAATGGCAACTTGTGGCTTTTGGCCAATTGACAGGAGCTGCAAACTGGTGTATTATTGTTTTTGAAACTAGGTAAGTGACAATGGGACATAACCCTATTTACTACTTCAGTGGTAGGGTGTCCTAGTCTATTATGCCACAACTGTAAATCAACTTTATGTTTTACAGCATCCAAACTAAAAACTTGAAAAGCTCTAGTATTATGAGCAGAACATTCTTGGTCAGACACCATTGCTGTCATGACTTTATACATTCCTTGGTCAAGCTTGCCTTGGAGCAACACCCGCTTGGTTTTCTGATCCTTCACAAGAAAGCAAGAAGGATGAAATTCCACATAGGCAGCATTATCTTGACATAGTTTTTGAACACTCACCAAATTGGCAGTTATTTTAGGCACATGCAACACATGGTTTAACAACAGATTCCTTTTATGTGTTGGAATGAATGTCATACCTGTATTGTGCACAGCCAAGGATTTTCCATTGCCCATAGTAACTCCTTCTTCACCTGCAAAAGGATTGTGCAGTGCTAGATTGCCTAGATCAGCAGTCACATGATGAGTAGCTCTAGTATCCAGAAACCATGGAGTATTGTCTACAGCTCCTGTAGTGGCCATCAATGCTTGTGGCTCTGGAGTCTGTGACTTGTTTCCATTGGTTGGTATGGGTTGAAATTCACTATCAAATCTGTGCCAGCATTCAACAGCTATGTGGCCAGATTTGTGGCAGATTTGACACTGAGGTCTGTTATTACTGCCATAGCCAGGTTTATTCCTTCTGAATGAATTACCTTGGCTTGAAAAATTTCGATTTGGCATATTGCCATTTCCAGATTGAAAGGTGCGGTTTGGTACAGAACCATTCTCAAATTGAAAACCAGAACCAGATTGGTATGGGTTGAAATTCACTATCAAATCTGTGCCAGCATTCAACATCTATGTGGCCAGATTTGTGGCAGATTTGACACTGAGGTCTGTTATTACTGCCATAGCCAGGTTTATTTCTTCTGAATGAATTACCTTGGCTTGAAAAATTTCGATTTGGCATATTGCCATTTCCAGATTGAAAGTTGCGGTTTGGTACAGAACCATTCTCAAATTGAAAACCAGAACCAGAATTAGAAGTTCCAGGTTGAAATCTCCTTTTACCTGTAGATTGCCTGAACTGTGCAGCATTGACTTGCATCAAAACTTGTTCATCAACCGTCTTTTGTCTTTCCAATCTTCCTTCAAAAGATAGTAAGTGACTTTGTAAGCTTTCAATAGATATGGATTCAAAAGTAAGTGGACCAACCACTGGATTGTATTCAGGCCCCCAATCCACTAAGAATAGCCATGACTTGATCATCTTGAGTAATGGTTTCTCCTATGGCTCTCAAGTTATCACAGATGTTTCTGATTTTCAAGATGTAATCCCATACTCCAAGATTTCCTTTCTGTGTAGTCTGCAACTTAAGCTTGAGTTCCATAATTCTTGCTCTTGAAGAACAAGCAAACGAATCTGCTAATGATCTCCAAATCTCTGCAGCAATGTTGTATGACATAATTTGAGCCATGATCTGCTCAGTTAGAGAAGCATAGATCCAACTCATCACAAGGCGATTTTGCCTTTGCCAAAAGGTATACTCTGAATTCAGAGTTAACACACCTGCAGAATCTTGAATAAGCTTTGCTGGACAAGTCTTGGATCCATCAAGAATTTCTTCATAGCCATTTGCAATTACTATGTTTAGCAGTTGATTTCTCCAAATCAAGTAATTGCTTCTATCGAGTTTGATGGTGAGAGCTTGACCTAGCATTGGAAAAGATGAGGTCCCTGATTCTTGAGATGGTGTCACAGAAGATGCACAGTGATCAGCCATTAGAACCGCTCTGATACCATGTTATAATTGCAGACTCCTTTGAAGGTGCAGGTGGATCATAACATCTCAGTGATGAACACAACAAGGCAAGATGAAGATGAGCAAAGCATAGCAGAATTGATAATGAAGAATCAGAGAAGTTAATGAACAACAGAAGCAAAGAAAGTTATGCAGAGAAGAGAAGTTATGCAGAGAGAAAAGATAGAACTGAAAACAAAATGATTTGTGTATTCTGAATCAAACTTTGATTGAATGAAATTAATTACATCTGAATTGTACTACATCCAATATATATAAGTGCACGATTAATCTTCTTCCAGAAGCTTGTACACAGTACAGCTGTTGCTTAACTAATCTGAAAACTGAATCGTAACTAACTTAGCATGGCACTAACTAACTTTGACTCTAACTTTGACTGATTCTGATAAGTGCTGAGGTGGCAATATGACTTGGCAGTGATCATCCTCCTCCATCATAATCTGTTTGTAACTTCTGTTTAACAGCCTTTGTTTCGGGAAACATGATCGATTGTTTCAGGAAAATATCTACACCATTTTCTGGTGTTTGGAATCACAAGAAAGTTTTAGAATGGAAAACCATGAATCAGGTCAATGAAAAACACGACCTTCCCGATGAGGAGAAGAAAGGAAGAGGGTTTTCTTATCCTTGTTTGAATGATTAAAATGAATAAGGGAAGGAGAAAGAAAAGGAAATATCATATTCTAAGGTATGCTTATTAAATTTACCCTTAAGTAGACATATTTAATATAAAATTTAATAATATAATATACTTATTTTTCTCTCCCAATAAATTATTTTTTAATACTCTAACAAATGTTACAAATCAATTAATTAAACAAAAATATTATTTTGTTAAAATTATAAATTTAGCAATTAATTTACAAGATTATGATTAGATAGTTGCATCCTAAAAATATTGTACAAATTAATAAAGGAAATTGATTGTACTCCTATAAAAAAAAAAAAATAGAAAATACTCTCATGTTCCCTGGGCATGAAGAAACTGCATGTAGTTTCATTCTTGTACTCCTATAACAAAAATTTGAAGATAATCTCTTTCAAAAATAAATAAATGACCAAACAGAACATACAGTAACCACACACACTTCTAACTTGTAAATTACATTTCTACGAAAATGTAATCTAAACTATTCAATTAATAAATAGTCAAGGGCATAAAACACAAAAATACATGAAATAGATTCATTTGCAAATATGCCATGTAAAGTTGTTAAACACGAAATGTAGACCTGGACAAGATCCTTGTTGGAAGTTATTGGCTTTAGCCATATCAAACTAACAAAATCTGAGCACATACATTCCTCAGTTTTTCTACTAAAGCAGTCATAAACAAATGTACTTTCTGAAATTTTTAGAACACTAATTATATAAGTCTTTTTCCAAGCTCAAATAGCTAAAATCTCCATCTGTCAAAGCCTTTCCAACTCCAACAAGTGTGATAAAGCTCCACTTCATGAGGTAGCTGATATATTACTCAAACACTTAAAACCTGAACATATTGCAAGCAAAGAGAAGCAAATAATATCAGTTATACAATCCCTCAACAGGTTCTACAACCAACAAAGAGAAGCAATTATTACCTTGCTATTGTTTCCTTTTGAACCTTGTTTCTTAGGCAGACTTCCTAGAAACAGCCAAAACAGAAATATGATTCCATTCATCAACAAAACATAAAAGTTATAAGATAATATATAATTAAGAATATGAGGAAAAAATGGTCTAACTTGAACACGTTGCAAGCAAAAAATGGTCTATTCTTTTGCATATATACTGCTTTTTTCAAGACTAAAATGTGAGATAGAAGGCAATATTGCATAAATATAGAAGCAATAGATCATTAACAGGTTTGTTCTGGTTCTTCTGAACTGAGACTCTTTTCTAGTGCTGGTAACATAAAAACATCAAACTAAGTTTCTAGATAAATGGAAAGATCCATCAATAAAATTTACTATGAAGGAAAACTCAAACTCAGGAAAGCCAATATTGTTCAAAAACTGCATTAAATAATAATAAATCTTTCACAATACAGAGATGAAACAGGCTCTCCTACAATTTGATTAAGTCACAAAAGCACATAGCTGAACTATAAACTAGGAGATACATATGAACAAAACTCATCTAATAATTTTCAAATAGCTAAACTATAAACTAGGAGATACAAACAGTGTAATCTCTCCACATAAAAGTAACTATAAAATCACTCAATTGCTCTCCAAGAGCAACATGGTCACCCTCATCTCTATGGTCATGAATATGTTGTTGAGACTCATTTTAGCTAGCAATTTCTTAATCTACTTCATCAATCAGCTCTTTGTTTGGATCTACCCCCATCAAATAATTATTCAAAATGCAACATGGTAAAATAATTTTGTTTTGGGTCTTGACTCCATAAGTTGGTTCAGTTCCACTATCAATGATAGGGAATCTTTTCTTCAAAACCCCAAAAGTCCTTTCAATAGCATTAATGCGCAAGGATGAATGTTGAAGATTGAATAATTCTCGTGTTATTTGAGTCAGATTTCTTGAGTACTCTTTCAAGTGATAGCATACACTTCTATAGTGTAGTAAGCCCCTTTCTCAATATGAAACCAATATCAACAAGGTAATATTTACCTATCAACAATAACTATCATTACTAAAATGTAGCTCAAGGAAAAAAAGTAGAAGCTACAAAAACACAATCAGGTTAATTACCTTTGGTATTCTAAGAGAATATTCTCTACTAATTAGTGCGTTTTTTAATGTTCTTGAGTCTAATACAATGTTTTCCCATCCAAGTAACACATAACTAAATTTAAGGTCAAACAAAGCATGCATCTAACACATTTTGCATTGGATAATCTTTCTTACCCAGATATTTTGGAGTATCCTCCAAAAACACATTTGCACAAATATGTGTACCATCTATTGCCCCAATACAATCCTAGCACACAATGAAAATGCCGACTAGTATAGTCTCACCAGAACGTTGAAACTAGAATGGGATCTCACGATTTCTAACATTATGTGTCAAAATGTAAAGTGTTTTGGCAACTTGTTCTTCTACAGTTGCCCGTTGTGTTGGTAGGAGACCACCCTCTCTTACAAACTTAGAACACAAATCTAAAAAAGTTTAATTTAGGCCCCATTCTTATTATATTGTGACTTCTTTCATTAGTAGATATTTCAGCCATTAGTTTTGCTCGTACATTTTCTCTCTCTAAACTCAAACTACGGTCAATCTACCTAATCCTAGAGTACTTTCAAATTAAATACCAATAAACTATAAGACATACAACTTGAACAATAGCTCTTTGACGCCTTTCTCTCTATCTAAACAGTGCAAGAATTCTTTCCTCTCCTTGATTATCCATCTAAAAGATCAAACAAAATAAGTATTTAAGGACAAACTTTTTATTGAAAAAATAAGCAATAAGCCAAACTGGTAAAATATTCTGCAACACATGGTATATGGCATGTGAGCTAAGCACTTTCATAAACCAATAACACAGTGACCCACTTTTAAGCAACGTTGCGAACTAAAAAATTAGACTTATAATGAAAATTTAGAGTGATCATAACATTAAGCACTAGCAGAACAAGAATTACAGGCTGTTCCTAACTTTTGATTATAATTTTCAAATAGCTAAACCATAAATTAGGATCTACAACTGAGGTTAACAGCTGTGCATGTTGTTCTATCTCCTTCCTGTCCACACTTTAAAAATAAATAAATAAATGGAAGCATTTACAGTATTATGTAACTCATTTTGCTAACTTAATTCTGATGTTCATTATCTACAAGTACAACACTGTTCTTTGTCTCTGCAGCTTTTAATTTGTGGCTTTAAATGAACTTTAAACACAGCACTGTCCAGAAAGAGAAATCACAAAGGTTTGTCTCGCTCTAACAATTCTCTAAGCAAAACTATAATTAAATCATCACTATTTAACTGAGTAACTATGCTGAAAGTTGACAAGAGCATCCCATGGGCGAAAAAGAAAGTGGCTGAGATTGGAAAGGGATAGCAGTGAAAAGGAAAATCAAACCAAAAAAAAAATAGTGTAATCAAAATTTAGAGTGATCATAACATTAAGCACTAGCAGAACAAGAATTACAGGCTTAAACTCACAATTAAGGAGTAATTAGCTGGTTATTTATTGGATTACTCTTATATGTTATGAAAACCATTAATTTGGTAATAGATGTACGGACAACTAATCCAACAACTTAGGGAATTGCCCATCCCAAAAAAAAAAAAAGTACATGTACTTCAGGAGAAGAAAAAAGCAAACGTGTATAGAAACACAGCAGTTGAGAGGAGATAGAAAATCATAATACTCCTTTAATATCGTATTGAAGTCATTGCGTATTCGCGCGCTCAAAACTTTCTAACTAATCACACTTTAGAAAAGCTGTAACTCCAAATGAAAGATAATTCTTGTAAGAATAGTGGTTTGACTCTATTCTCCATTAGCAATAACACATACAGAACCACATTTAACATAAAGAACTATACTTTCAAAACATGTAATTACTATTATCCAGAGGAGCAAGGTGAGAATGTACTAACTACATTTAAGTCTAATAAACAACACTTATAGAACCTGTTAACCAGTAGTGTATAGAGAAGTAATGGTGAGAATGTATCATGTTGACCTAAATAACCAGACATTACAAACATATGATTTACTCCGATTTGAGAACATATTCCGAACAACATTCCTCATGTCATGGCAAATAACTTTTCCCCTTAAGTTTTTTCCCCAAAAAAGTTATATTAGTAATAACCATAGTTCTCTTATCTTGTTAATATCAGCAAACAAATTACTACCAAACTTTAGGCCATCGGATACCATATACTGCCTTCAGAGGCTGATGTGCAATATATGAACTTCAACTAATCCGATTGTCTAAGACAGCCATCCTTCTGAAACGGGGAGGACAGTAAAGAAAATGATAAAAAAAAAAAAAAAAAAAAAAAAAAAGGAAAAAAATTGAAGGGGCATGGTTCAGGGCTAAACTGTTCATATTCTAGGAAAGTAATAGAATAAAAATAGTAACTTGGAGCATCCATCCTTGCAAGTCTTTGATGCACTTAATTGGTGTGTAGTTACCACCTAAATGGCATAAAAGAATGCAACATATGGCACTTGCTAAACTTTTGTAATGTACCATATGGTACACAAAGTTAGTCCATTGAGGAGAGGGGCACTATTCAAGTTACCATTACAGTGAACCAAATCAAATTTGCCCACAGGTTTCTCCTAGAGATAGTCAAGACCAAAGAAACTCCAAGGTAGTCTCAGGCATTGCTCATATAACAATGAATATCCAATTAGTACCAACATTCAGATCAGATGCCTAACAAAGATTCTCTATAAACCAATGTTTTAAAAATTGGACTGATAAATGAACCGCTTTAGAAGATGAGCACCGATTAAACCGGTTGGACCAAATGGTCAGACCGGTGACATCATAAATATAATTTTTATATAAATATAATATTTAATGTGCCTATTGTATATTCTAAGTTATAATAAATATATTTTTATGAAAATTTGTTAATAAAATTAAAATTGGCCTANATAAAATTAAAGTTGGCCTAGTCACAAATGTATTTTCTCTTCCTTAGAATGAGGGTTCGAATTCTCTTATAGCTAATATTTATCCATTTTACAATCTAAATATGAATAAGTAAATTATAATGCAAATTTATTCACAAAAGAAGCATTGGTTTGATGGTTCAAGTCTTTTATCTCTTTCCTGGTTAGAATCCTTTGGTGGAATGTTTTTAGATTTTATTCAACACAATACAATTTGGGAAAAAAAATAAAATTTAGTGAATCATCCAGTTATGTAAAATTAGACTGGTTCACCAGTTTTCACCAGTTTAACCACTTTAGCGGTTTAACCCCCTAACCGAATCAGAATCTAGACTAGGCACCGGTTGAATTGTTCGGTCCAGTACGGTCTGGTTTTTAAAACACTGTTGTAAACCATTCAAAGCACAAGGCCCACTAGACATTCAGGAGCCACCCGCCCCTACGTTAGAGTTGAGGAGAGAACGATCATGTAATTTTGTATGTTGCGATCCCAAACGGCGTTTGGTGGAAGAAGATGCATTTTACCATGTACTTTTTCATTACACATTAATTTCTTTTGTGTTTACTTGCTTGGGATATTTTTAAAATGAAAAGACATCTTTCAGTTTGTTGTGTCTGATGAATACCAATATGGCCGCCATCTATATCTTGTAATTTTTATCACTCTATGTAAATTTAAGAATAATACTTTAGAGTGTATAGATTTTTAAAATGCTCCANAAATTTTACGGTTGTGTTTATAACAAGTTAAATTTTAGACATCAATATTTTTAACCTACTTATGTATCTCAATTTAAGATAATTTTATATTCCAAAATGTATATTCATAGCAAAATCATAAGAATATAAAATGAACGGTCATTATTGATTATAAATAAAAATTCTAATTTGATCACTTTTTATGGTGTTTTCTTGTTGAAGTTAATCATAAATAAATTATCTGATAATACCTAGGTCATTATTCTTAAAATAGTTTTTATGAAGTGCTTATTACAAAAAATGTATATATAAATCAAACTACTTGTGTAAACTTTAAAGTTCATGAGAGTGTACCAAATATAAATTCATCAAAAAAATTAGTGCTTATACGAATTAAAAGGTTCAAAAGTATGACAGAAAATAATTTTTAATATAAAGTATATAGTTTGAAAACCAGACAAAATATGGGTAAATAGGTGCATTATTATAGCCATTGCTAAATAAGGGCTGATGAGGAACTTATTAATTTCACCCATGAGTGTGTGATTATTATTTTTTCTGTTTTAGTAGCTAATTTGAAAAAAATTGTTTTTAAATTTAGATTTTAAAACAATTTCAGTCACAATTTTTAAAAGGAAATTTAAGTTTTTGAAGAGATGAAAATTTTTAATAGCGTATTGTATACACCCTATTTTAACACCTAAATGTAAAATAACTTTCGGGACCCTTTAACTTTTTTATAAGGATAAATTTGAGAAAAATTCAGGCTTTTAAAAGGAATATATATATATAAAAACAAGCCAAACGCTCAGAAAGATCTAAACATACATGATCACTAGACAGCGTAGTAAATATAAAATTAATTTAAAACGTGATGCTAATTAATTTCAAGAGTCAGCGTCTACTTACGAGAAAGGCAATGGAATAAAGAAAGATTCAAATCAAAATCACTAACTTTATGTATTTAAAGATCCTAAATTCCCAATTAGTTGGCAACAGCTTTGATCAAATGGCGTGCATTCGAGAATTTATGTCACTGAGTACTATACTACTATGGAATATTATGGATAATGATTTACTGGTTTAGTATTATCTCGCCATCTTTGGAGTAGCATGTAAACTTACTTTAGTGACATTTTAATTTTCAATATTTTAAACATTAAATATAAAGATAGAAGTCAACATCTAAAATAGGAAAAAATATTGGAGAAAAATATTTGTAGGTGCTAATTAAAAGGCTATATTATGTTAAAGTTTAATGCCAAAAGATTATACCATTCCAATTTTATATCTTGGCCTCACTAATAAATTTAGTGACCACACATATTAAAATAGAATAACTACATCTCTAATTATATAGTTAGCACATAATAATTATGTCTATTTAAGTAAGCACACGTAAATATGAACACCAAATTAAAATGGTAATGGCAATATCAAATTATAGTATTTATTTTTTATAGTGAAACTAATTTATACTAGTATGCAATAATGGGAATGGCAAAGATATGGATATACTTGGTTTTCATAATCCTTCCGCATTGAATTGCGGCACCAACTCTTTTATTTTAATCCTCAGGAATCTTAATTAAGATGATATATTATAATCAGCGATGATGTTGACGCCTACTTCCAACGTTCATCCAAATCCCTTTGAAATTAATGGCTATTTTCATTCTACGACGTTTCTGTGCTGTCGGTGAACACTAACGTGGTTATGCTTGATAATTGATATTGCTGTTCTAGAAAGTCTTGTCTTTGCTGTTAACATTTTGCGTACGTGGGAAGCAATCAAGCAAAGGAGATGATATAAAGCTGGACTTCTTTTTCCTTTCTTTTATATATGCTTCTCTGGTCTGGATAGTGCCCAATACCCGTGCAGTTTGAAATTAATTAGGAGCATCATTAGAGCTGGGTTCATGGGTTCAGCCCGGTGGGCCAGCCCGTTGGGGCCCGAAAAAATGGTGGGCTGGGTTCTTAAAATGCTGGCCCGTTTAAAACCGGGCCAATTTGGCCCGGCCCGATAAGGCCCGTGGCCCGATCGGGTTTCAACCGGGTTGGCCCGATTGGCCCGCTTGGCCCGATTTGGTTTTTTTTTTTTTTTTTTGCTTTCAATCAACCCCAATTCTGAAAATTGAAAAGTGAAATCCCTAAATTTCATCTCTCATTCTCACACTCTCTGATTGTCCATTTCTCCCCAAATTTCTTACACACTCTCCGGTCTCCACCTCCCTCTCCTCAGTCCTCACTACTGCCACCTCTCCTTCTCCATCTTTTTCCCTTTGCTGTGCGTGTGCCTGAACTGTACTGTAAGTCCTTGTTCTCTCTCTTTCTCTCTCTCTATGAGGTTGTCTGCCATATATTGAAGTGTTCTCTCTCTTGCTCTATCTCTGTCTGCTAATCTGCCATATTGGAGCTCATTTACAGTTATAGCTAAGCTAGTTGAGCTTGCATGGGTGTTTGATGATAGGGCATAGGGGTGTACTGCCATAGTTGCAATTGTTGATTATTCTATGGAAAAGTCCTACATATTTTAGATCTGATTTCTTAATGCTCTTGAACAGATAAAATCCTGTTTGTGACTTATGAGATTATTGTTTTAATCAAGCAATTATTTGTGCCTGGTTGTTAGTTGTTACTCTCATGTTTTGATTTAGTTTGAAACCTCAAATTGGGTTGTTTTGCTGTGTGCCAGCGCTGAGCGC
>QAOA01003916.1:24140-50712 GCA_003255065.1 Cercis canadensis | reverse complement strand
ATGAGAAATATCTAGGGCTTTTGATGTTACCATAGCTATTACGATTTACTATTCCTAATCCATTAACCAAGAATAATTTTCCTAATTGTTAGCCAAGAACCCAAAATTATTTATTAGTCTTTCCCAAGGTTAAACAAAAATATCTCTAAGTTATAAACTCATTATATTCCTATGTGAATTGTGAATAATCTAGAAATTCACTTAATTCTATGGTTCTTTTTAAATAGCTACACAAGCCATGGAGGTATATCCATATCCTACGTGTAATCTATGTTCTTAATCCCTATGATCTTTAATTACAAATTATCTCACATCTCATTGTAATTATCTAATCAACTAATTGGTGATCAAACAATTAGAAACATGAAGAATTAAGAAGAAAAAGATAATTAATAAAAGAGTTCTTGAATTAAAGAAATAAAAAATCACAAATCTTCCTAGCTAGGCTACATCATAGCCCTATAAGGGAATTTAATTCATGACAGTAGATAAGAACATGATTACACAAAAATTAAACATAAGAACAAAAGAAAAAGATGAGAAAAACTCTTAGAAGCTGAGAATCAATGATAAAATTCCAATCTTTGAGCTTGATCTTCATTCTCTTCTTGTCTCTTGTGTAAAAACATATAGAACCCTAATTTAGTCTTTAAAAGTTCTATTTATAGGTCTTATGAAGTTTAAAACAAAAAGGAATTAAAATAAAATATGAATCTTAATGAAAATAAGAAGTTTGGAAGCAAATCCCGAGTTGACCGTTGGGGGGCTACAACCTTGGGTTTGGGCGTTGTAGCCTCCGATTCTTTGCCTGGAGGGTGCTGCAACCTCTTGATAGGTGCTGCGGCCTTGGAGTTTCTGACTGGAGGGTGCTGCAGCCTTCTGGTAGGGTGTTACGACGCCCAAACCGGGGGTTGTATCTCCCAAGCTGCTCCTACCATCCCAAATTTACATTTGCTCTTTTTGACACAGAAAAATACCAAAGTGACTTCCAAATACTTCTAAAGTAAAAACCTATAAAAGAAACATTAATTCATAAGAATCAAACTTAAAATATCCTAGAACAAATGATTAACAAGGTAGATAAATACAAGATAAACAGTATAAAACTGACTTATCAATTATAATCAACGAACTTTAGCTCGTTTATTTTGTTTGAACTTTGAAATATAAGTTGATACTTTAGTTTGGATATTTGGATTTATCCTTGAAGTATAATCTGAGGCTTGAGGTTAGTTATTTGTATTTAACTTGAGATGTAATCAATCATTTTATTTTTGGAATACAAACTGGTGCTTGGTATTTTTCGGCTTTGAAAGACATTGGCCCTTGACTCAGGTCAGTCTTTACTGGCTTGAAGGACATTAGTCCTTTTAAGGGTATTGACCCTTGATTCAGCTCTGTCTTCACCGGCTTGAAAGACATTGGTCATTTTGAGGACATTGGCCATTGATTCAGCTCGATATTTACTGGCATAAAGGACATTGACCATTGATTCAACTTGGTATTTACATGTATTAATCTTGAGGCTGCAAAATATGCTTCATTATAACTCGTGGGTCCTGAGATTTGTTACATTCCAGGTCTTAGGGACTTGGTTTCCTTCTGTGGTCATAAGTTTGTAAGTTCTATTTTCTAGCACTTCTTGAACTAAGTATGGGCCCTCCCAGTTTGGCACAAGCTTTCCTTTATTGAGATGCTTTTTGATGATGTCAGCTTTTCTGAGGACGAGGTCACCTGGTCGAAACTCTTTGTGTCTTACTTTAGCATTGTATTACCTGGCGATCCTTTGCTTATATGCCAGCATTTTGAGTCGTATTTTTTTCTCTTTCTTCTTCTAACAGTTCTATGTTCATATGCATTTTGATTTATTTATGCTCGGCATCAAAGTGCTTTATTCTCCAACTTGGTTCGCCTGTCACTATAGGTATCATTACTTCGGCTCCATATGTGAGTTTGTAAGGTGATTCTCCTGTGGATGTTTGGTTGTTTGTTGTTATTGTATGTGGGATTCCGAACCTACAAATGATAAAAGTTTAGACAAATTTCTTAGCATTTTTTGCTATGATATTAGTCAGAGGATTAGCTTCAGTCCACTTAGAAAAGTAGTCAATTGCAACTATTAAAAATTTCTTTTGCTCAGCTGCAATTGGTAAGGTACCTAAGAGGTCTAGTCCCTATCTGGAGAACGGTCAGGGCTCGATCGTCATGTGGAGGTTGGATGGCGGTGCTAAGTGGATGTGCACAAATCTTTGGCACTTATAGTACTTTTTCACCAGGTTGGTGGAGTCAACCCTCAGAGTCAACCAATAATACACATCTTAGAGGATTTTTGCTGTTAGAGATCGAGCTCCAATGTGATAGCCACATATGCCTTCATAGATTTTCTGCAGGATGTATTTAGATTACTCTGGTGGTAAGCACTTCAAAAGTGGGTTATAGAAACCTCGTTTGTAGAGAATTTCTTATTTCAGGTAATAGTTGCAAGAGGTTTGTTGGAGTTTTCGAGCTTTTGCTTTGTCGCCTGGCAAGAGTTCGATTTTCAGGTAATTCTTAATGTGGGTGATCCAGGTCAGTGTTTCAGTCTCAATGTGGAGCGTTGTATCCGAGTCGATACTCAGGTGGAGGAGTATTTTTTCTATTACTATTTGGTTGTTTCCAGGTTTTTTTGCTGCTGGCGAGTTTAGATAAGAGGTTAGCTCTAGAGTTTTCGTTCCTTGGGGATGTGTTGGATTTGGAAGTGTATGAGGTTGGAGGTGAGTGTTTTGACTTTGTTGAGGTACTTGGCCATTTGTGGGTTTTTTTGCTTGGTATTCGCCTTTTACTTGGCTGGTTATCAACTAGGAGTCGCTAGAGACCTTGAGCCTCCTAGCCCCAAGCTTGAAGGCTAGGTGTAATCCTGTTATGAGGGTTTCGTATTCTGCCTGGTTGTTCGATATTTGGAACTTGAAACGCAAAGACTACTTAATTGATATTTCGTCTGGTCCTTCCATAACTATTCCTACTGTTCCTCATTTAAGATTGGAAGACCCGTCCATGGATAGCTTTTAGTGGGGTTGCTCTTCCAGTTCGGGCTCGATTGCTTTGGTGAGCTTAACAATGAAGTCGGCTAGAGCTTTAGCTTTAATTAATCCTCGTGGTTTGTAAGAAAGTGTATGCTTAGAGAATTCTATAGACCATCTGATCATTCGGTTGACAAGGTCAAGCTTCTAAAGGATTTTTCTTAATAGGTTGGTCGGTTCTGATTGTCACGTGGTGGTTTTGGAAGTATGGCATCAAGCGACAAGCTAAGAGGAGAAAAGCATATGCGAGTTTTTTGATTTTTTGATATCATAGCTAGGAACCTTGGAGGGCATGGCTTGTATAATATATAGGGGATTGGGTGGTGCTTTACTCTCTAACGAGGGTAGAGCTGACAACTTAATCATTGACAACTAGGTATATATACAATGTTTCTCCTTGTTTTGGCTAAGAGAGGATGAGAGGTGAGGCTAGGTATTATTTTAATTGGTGAAAGGCTTCTTGACATTCTGTGGTCCATTGGAAGTTCTTAATCATCTTGAGTGTTTTGAAGAATGAGAGTACTCGGTCAGCCGACCTGGACATGAAGTGGGAGAAGGTTGCAATCCTTCCGATTAACCGTTGGACTTCTCTTATAGTTTTTGGTGGCTCCATGTTGATTATGGCATTACACTTATATGGGTTGGCTTCGATTCCTTTATGTGTTAACAAGAATCCTAAAAATTATTCTAGTCTTCACCCTGAATGCGCATTTGGAGGGGTTCAAGCGCATATTATGCTCTTTGAGTTTAGCAAAGGTTTCCTCTAGGTTAGTTAGGTGCTCGAGGTCGGAACGAGATTTGACGAGCATGTCGTCCATATATACCTCGACATTCCTTCCTATTTGGCTTTTTAGTACCCTGTCCACTAGTCTTTGTTATTCTACTCTCGCGTTCTTCAGTTCGAAGGACATTACTTTGTAGCATTAAATCGCCTTTTCAGTTATGAAAGGTGTTTTCTCCTCGTCATTAAGATACATCCTTATCTGATTGTAGCCCAAGTATGCGTCTATGAAGCTTAAGAGCTTGTATCTGAATGCTCTATCGACTAGCTTGTCGATGCTCGGGCAGGGATACGAATCTTTTGGGCATGCCTTGTTAAGGTCGGAGAAGTCGACGTACATCCTCCATTTTCCATTTATTTTTTTCACCATGACCACATTTAATAGCTAGGTCGTGTAAGGTATTTCTATAATGAAGTCGGCATCAAGCAACTTTTGGACATTTTCTTGGATTGCAACCTTCCTTTCTAGGCCAAAGATTCTTTACTTTTGGCTGATAGGTTTTGCACCTAAATTTACAGCAAGTTTGTGACAGATAAAGTTCGGATCTATACTTGGCATGTCAGATGTTGTCCATGCAAACAGGTTGTCATTTACAATTAGGAGGTCGGTAAACTTTTTGAGGTTTGAGGGTGGAATGTTTGATCCCACTTGGATTGTTTGATCGCTGTTTTTCCCGACCTACACTGATGTGAGCTCGCCCTTTGGTTCAGGTCGGCTTTCTTGGTTGTATTTCCTATTGTTGAGCTCAAGGATGTGAATCATGCTGTTGGTGTTGGGCATGTTGGTATTTTTTAGTTTTGGTGGTTTGGAGTAGTCAATTGATAGACTAATGTTATAACATATTCTACTCAAGATTGACATGTCCCACTATTCCTGAAATGGTGGCCAATTTGAGCAACATGTGTTTGGTTGAGACTATGACATCGATCCGGTTAAGGGATGGGCAGCCTAGGATGACATTATAGGTGGAAGGGTAATCGACGACCAGATATCTGACGTCGGTATTGGCTAGGTTAGGAAAATCTCCTAGAATGGTTATGAGTGTGATGGTTCCCTTTGACTTCAATGTAGATTCCAGAGAAGCCCATGAGGGTAATGATATCTACACTAACATATAGAGTAAAAATTGTTACCAAATTTTTTTTGAAACAAAGAAAGCTTCAATTACAAAAATGGAATAACCACATGTAATTAATAAATGATAGTCACATGCCTAGTCAAAATAGCTACATATAACTTATTTATGATAACTAACTCACATAGTAAAAATCCTTACTCAAACTTCTTAGATAATGTAAGCTTTGATTACGAAAATAGAATAACTACATCTAATTCTACATATTTACCACAAGCCTAATAATAATAGACCTGATAAATAACATATATATAATTTGTTTAACAGAGTTCTGTATGGGTTGTTGGAGTTCTATGGACTTGTCATCATTTGTCAGCTTCAATTATAGAGGTGAGACATCAGATCCCCCCCAAGTATTATTATTTTTAGGGGTAGGGCCATATTTAAAGGGCACTTGGAATCTTCTCTTATATTTTACTTTCTAAAAGAGAAGGGAAAATGATAGCTGTGAAAGAATACGATGTTTTTTTAAGATAAGGGGAAATAATTTAAGCAAAAATGGATGGGAACAAAGATTTTCCCCAGTTTTAATGCGTGAGAGAAAATGAGAAAGAAAGAAAGAAAAGTTGAAGCAAAAGGGTATGTGGGCCTTGCTTGTTTTTTTCTCTTCCATTGATTTGATATTTTAGACAAGCAAAACAGTGTTCATGTTAAAGTACTTTAAGGATATATTATAATTTAATTTATATCAAATAAAAAATCAAATTCTGAATATATTCAGAAGCTTATTCTCTCTATAATTTTAATCTCATCTACACAAGCTTATTCTCTATATCAAATGCTTAATTAATAGTTAAAAATGATTCTAATTGGTTGTTAGAATTTTGTGCACTTTTTTTCATTTATTAAGTTGACATGAATAGTAAGTCTTTTGGAGAAGGCAATTATAGAGATGATTATTTGACAGATGGCAACAAAGCTAGAAAATATCAGGTGAGTGCTTGTCGTTTTTAATAAAAGAAAGTGATGACTATTTTCAATCTTATTTCTCCCATCTTCAACTCGAAAGTTAAGTCTTGGTCAAGCAAATTCATTTCTAAACTAAAATCCAATTGACAATTCTTGGTGTTATCATTGATTGATCTTTCAATTATTTCATGCAAAGTCGTTGTAATTATGTCCCTCTCCTGTGTTGCCCATGTGATGCATGGATCGCTTACAAGGATATTTCCTCCGTTCTCAAAGTTAGTGGGGTAAAGTAGTAAGAAAGTTGGTTCTTTTCTTCTTATCTCCAATTTCAATTTGTGGAAGGCTGCAGAAAGGACAAAAGAGCTAGCTTGCCACTATCCTTCAATTATTAATTTAAATTTTCATCTGTTTTGTAGTAACTTTGTGGGCTTGCCACTATCCTTCAATTATTAATTTAAATTTTAATCTGTTTTATAGTAACTTTGTGGACTTGTTTTGGGTGTTTGTTGAGCTACATTCCTTCTAATCTCTTATAATGGTGTGGCGCTACCTACCCTCTTAGTTCTTAGAGAGGGTGTGATGCTACCTACTTCTTGATTGTGAGATTTTTGGTGGGATTCAAATTTAGTGTTGTTGTAAAATTTTTTAAAAATTAAGTCACATAATATATAATAAAATACACAATTTTTTTTTTTTATAAAATATAAGAATGACATAATATATAAAAACATGTCAAACACAAAATTCAAATTTTGCTAAAAAACTAAAATTTGACAAATTTTCTTATATCGTGCTGTTTTTATATTTTATAAAAAAAACTATGTAACTCAATTTTTTAGAATATTTAAAATGATATCAAAATTATTAAATGAATCTCACAAAAACTCACTTAACTAGGTGGAGGATAGAGCTAACCCGCAAAAATACCAAATGTAGTTTAGCATACGCACTTATTTAGATATACTTAATAGATTTGAAGACTAATTTTTAGGGAAATAACTTTTTAAAATAAATTACTTTTAAAAAAATTGGGAATCGTGATCCCCTTCATAGTTTATACCTTCAAAGTTTCGCCTTTGCCCAAAACCATCAAAGTTGATTTGGAAAGAGAAATAACTGAGGTTCATACAACTAAACCAGAAGAAAAGAAAAAAAAGACGAGAGAAAATAAGAAGAAAGATTAAGGTTGGTATGGAGGAGATAACTGAGGCTGCAAAAGCTAGTTACGAAAAACTACCAGAAGAAGGGAAGAAGGACATAGAGAGAATGTTCAAATTAATGGATGGAGATGTAGATGGCAAGATAAGTGTCCAGGAGTTCAAGACCTACTTGGAAAAGAAAGGGGATGATGCGAAAGTAAAAAGCAACCTTTTCAAACTAATTGATCGAAATGGAGACGGCAACCTACAATTCGACGAGGTTTTGACTCTGTTCTACATAATTGAGAGTGGCAGGTCTGTATGTGATGGTTGTGGCAACTTCATCCAAGGTCTGTTTTTCACTTGTACCTACTGCCATTATAGCAGACCAGATGAGGATGGTTTCAACATTTGCATCGCTTGCTACAAAACCAAGGAGTTCGTTCATGACCATACGGAATTTCTTGATAATTACACGCTTTTTGTGGATATGAAAAAGAATAATGGAGCAGGTCCAGCAGGATCAGCAAGACTTCAGGTATTTTGTTTCAATTAATTTTTCTTGAGTAAAATTCATTTTTAGTTTTTAAAAAATGAAATTATTGACAAATTTATTTTCTAAAAATTTTCGGTGATAAATTGGTTCTTAAATTATTATTTCGTCTGACAAATTAGTCCTCTGGTATTTTAGTGAAAAAAATTATGGACCCCTCTAAACCCATTTCCTAAATTTCTTTCATTGATCTTGCCTAGTTATGTTTAAGTCCTCATTTTCTCATTTCAAGTCCTTATTTTCTTTTCATTGATTTTGCCTATCGGATGATTAATTTGTTAGCAGAATAATAATTCAAAGACTAATTTGTCATCTAAAATTTTTGAATGATGAATTTGTCAATGATTACATTTTTTAAAGATTAAAAAAGGGTTTTACTCATTTTTCTTCTAGTACTATTAGAAGTCAAGCTTTCTTTTAAGATTTGTTTAAGAGTTAATTTTAGGAGAAAAGAAAAGAAAAAGAGAAAAATGAAAGAGTCTATTTCCTTATTTGAAAATTTTAAATTTAAAAGGGAAGAAAAATTGAGGGTTAAACTCTAACCTTCACACTCTTTTTCCATTCATAAATTTCAACCCCTAAATCGAATGGTTTGGAGAAGTAAAGAATTAATTCACTGTTTTGCAAGCATGTCCTCTACTTTTGTGCCGAAAACGGCAGTGTCTTTCCGGTATCCAAGATCCTAAACTAAGAGATGACACTCAGATCTAACACCGTCAGTCCCACTAATCACTGCTGCGTGACCCACGTGTCAACATCGTATTTATCTAGCATATCTAATGTTAGATACGTATGTTTCACATTATTCCAACCTCTTCTCTCATACATGTCACTTATTGATATGATGGCAATTTTGTGAATAAAGTCAACATAACTAGTTCAGTTTACTAGTACTCATATAGCTCAAGCTTTGGAGTAATGTTAGTTGTAAAACAAACTTTCTTGTATTTGTGTACGTCAGTATAAATATTTGCATAAAATGGTAACATAACGTAATTGCAGAAAATTGTAATCAATGTATTTTAACCTATTCTATATTAAACTCAGATATGACAATATGTCAACCGTTTATGAGAATGTACTTAATTAGAGTATGAATAATAAATTTTAAAAAAAAAGAGTGAAAAGATAATAAATAATAAATTAATAAAAATATTTTATAATAAGATTTTTTTCTTTTTTTTTTCTTTTTGCTTATTTTAATCATCTAAACAAAGAAGATGAAAACTCCTCACTTTTCTTTCCCTTTCTTTCTCTTCCTTTTCTCTCTTCTTCTCTCCTTTCCTTTCCCCTCCAAATGAACTCTCAAACAAACCCTTAAGTAGAGTCTCTATCTCTTGTCAGCACTAAATTTATGTTTCCCAATTAATGAACAGTGCAGGAGCGATAACAGCTACTGTTAGATATACATATAGGAGATATTTGATACATTGATATATTTAATTCTTTTATATGATGGATGCATAAGATGTAAGCCTTATAAGGACATAATACATCGGTATTTGATTAAGTGTCCCATGTTTAGTATGAATATCATACATTCTCATAAATACATATATGCATATGTCTAGTTGCTCCTAACTCACTTTTAAATTTCATTTGTTAGATGCCTCTCGCTTTCAGATGTGATATTCTCCATTTTCTATGAGTGTCAAGTTTATCAACCATTTGTTGATGTTGAATGCCAGATGCTATTTACTATAATTTTAATTAATAGGGGCAGCGGAAGCAATATTTTTGATATTGTTCATTACTTAGAATTTATGTTGATTACGGCTAGTTGTCTCTTTTCCCTCCTTGATTGTTGTACTACAATTTACAGTAATGAATATCTTACAGGATCGATATGAGAATCAAGCGATCTTAGACATCAAAACCTCAGAAGAGCTAAGAACGCTACAAATGCAGCTTACACCTTTGTCTTTCAGCAAACTTACGAAGCTATCTGCGAGCAATTGCGATGAAACGTTGAGTGACTTTCTGTCCACGCTGATCCGTAGGTCTCATGAACTTCAATACCTTGAGGTAAAGCAGTGCAAATCACTGATACAAGTATTCAACTTGCAAAAACTTGTTGCTAATGAAATAGGAAAAGGCAAGTATTTTGCCCTGCTAAAGACCATCAAGTTGCGGGATCTACCTAATTTGAGTTGCATATGGAACAAGGATCCAACTGGTATTCTTGGCCTTCATAATCTACAAGTATTCTTGGCCTTCAGTTTCCATCTATGCAAAGTTTGAAAATAGAAGATTGTCCCACAATGGATGCATTTACTAGCGGATTTTTAAATGCACAAACACTGCCAGCTATTGAAGGGAAATCAAAAGAAGGGCCTCAAGGAGAGAAGGTATGTTTGTTTTCTTATTAAGAGGGAAAACAACTTGCTTTCTTGGTAATTCTCTTTTAAAATTTAATTTATTTGTAGGCCTTTTCTTTTTAGCAAATGATTTCCATTATTTTTTTCTCCAATGTATTTGTTTTTGCCCGCAATTAATATGAGATTCAGGATCGCTCAAATAGATGCCTAAAATTATGGTTCTTAATTTTGTTTTAGGCTGCATACACAAAAATGAAGAATTTAAAGCTGAAAGGTCTTCAGAATATTGAAGAGATATGGCAGGGCTCCATTTCTCCCAGATCCTTCTCTGAGCTGAAAGAAGTAGAGGTGAATACCTTTGGTAAATTGAAATATGTTATACCTTCAAATATGTTACCAATGTTGAAAGATCTGGAGAAACTCACTGTAAATAATTGTGACTCACTCATTGAAGTATTTCAACTTAATGAGGAATTTGAATTTGTCTCATCCATGTTCCCAAAGCCAAGTACACTGGTCTTAATTAGCCTGCCCAAATTGCTACACATCATTAAGATTGAGTCTGTGGGTTCAAGAATCTTTGCAAACCTAGAAACTCTACTAGTGAGGAGATGTGACTCTCTCCGAAGTCTGGTATTCCCCTCCAGTTGTCTCCATACACTAAAAAAATTAGAGATTTCTGAATGCGTGGTTCTGGAAGAAATTATTGTAATGAAAGGAGAAGGTGATATTGAAAAGAAAATGTTGTTCACCTGTTTGGAATCTTTTGTTCTTGAAAAGTTGCCAAAGCTCTCAACTTTCTGCCAGGAGGCATTTGAATTTTCATCTGTGGTGGAAATTTCAATAATTAATTGCCCGAAATTAAAGACATTTCCTGCTGGGTTCTCTACGAAAGAAAACCTTTCAACCACTACTAACCACTTCTTCACGAATCAGGTACATTATTCTATTGGAATCCTTCTCTTTCTTATCCAAAGAAACTAGAACTTATGAAACTCTCCAGCCGTTAAAGTTAGGTATATGATTAGTTCAGCTATTTCACATGATAATAAGTATTATATACATCTTGCTATTAGAAGCATAAGTTGAGAACTTTCCTTTGATTTTATATTATGCATTATGATTTTTGTTAGTGATTACTTTGGTTCCAATTTTAATCATAATCAAATTGCTTATTATATATATATATATATATATTACAAATGATCTAGTTGTTTTTTAATGTTTGAATCTCTTTTCCTCAAATATCTCTCGTTATATAATTTAGCTTCTTCTATTTAATAGAAAATATGCTTATTTGACATTGATAAGGATAATTGCCAAAATGAGGAATTGCTGCCTTGGCTAGAAGAATTGGTGTTGACTGATCTACCTCGTATGGTATTGTGGAGACAGGGACCTAGAATTCCAGTCTTTAAAAATCTGAAATTTCTTGAATTTGTCCGCTGTAGCAGCCTCAAAAAATTATTCTCAATTTCAATGGCTAAAAATCTTAAGCAACTTGAATTGCTCAAGTTGTATGAGTGTGAGAAGTTGGAACATGTTATCGAGGCCCGGGGTGAGAGTGAAGGTGAAGCAGGAAGTATAGAAGACGTGGAGTTTAAAAATTTGAAGCACCTTATACTTAAGTACCTCCCAAGTTTAATAAGTTTTTGTGAAGAAGCTTGTAAAATTAAATGGCCTGAATTAGAGATGGTTAGGGTGAAGAACATTCCGGAAATGACAACATTTGCTAAGGGGACTCAAGAAACACCAAAGTTGAAGGAGTTTTATATCACATATGTTTCAAACTGCTGGCAAGGGGACTTGAACAAGACCATAGAATACTTGTGTAACAATCCAGGTATGTTCATATATACATTCAAACATATATATATATATATATATTTTGATTAAGTAGCTGTACATTAAATTCTTGCATTATAATCCAAAGATCTTCGATGGAGAAGACCCTTTGAGATTCATTGTTCAATAAGACATGGAAGGAATGCCATATACCTGCTAGTCCAATTAGGACAGACAGTACTAATTCTGCTTCTTTATGGTCTTGAGTGGATGGCCTTATAGCATGATTTGGCTAGTGTTGCTGACAAACCTTCATAATTTTATTATTCTACTCACGGCATTGGTAAATTAATTGATGCATTGCCTGCGCAACACAACCTCCATAATTGTGCTCATTATGGATTTGATTCATCACCCTCCTCTTTAGGTGCGGATTCTGCTGGACATATGATAGTTGAGAACACACTCACTTCTTCCGCACCTACCAACAAAACTGTTAGTGAGCTAGAATCAGCAGAGCCATCAATTTAAGCCACAAACGGTCAGGGACTCTCCGGTAATTTTCTCCCTTTGTTTGTTCTGTGCTTTCATAGTGTTTTGCTTTGTTAAGCCCCCTTTTCCTTTTTATACTCCAGCTGAAGCTGTTGCTAAGGGTAAGGGGACAAGGGTGGAGGAGCCAACTGCTGTGGGTGAGGAAATTCTAGCTGCACCAAGCTTTGATTATTCACCAATCTAGGTCTTTTTTGCCCCTCCTCTCGGAATGTGGTTGCTTCTGTTGGATATGTGCTTGGAGAAAGATGAAAGCCATTGAATATTCGTATTTGTGTGATGTAAAACATTTCTTATTTTGTGAGAATTAATTTCTTTCACTGCATATTCCCACTTTATTGTATTATATTTTATCTTACGTCAACCTCTCCTTGAACTTAAATTGATTCAGTATCAAATTCCAAAAGGAAGCAGTTCCTGTCACGCCAGACCAAATTTCATAGAAGACACTGATTTTCCATTAACTCCAAATTCCGTTGACCTTAAATGATGGGTATTAACAACAACATTCTTTACATTTTGCAGTTAGATTTGCATTGGATTTGATTTTCTTTTGAGTCTTTGGGCACTTTGACTTAGTTATTGTAGTTTTTAGAAGTTTTTTATATAATTGATGTACATTGAAACATATTTATTTGAATAATATAATTTTTTAAATTTCTTTTAAAAAAACTGATTTGGACAATGTGGGCTTCATCAAACATGTTGTGGACTATGCGGTGTGTTCCCGAAAAACACGTGCTAGCCCAAGCGGCGCATCTGGATTTAGAATTACAATAACAAGAAGTGAAAACAGCACGAGTCTCAAAGTGAAGTGACATGGACAATGGAAGTCAATAATGGAGGAGTTATAATGGGAACAGAGGGTAATGGAAGTCAATAATGGAGGAGTTATAATGACACGTGCTTTATAGTTGGTGAGAACTAACAAGAATTGAAGTCAAACTTTCCATGCTTGTCGAGAGAAAAACTGTGAGAAGTTAAAAAAATTAATTTTTTATTTGAGTTTTCTCACAAAATTTTTCATGAGAAATTTCGTGAGAAATACTACTTAACCCCCTCCTTCCTGCACGCTATTTTTCTACTAATTCAAAACTTGCATAATACAATAACCAGTAATAGCACAAACAAAATAATAATAACAACAGTAGAGGAGCATAATGCAATCAAATTTTATACAAATTAAAGAATGTATACATAATGATAATGTACATAAAACATATACAAAAAGAATCCTTACATATCTCTAGGCTCTACTGAAGTTCTAAATTCATGAGAAATGATGACTGAACAGAAAATGCAACATTACCAGCAGTGATATGAACATAAGTTTTGTAACACAAAAATACAATACATTAGTAAACAAAAAACATAAAATATCTAAAAAGACAATATAAAAGGAAATGAGAAGAGGACTTCTGTAATATCAATCGCTTTCTAGTACATAATAACTTAGGAAATCTTCCTCGGTTTCGTTATCATTGTTATGATATTCATTTTCTTCCTCTTCCTCTGCACCTTCTCCTATCTTATCATTTATATCAATGATAATGACTGAATTTGCACCAGTAACAACTTCCTCTGTAGCAGTTGAAATGATATTTCTAAAATCTGTCTGTGTCCAATCATCATCAACAATTAACACTGATGAGCGATGTGGTTCGTCTTGTTAATGTTTTCCTATGATGCTTCAAAGGTACTAAGTTCTACTCCAAGTATGACCAGTATCCTATTCTTGAAGTTTGTTCTACCACTAGTAGAAGCTTATAGTGACTAAATCGATTAACAAAATTTTGGCAATACATCTCCATGGTTCTCCAAGTACATGAATTATGTTGTTCAACCAACATAAATATGTATCCAGAGAAACAAAAGAGAGGTCCTCCAAAATTTAATTGACCTACTTGCTCTCAAAGCTCTACTGTCCTATTAATGGAACAACTACTTTAAGAACAGTCCTAAAATTAGGCACTATCAAGAGTTAATCCTGCGCGATTAACTCTCAGACGGGTTTCTAAGTTAACCTAACTAATTTATCATATATAACTTCATTTCGCAACTTTTTAGTATATCATATACTCACAATTCATATATCATTATAAATAAGTATTATTCAACATATCATCTATCACATTATTTAATAACTGCAAAATCATATCAAAAAATTCAAACAAAATTATACAAATATATCACATATAACATACAACAAGTGCCTCAAACAAAGTTCTTAAAATCTCAACAATTTCACTCATAATTTAATTTAATAAAATTACTCTCTAAACTCACAAAATTAAAATTCATCCATACTAATTTAAAAAAATAACAAAACATATCTAAATCCTCTACATATATCATACATCAAAAACCCCTAATCAATTTCAACAAAAAAATTCACAACCACTCCAATTTTAACATTGAAATTCGGATTCTACATCAAAGTCAAACTCATAAATCAAACTATTAATTAAGTTTATAATCCATCAAATACTTATCTATAACCAATACACACTTAAACTAGTCCAAAAATATACAAAAAATTAATTCATTCCGTGCATCATTGAAAAAGAAAATAGAAAAGAAATTCGGAGAGAAAATAAAAGAAAAATGGTCTACCTTAACTCCAAAGCTTCAAAAAGAGAAAGTAGAATATACACACACGCTAGGAAACACCCTCAAGTAGCCAGAAACCGTCACCGAACTCCATCCATAGAGAGAAATCACTGGAGGAATGTTTCTGTCCAAGTTAGAAATGAGGAAGGTGAAGCTCGGGTGGTGTTGAAATTTCCCAATTTCTCATGGAATTTCTTAGGACTCTGTTCGTGAGAAAATCCCGTCCAAATTTTCCTCCTTCCCAACATTTAGTGAAACGGTGCATTTTCTTTCTCACGGACAAAATTCGTGAAAAATCGCGTCCAAAAACTGTATGCTCCTATTTCTCATGGAACACCAGTCCATGAGAAATATTATTGCATTTAGTCATGGTGGTTCTCACGGTGTGTGTCCGTGAGAAGTTTTTGTGCCACCCTCCTGCCATGCTCTCTTGGAGTTTCTCACAGAATTCTCTCAAAATTTTCTCACAGAAAGTCTCTCCGTGAGAAATGCCTTGAGAAATATCCAGAATTTCTTTTCTCATGAGAAAACCTCGTGTTTTCAGTGACAAGTTCTTACAAATTTTGTGTCCGTGAAAAATTCCGTGAGAAAATCACAATTTTCTTATAGTGGCAGTTACATATAACAATAAGAAGATACAAACCTCCAACATAAAGAGCAAACTAGAACAGACCTGAACTGGACAAACAATACAAAGGAGAACAAAAAATAACACACATACATAAAACACACTAAAAAACATAAAAACTTCAGCTCCCTTGCTGTCTCCCAACTTAAGCTTCTTCATTGGATCAAAAGCAATCATAACATCAGCAACCCCTTTTCTGCGAAAAATTGTTTCATCGCTGCATTGGCTTGATGGAGTAGTCCTATTTATACCAATAGTTTTGTATCGTATCTTGGAACTGATATGTCGAATCTTCAAGTCCGGCATAGACTGCTATTGCTCTTTGGCAACTCTATTCATGGTGGAAGCATTCACCATCTATTGAGTAGTTCTGGAATTCCCAAAACAAGATTAGTTTTAGTATATAGAGTCGCTGCATCAACATTATTATTTTTAGTATCATTTCTAAATAACATATTGCAAATATTTGATTATTTACTCCAAATTTTCTATGCATAATAGGGTCAAAAGTTACCTTTATCATAATAAGTTAGTGGTTCAAAATTTAAATAGTTTGCATGAAATTATAGGTTCAAATGTCACATGATGTAATGAAAAA
Organism: Cercis canadensis; assembly: GCA_003255065.1. Taxonomy (NCBI): domain Eukaryota; kingdom Viridiplantae; phylum Streptophyta; class Magnoliopsida; order Fabales; family Fabaceae; genus Cercis; species Cercis canadensis. The sequence continues at coordinate 34,647 of QAOA01003916.1, read as the reverse complement.
AGGGGAGAAAAAAGAGTAAAATCCACTTTTTGTCCTTGAAAAATGTTATTACTGACAATTTAGTCATTTATTAATTTTTTGTGACAATTTAGTTTTTAAATTTGTATTCCGTCGGACAATTTAGTCCTGACGTTAAGTGAGATTGGATGAAAAAGTCCACGTGGCTTGTTAAGTGTTGACATGGCCGTTAAGTGATGACGTGACACCTTAAAAATTTTTTGCTAATGTGGCATCTTCAAAAAAATTAAAAAAAAAAACTTCTCTCTCTCTCGTTTCTCTCTCTCTCTCCTCCATCCTCCCCACCAGAAACTTAGCCTCCCCATCTCTCTCTCTCTCTCTCCACCATCTCCCTCTCACTCTCATCTCTCCCTCTGTCCGCCATCTCCCTCTCACTCCTGCTTTCCCTCCTCCAGGTCCAATCCAGCGGTTCACCAAGTTCAGGTGAACACCACTTATCAAGTCGCACATGAGCTTGACATGTTCATTCCTAATTAAAATCTGACGAAAAGTTGAAGCTCCACAAGAAAGACAGTGACATATTGATGATACTGTCCAAAAAATGCCAATAGGAGATAATCCAACTCTATCATATGTGCATTCTGTTCCATAAGAAGCACTAGAACCATCGTTTCCTAATAATCCAATAAGAAGAAGAGGGACGCTACTTGCACACAGCTGTTGAACAGCTAATGGTCCTCCCCATTTGAGTCTGGATTCTAAAATGCTAACACATCCATCCTTTAGTCCTTGCCAATATGAGAGCTTCCCATTATGATTGCAAGGATTTAATTTATTTTCATTGCTAAATGAATATTTGAGATGATCACATAATGTAGCAGTTCGAGGAATCAAAGGCATTGCAATTTCAGAGACTAAAGACTGAACAGAAGACCCAGATTCAAGGGATAGAATAGATGCCAAGGCCAGCATGGCTGATGCACGTTGAGGTTGGAAAGAAGTGTTAGTTCTATCCTCAGCAGAAATATGATGGGCAATCACCGAAAGTTGAGCAAGCTGCATTTTTTGTGATGTTGTGAGCATAAACATGGATGAATTTCTTCCAGCTGACTTCAAACATTGTGCAACTATTGCAAGAATGAGGCATGAATGGAGAACCAAAACAGATGGATTATTTAGTTTGCACTTCAAGTTACTTGGTTTCGGTTCAGAGGAATTTTGGTGGCCGAGATATAGATATTTCGGCCAGGAATGTAATTTTCTCTTATGGCGGTGGGAGTCACAGTGCTGACAAGCTAGGCTCTGTTTATTGTTCTGTGAAAAAAACCAGCTTTAGCTGATGGTTCGTGTGGGGATGGTTCCGTGAGGGTAGGTGAGGAAGAAGGAAAAAATAGCATGAAAAGTGAGGATGAAGAGGATGATGAAGATAACGGTGGCAAAGTTGTGACTATAGATGTTCCAATAGCAGAGACAAGTGAGAATGAGAATAAGGGCGGGGAGATAGAGGATATGGGTGAAGAAGGATATGGATTCTCTATTGGTGATGGGACCTTTGCTTGGTGCCATCCATCTCAGTTGAAGCCATTTGAGGAGAACTTCGAAGATATGGTGAAGCAGAGTAGCTCCAGAACTTTTTTTTATGTTGTACAGGAAGCTGCTAATGAGGTTGGCAAGCTTTTGGATTTGAAGATGACTAAGTCGTCTCATAGAAGGAAGGAGCACAAAAACCAACCTGAGTTAACAATGAACCCCAAGTCAAGTTGACTCAATCTTGAGTCACATGTACCCGAGTCACAGGCATGGATTCATGCAAATAATGCAAGAAGGAATCGTCCGGCATGCCAAGAGTTGGGAGTGCTGCTAACTGGTCTGCTAACTACTGATTTCCAAGACTATTTCGTCTGCACTAAAGCTTTTATTATAGCCAGATACACTTGGGGTTTTCGGTTTTACGCATCCTCTGTTCCCTGTCATGATAACATTGAGGCTCTAGTAGCGGCTTAGCTTGATCACGTAACTCTGTCAAGAAAAAATGCCAACAGTAAAACTAACTTTATTGTTGTTAAGTTCATTCTATTCTAAGTTTGGCATTCTATTCTAACTGTGTAGGAGGGGAAGAGAGAGAGAGAAATGAGGGAGGAGGGGAAGAGAGAAATGAGAGAGACGAGAAAGAGAGAGAGACGTGGAAGAGAGAGAAATGATAGAGGAGGGCAAGAGAGACTGCCACGTTAGTTTGCCAAATCATCAACTAACAGCACATCAGCACTTAATGTACCACGTGACAATTTCTATTAAATCTCACTAACGGACTATAACGGAAGACTAAATTAGCAGACGGAATGAAAATTCAAAGAATCTATTGTCACTAAAAATTAATGAAAGACTAAATTATCACTAATAGCATTTTTCAAAAAATGAGTTTTACTCAAAAAAAAAAAAGAGGTTGAAGCCATTCTTTTTGCATGATGCCGTATTTATATTATTTTCTCTTATACCTAATATTTAAATGTATATACTATTATACTAAATGATGTGTTATTGAGTAAAACAAATATCATCTCATAACTTGTGGGTGTCATATTTAAACTCAAAATTATAGCCAAAATACAAAAAATAATTGTATATACAATAGTTAAAAGTGTAAGTAATTTGGAGGAGGTAAGAGGTTTGAATTACCATGCTGTCATGCCAAAAAAATTATAAAGAAAATAAAATATTGTTAATAATATGCCAAGAAAATTAAAAAGGAATTTCGGCACAACACCTTGTCTCAAACACAAACTAAGTGACTAGTGCAACTCATTTTTTTTAATATTTAAAAACTCAACATCTAGTAGTATAGTTGTATCTTGACTAGTCTGTTGTATCGGAAATTCAACAATTGAGTCGAAATACAATTCAATTGGTTAAACACGAAACAATGGTAATCACTTTTTAAGGATTCTTCACTCAAGAGTCTTCGATGCTCCACTCTTCGGTTTTGTCTTCTTTAATTACCTGCACATACCTTAGGGAAGGAAACAAGTTCTTCAAATTTCCCAATTCATATTTCAGATTCTTCAGATGATTAAGACGCAAAATTTCCACTTTCCATGTTCCTTTCTTCTCATGATTCAAACTTGTGAGTTTCCCTCCCTTGATATATAGCTTCTTCAATTCTTTTAGTTTACTTGGACTTAACCATGTTGGTAGGTCCTTGTAAGGAAGGCCCTCAAAATCCAATTTATCCAAAGATGGTGGAAAAGAGAAAGACTGTTTCTCAACTTGCTCTTTGTGTTTCTCAGAAACTACACCCCATGATATTTTGAGGCGCCGAACTGATCGCAAATCTTCCAACTTTTGAAACTCTCCTTCCTGAATCACAGCTTCACTCCCTATATGTATACTCAGTCGCTTGAGTTTATCTAGCTTTCCAAGATCGCGTATTCTACAAGGAGTCTTGTTTGAATTTCCAATAACAAATCCCTTGAGAACCTGGAGGGAAGTGAGCTTGTCAACCCCCTTTGGCATGCTTTCAAGCAAGTAACACTCAGATACATCAAAATGCGTGAGCTTTTTTAATGGTGAAATATCAGCAGGCAATGTTTCCAAATTGTGACATGCTTTGAGATCAAGAATTTCAAGGCTGATAAGTTCAACGATGGAATTAGGAAGTGCAGTTATTCTCGAAATCCCACGGAGGCTAAGATACTTCAAATGCTTTTGAGTCCTTAAATCTTTTAGGAATGCTTCATTCTCAACTTCAATGTGATGTGTTGATATATCCTGCCAACGACCCAGCTGAAGCACCACTAACTTCTCCAGATCACCTAGCCATTTAGATCTAAACCTGACATAACTTTTATTCACATTAAAAATGGTCCTCAAATTCTTGTTTTTGGATCCATTCTCATATGAAAGAATGGTCCTCGAATGATCATCACTGGATCCATTTTGTGACAAATTTTCATCACCTCTTACTAAACAAACACGCCTAGAGGTGGTAATATCAAAACGTGGTATTCCTCTGGAATCAAAGTGGAGGAGCTTAGCGTTTTCAGCCAATGAAATTAACAAGTAACGGATCCAAGGGTGAATTCGACATTTACTCACTGAAGGGTTCTTGCCATTACCAAAGGGGGTAATTAACTCGAGTTTTAAAAGCTCTTCAAATATTTCTTCGCCATTTTCCTCCGTTGGGATCAGACCCTCCCCAATCCACCAATAAATTAAAGGCCTTTTCCTTAAAACAGCATTTTCAGGGAAAATTGACAGAAAGACTAAGCAAAACTTGAGATGGGCGTTTTGACCCAATTATTACAATTAACAAAAATATTTACACAAATATAACAACTTTCAAACTATTTACACAAATATTACACTTTTTTAAAATTCAAAAATAATAAAAAAAAAACTTTTTCTGATGCGTGAGGCCCACGGCGTGTCCGAATGCGACAAAAATCCTAAAACTTTTTCTTACTCGTGGGGCCCACGGCGTGTCCGGTGGGCCCCACCGTCCGAATCCCACATGCAACGTCCATCCTTCTGCCCTCCTTGCGTGTGCAGGTTTCCATGTCAATCAACTTTGTTGACTTGACCTGCATGCTTGACACGTGGACATGCAACTATTTGCATAATTGCTTCCTTCTTCCTTCTTCCTTTGCCCGTCCATCTCTCTCAATTTTCATTCTGGTTTCTCTCTTCGGCCTCCTTGCTTCTTCCTTCTTCCTTCTTGCTTCTTCCTTCTTGCTTCTTACTTATATATCAACTTGTTTGCTTTTCTTCATCTTTGAAGCTGATTATTGAGTTTGTCTGTATTAGATAATATGGCAGATCAACATCTACTACCAGGACCGCAAAACTCAACTTTATTGACTGAACAAAGAAATCACATATCGACAACAGTATGGGACACTGGAGTAAGTATTTTTAAACATTGTACATGACTATAGTTTTTAAATACTAGAATAAATATTATAGTGAGATTTTTTTTTTTATTGAATTTTTGTACAAATAATTTATTGTAGTTTTGTCTAGTAAACACTGTAATTTTGTAAATATTAATTGAAACAGGTTGATATATTTGTGCGGCCTCGATCTCACGGTAGAATACGTAAACCCGATGATCGGGTAATGGAATATGTTAGAGTAGCAGGTTTTGGTGGGGTTACAGAAATAGAACCCACAAAAATAGATGTTCAATTAATATCTGCATTAGTTGAACGATGGCGACCAGAAACACATACATTTCATATGCCTGTTGGTGAGTGCACTATTACACTGCAGGATGTTGAGATATTAATTGGTTTACCTGTTGATGGGAAGGCAGTGACAGAGTATACTGGTTATGATTGGAGTACTGTTTGTTTGGATTTACTTGGTGCATCCCCACCTGCCTCTGCTTTATCTGGTGGAAGACTAAAATTAAGTTGGCTATTACGCACATTTGATCAATGTCCATATGATGCGACGGATGATGTAGTGCAGAAATATGCCAGAGCGCATATACTCAGTCTGATCGGTATGTGGTTGATGCCTGATCGAACTGGAAATTATGTGCATGTAATGTATTTGAAGTTGTTAGAAGATTTAAACGAAGCGGGGAGATTCAGTTGGGGATCAGCTTGTCTTGCTTCTCTGTATAGGAGTCTCTGCAAGGCTTCTCTTGGGGAGGCTGATAACTTCGCAGGCTGTTGTTTTTTACTCCAGTGTTGGGCATGGGAGAGATTCCCGTTGATAGCTCCGAGGCGAGTCGATCGTGATCCGACTGGGCCACTTGCGACCAGGTCAGTAAATATAACTTTGACATTTTTTTGAATTATTTATAATTAAAGTACAATAACACTTATTTATGCGTTTTTTGTATTATATCAATTATAATAGAGTGACATTAATTTGTATATTATAATATATTCTTAGGTGGAAATCTCCGTTAGATTGGACGAACATTGTGTACGGCTCGGACCAGAAGGCATATCGTCGTGCATTCGATTTGCTTGAAAATGATGACGTATGAAGTTTTTTTATTAGTAACAACTTCATATTATTGATTAGTTTATTATGTATAAAATTGAAATATTAATCATGTTATTGATATTTGATATAAACAGATTGTATGGCAGCCATATAACAGGGCATTGATGGCACTACTACCAGGTTATTGCTTTACAGGAAATGAGATTTGGGCTGCTAGAGTACCATTGATATGTTATCACATCGTGGAGCACCATAACCCAGATCGAGTCATGCGCCAGTTTGGGAGTTGGCAGAATATTCCTCGAGAGGTCGCCATTTTTAATAGACAGCTCCACAGTATCAATATGAGAGGGAAGCAGGATACATTGTGGACATTGCATCATTTGGAGCATAACCTCTTATGGGATCATCGACGTGATTACATTGTCAACTTAGATGAGCCATTTGGAGTAGATCCCGAGTACATGCCGTGGTATTTACGGATGACTCGCCGATGGATGAGCCTTGAAAATGCCAGAGCCGCTAGAGAGGTTAGTGTATAGTTATATCATTTTAGTTAATTTTATAATTCTTTTATAATTATTTTATAATTCCAAGTTTGATTTATTATGCAGATTCATTCTCATCATGCCACACAGCATCGTCAAGCGACACAGCCTCGTTGGGGGACTCAGCCGGATCGGGGAACTTAGGCAGGTTGGGGGACTCAGCCGGATCGGGGAACTCAGGCAGGTTGGGGGACTCAGCCGGATCAGGNACAGCCTGGTTGGGGGACTCAGCCGGATCGGGGAACTCAGGCAGGTTGGGAGACTCAGTCGGGTCGGGGTACCCAGGCAGGTTGGGAGACTCAACAGGTCGGGGTACCCAGGCAGGTTGGGGGACTCAGTCGGGTCGGGGTACCCAGCCGAGTTGGGGTACTCAGCCGGGCGGATCTGAGCAGGGGGCAACTCAACCTGGGTGGACTTATCAGCCTGCTGATCTGTCTCCAAATCGCTACCGGGCATTTGTTGCGAGTTTAACTGGAGTCTTTGTACAGTATGGTCAGTTACCACCAGTGATACACCCTCAGATGGCTCCTGAGGCGACCATGTCATCGGGTAGTGCATATGTGTCATCAGAGTCACGATCGTCGTCGTCATGAGCGTCGTCATCACGACGGCAATCCACAACACATTCTACTAGGAACCCATATCGTTCTAGCTCGAGAGCAGAGAGCTCATCACAGGCTGCACATCGCACCGATATCCATACTCCCTCGATTGACGTGCCATACCAGCCTGACCCTGTTCAGTTCACCCAGGAGCAGGACTTCTTCGGAACGCCAACATATTCAGATTATGCGGCACTATCTCCTGCATATCACTTATTTGGCGTTGATTCTGCTGTTCCTCCATCTGCGATTGACGCATACGCGGGAACTTCTTCACAAACTCTCTTCCCTGAAGATTGGACGTTGCCCACCATGACTCCACCGACAGGTCCACCGCCCATAGATCCGACTATGACTGGGACGAGACTATTTCCCTCTGGGGAGACATATGATGATATGACACCACCAGGGATACAACCTGTCGAAGAAGTCCTGCCACCACGTGCGAGAAATCCTCCTAGATGTGGAACAGGGGGACATTTATATCGACATCGCCATTAGCACTATTTTGTTGTTGTTTATGAAACATTAATGTTAGTGTAATATGTACATGTATTCCTTTTTTTTTAAGATTATCGTCATGATAAATTTTCAATATGGTTAGAAATTAATATATAAGCAAATATCACAATACAGAATTGACAAGTAATTAAAACAGTACATAATATAACAAGTAATTAAAACAATACATGACAAGTAATTACAACAGTACATAATATAACAAGTAATTAAAACAATACATGACAAATAATTACAATTTGCATAATGGTACTGGGTCATGGATCAGACATTCTTCTAAGGGGACACTTTCGCTTATTATGACCTTTTTGTCGACAAAGACTGCATCGCAATCGTAAATTACTGTTTGAATCTGGCCAATCCATCTCATTCCGTATGCGATTCACAACAGGACGACCTTTCTTCCTCAGCATTGCAGGGTTGGGACTAACATGTACCCCACTGATCTCAGGCCAATTTTCTTGTCCACCAATAGGCCTAAATTTACCTTCATACACCTTGACTAAATTAGCAATAGAGTATACTAGATCCACATACGACCACTCATCAACCGAAGCAGAAGCACAAGCAGAAATTGCGTGTGAGCATGGCAAATGAAGGGCTTTGAACTTACCGCAACTACATTGTCTATCCATCAGATTGACAATAAACGTGCGACCTGCTGTCCTGGTCCTCATATTGAATCTCTCCTCCACCTCAAACTCTCCGGTGTTCCTATCGAACAATCGAGGCTTATGTGATGATGCCTCCCGTGAATTATCACGCATCTTAACCATTACAAACTCGGTCCACCGTTGCCCACTAGCTTTCATCATACCAGCCTGATCTCTCTTCTTGGTGAAAATAGCATTCATCCTGTAATATGTTGCTCTAACAAGGGCAGTAATTGGCATGTTGCGGACACCCTTCAACGTGCCATTAATATTTTCCGCCAAATTAGTTGTCATCATGCCGTAACGCCTCCCCTCTTTATCTCCTTGTAAAGTCCATTTCGCCTCTTCAAGATCTTATACATATTTCCATGCCCGACTGTCTTCGCATCTAACTTGTATATCTCTCATAAACTCTTTGAATTTAAGGGATTCAAATTGACTGCCTGTCAAATTATTATACAAAATTTTAATTAGGCAAGAGAATTGAAATTTAAAACAAACACAATAAAAAAGTTATACATACCTGCTGCGTAGATTTTTGTCTTTAGAGTTTTATTCTTGAAATGCGTGTTCCAATTGTTAACGACATGCCGCAAACAGAAGAAATTGTACGCGAGTGGTGGACTCCATCCCACACTAGGATCTGCAATCGAAGATAAAATACTAACATGACAATCAGAAATTATCGCCAAATTTTGACGATCTCGAACCACGTGACGGCGAACTAAGGTTAAAAACCATGTCCAAGCATCTTTCACTTCACCTTCCACAATAGCAAATGCAAGAGGCAATGGTGACCTATCACCGTCCTGTGTTGAAGCAATCAGCAATGTCCCGCGATACTTTCCGCTCAAGAAAGTTCCATCAACTTGAATCACAGGCTTGCAAAAGGGAAATGCATCAACACATGCTTGAAATGTCCAAAATACACGACGAAACATTTTCTCCTGAACATTGGAATTACTGCTGATCTGATTATTATCCAAAAACCATTTGACAACAGTTCCCGGATTTGCCGTAATCATCGCTGCCATCCATCTAGGTAAGAGATTGTAGCTCTCATTCCAATTGCCGAACATTTTTTCGATGCACTTTTGTTTTGCCAACCATGCTTTTCTGTACGATGCGCGGTAACCATAGTCATTCAATATTCGTTCTTGAATCAACTTAATTGACACATCTGGACTCTCCTCAATCATCCCATGAATGCTCGATGCTATCACATGCATGTCCAGCTTATTGTGATCTTGCGTTATCATGACATTTGTGCAAGTATGAGGACCGTTGTACTTTGTAATCTCTCATTGTCCGCTCTTACTTCTTTGGGAAGCTCGAAGTCTCCAATTACAACCACTTTTCTCCTTGTTTGGACAAATAATACTCCACACTGTTGGATGCGACTGCCTAACAATGAATGAATGATGCACTTGCAGTGAATATTCTTTGACAGCAATTTGAACATCATTTTTTGTTAAGAATTGTTGCCCAACTGACAACTCTCCACCTCTGTTCCACGCTCCATGTCCATCTGATGTGCCAATGTCATCACCAACTTGCATAGCATCCCAATTAATGTCTGAATAAACTTGTGAAGGCTGACTGTACTGCAATGGCTGGACCATTTCCGGTATAGGTCCACCGGATTCATAGCCCACTGGACATACATTTAAATCTAAACTACGTTCACTTTCTTCGTCACTATAGGATTCATCTTCCTCTATGATCGCATCTTCATCATCTTCGTCACTAATAAGAGGATCAATTGGAGAATTAGCACCACTAATTTGAAAGTCGTTATGTCCTTCTATATTTACAGCAGTTTCCTGTTCCTCGATGCCCCGTCCCTGCAATATATTTGAATTAAACCAAGCATCATCCCAACCATAGTCATGACTTTCTGGTGGCTGAGGAGTTTGACTCGAACTAGGCATGCCAGTTTGAAATTCAGATGAGCCAACATGTGGTTGATAACATTGATCAAAGACAAAATTTGTTTCATTATACCCCTGAATTGAACAAGGTATTGAACCTGGCATTGAACTTAGCCCACCTGCATCAACTTCATCGATCTGAACACCGGTATCACCATGCAGTGCAGCGTCCGTCTCCACATAAAGTTCCATTGCTCCAAGATTAGCATGCTTTGAATGACTTTCATACATGCACATTACATCCTCATCACCCATGAGGTCAATAGCACCATAATACAATGGGTTGGCAGACATGGGAAATCTATATTTCATATTAGATATCATTGTATTCGGAGCAAGAC
>QAOA01003910.1:391007-597102 GCA_003255065.1 Cercis canadensis | reverse complement strand
CACTCTTAGGAGTGGCAAGTCAATTCCAGACCCTGCACCTGCCGTTTAGAGTACACCTAGTGTGCCAGTTCTACCTGTTGCTGCCCCTAGCAATTCCAGCCAGCACACTAGTAGTTCCACTCCAGAAAGGCCACAACAGAAGCCTACATATTCTGCACCTCTTCCTTTTCCACAGAGAGCTACTCTTTCTAAGAAAACAGATGAGGCAGAGAAGGATAAAGAGCTTCTGGAGACATTCAGGAAGGTGGAAGTCAACATTCCATTGCTGGATGCTATCAAGCAAATTCCTAGATATGCCAAATTTTTAAAGGAATTGTGCACACAAAGGAGGAGGCTGAAGGGCAATGAGTGAATTAGCATGAGTCAGAACGTTTCGGCCCTTATTCAGCCTATGCCCCAGAAGTGCAAGGATCCAGGCACTTTCACCATTCCATGTGTTATAGGCAAATCCAAGTTTGAGCATGCCCTGCTAGACCTTGGTGCTTCCATTAATGTGATGCCTATGACTGTGTTTAGTTCTCTTGGACTTGGCCCCTTGAGAGCTACTGGTGTTGTGATCCAGCTAGCCAACAGGAGTAGTGCACATCCAGCTGGAGTGATTGAAGATGTGCTGGTCAGAGTTGATAAGCTGATCTTTCCAACAGATTTCTACATTCTAGAGATGGAGGGACAGTCCCAATCCAGCAAGGCTCCACTCATTCTGGGCAGGCCATTCCTCAAGACCGCACGGACCAAGATTGATGTTCATGCAGGAACTCTATCCATGGAGTTTGGAGACTCTGTTGTGCAGTTCAATATTTTTGAGCCTATGCAGCCTTCCATGGATGAGCCTTCTGTCTTTCACATTGGTTTGCTTGATGATCTAGTTGGGGATGGGTCTGATGAGCTCTGTGCTGACTTCCCAGATTTTGTTGGTGTTGAAGACTCTGTTCAGTGCAACTCCTGTTCTGACTGTCATGGTGATATACCCTGTGCAGTATGTGCTGAAATATCTGCCTTTTTGAGCACTCCTGATTCTAAGTGCTGCAGTTGTGGTGATTCTGCTTGCACTGCTTGTTCTGAAATTGCAGCCGTTTTAGAACAAGATGATTCTATTCCAGAGGCTGTGGTCATTGATGCTCCTGCAGAGTTAGTGGATGTGTATGAGGAGCTATATTCTGAATTCCCTGACTTTGTGGGTATAGAGGGTTATCTCCAGCGCCATTCACATTCTGTTTGTGATGGTGACATGAGCTGTGCCATCTGTGCAGAAATTTCTACATTTTTAAGCGATGGCAATCCTGCTGAATCTGCATCTGAAGCTGATTCTAGTTCTGGTTCCAGTTCTGATTCTGCAGCTTCAGAAGATAATTCTACCGGGGCAACTCACGACTTCGTGAGACTGGTCTTTGACCCTGGTATCTAGCTGATTATCTTATTGTACTTGTATTCTATTTTCTATTCTGTTTTACTTTAGTCTGTTTTTGTTTTCTGTTTTTGCTTCTGTTTCTGTTTTCTGTTTTCTGTTCCTTTTATTTTCAATTTTCTGTTCTTGATGTCTGCTTTATCTTACCCCACATGCGTGCGGGAAGTTTGGTTATTTATTTGACATGTAGGTTTCAACCGCCGCCAGCCATTCTGTGAGGTAGCTAAAGAGGACATAGTGGAGGAGGTCCACTTGCACGATGCCATCTACCTCCCCTGATAAGGATGTTTCTTCTCTCTCTTTTACTTTACTTGTCCTTATGTGACTGCTTGTTATTACTTGTCATCTGTTGATACTTTTTGAAGTTTTTACATTGAGGACAATGTAAAATTTAAGTGTGGGGGAGGGATTTCTGTATATAGTTTAGTTGCTTTATTGTTTTCTGTTTAGTTGATTAGGTGTTTTCTGTGTAGTTGATTAGGTTAGTTGATTAGTTTAGTTGATTACTTTACTATTTCTGTAAATTTGTTGTTTTCTGTTTTAATTTTTTCTGTTTGTTGTTCTTGCTGTTTTTTCTGTTTTTGTTGTCATTTTTCTGTTTTAATTACCCTCCAATGATGTTATAGAATTTGTAAAGTTGTAAGTTTAAAGTAATTACATTTCAAGGTTCATAGCATGATTGAATAACTTGTTTTCCATCCTTAATTTCACATGCTTGGTTTTAGATGTTGGATTGATGATTAAGTTTGATAGATACATGCCTTGTGAGTTTTGAGCCTTTTGATGAATGGATTTGGCATTTGTGCCATTCTTTTTCCTTCTTGTGTGATTTCACTCATGGAATTTGTTAACTCTAGAACTTGCTTGATTCTTTTTGAGGCTACATTTTCATTTGCATACATGAACATGATTGAGGCATTCTTTCTTGATTTAGCCACTTTGCCAAATAGCCAACCTTGTATTATTTCCCTTTGATTACCCCTATTGAGCCTATTTGCCTATCTTTGATATTAGCTCATTATATGCCTATGTACAAAATACCATGTTGTTACCTTACCTTAGGGAATGGGAGAGCATTGGTTCATTGTCTTAGAGGAGCTCTTATGCTTGTGGGTAATTAATAGTACAAGTGTGGAGGTTGTGAATCCTAATGTGCAAAGTATTATGTGAAAGAAAGAAAGAAAGAAAAAAAAAACCAATTGGTTCTGAAAAAAAAAAAAAAAAAAAAAAAAAAAAAAAATCAGAATTGTGAAAAAGGAAAAGAAAAGGAAAAGGAATATGTGCACAGAAGGAGAATATGCTTTACACACTTGGAATTTAATGCTTGTCATTTGAGTTCCTCTCCAATGTTCTTTTATTCTCTTTGAGTTTTACCTTGTGATATCCATTTTGATTCCTTCCTTTACCTTTACCTTATTACAACCTTAAATAAAGTCCTCTTGATTTGTGTGTGCATTTGTTTGAGTAGTGGAGAAGTAGAAGATAAGCAAGCTTATGGTAGTGCATCTCTTCATGAGTTTGATTGAGTGAAGTACCTAATTTCTAAACACTTGAGGGATTGAGAGTATATCTTGTGAGGATCTATCATTCTTAACTTATGCTTTCCAATTGAAGTTACCTTGTTTGTTGATTTTGGATGAGAAGAAATTTTATTTCATGAATGCTGTGAGTTCCTTGAATCTTTAATTGCTTATCTTACTTGTGGTATGAACTTCTGCATTTCTTAAATATCATTGGGAGGTGATCCTTTAGTTTTTAAATTTGTTTTTGTTTCCTTGTTCTTGCTTTTCTTAGTTTTGGAATTTTAGTTTGCCCGAGACGTGCAAAAGCTAAGTGTGGGGGAATTTGATGAACACACTTTTTATACAATAGTTATTCCTCATACTTAGTCTTTTAAACCTCTTTTGGGCTGAATTGCATAGACTTAGACCTCATTTCATGACTTAGGATCCATTTATGCTTAATTGCAATTTCCAGCAATACTGGGCATTATATGCTGTCTCTGTGTTTCAGGCATATCTTGAGTTCTGGATGTCCAAAAATTCCGAGTCATACCTTGTTGGAAAGCTGAGAGAATTGTCTACAACTTTCTTTCAGGGCTCCAAAGCTAATTCGGACGTTCAGAAGGTCATATGCAGCCTGGAAGCCAGAGAAGACATGCTGTCGCAGGATCCTGACCTACATGCAGTATTTGGGTCATAACTTGAGTTGTAGATGTCATATTGACCTGAAACTGGTACCATTGGAAAGCTAACAGACAGAGCTTCAATTGATATGAAGACCGGTTCACCATATTTTATGTGGAAGATGGTCTTATTTGCTGTGCAAGTTAGCTGACGGTTCCAGACACCTTCTGCCACTTAAATGGGCCTAACTTCCTCATGACAAGTCCAAATGGGCCCAAACCAAAGCCCAATTGAAGCTAAGGCCCATGGGAACAAGTGTGCCCTAAGGGCAATTTAGGTGTGCATGTAAAATTGGAGGTCTATATCAGAAGAAGGAGGCAGCCGAAATTCATAACCACCTCATTAGATATTTTAGACAGATTTTTGAGCTTTCCTTAGTTCTTAAGTTTTCTTTTAGATATTTTGTAAGAACTTCAGCTCCTCTTGTTCATGGAGGGCTAATCCAACATATCAATCCAGGTTTTGCTATTCTGATTATTGGTTTTGAGATTATGAGTTGTTGTTCTTCCTTTTAGTTGTTAATCAAAGTTCTTTCAATCCTTTGAAATATTCTGTTTGAATTGCTTAATTCGAATTTGGATCTTCATGTGTGATTGCTTAATTGCATGTGATAAAAGAGGATTGTATGGTTGATTAATGTTTCTGAGCTTTTGGATGGATTAATCACCTTGGCTGGATCATGGACTTAGGTAAAACTAGACTTGAATGTTTGCTTAATTCATTTAGTCTTAGTTGAATCCGAATTCTGGTTGCTTAACCAGTGGACATCCATAGAACATTGAGAGGCGTCTTGATATGTTTTAAAGGCCAAGAACATGGTTAATAATTGAATGGATCATTAGAAATCAAGGATGAATCAAAATCAGAATCAGTTAAGGCTTGGATTGGTTGTTTTCCTTTAGGTTACCACTTACAATTAATTTCTGTCAAGCACTTAAAACAAACACAACCCCCCTGTTTACATGCTTCTCTATATGATTCACTAAATAGAACAATCCTTAGGTTCGACTTAGGGCTGTCCTATGCTGCAAATAGCTAGGTAACCGACCTTAAACTTTAAGTAATTTGAGGAGCCTCGGCAGCTCATCAAATTTTGGCGCCGTTGCCGGGGATTGTTCTATCTTTGAATCAGTAGTATTAGTAGTAAAACTGACTTCTAACTTCCCCCTAATTCACCCCCCTTGTGTTTGAGTTTTTGTTGTTTTTAGGGTTTTGGCCACTTTTTCCATACTTTTTGGCCAAGTATCCATTCTGTTTGAGGCCAGTGGCCATTGTTTTTCTTGATTTCAAGTGTGCTTAGATGCTTTATATTGTCATTGAGTGAATTCTGGCCATTTGGACCATTTCCCCTTTGTTTTTCCTTCGGTTTGGCTTGATTTAGTGATTTCTGGGTCTACTGTTCACCAAAATTTTTAGCTCCGATTGACCTGAAACTTTCTGGGTTGAAGGAAAAGGGCCTAACTCACAAAAGTCACAGCCTATGGCTGTGAGGTCTGTGTTTTTAAGCCAAATTCGACTGTTTTGACCACTTTTCCATTTTTTGAAGATTTTTTATTTGATTTTTGAGTTCAATTTTCATCCACCTTTCGTCCTGTGGTGGTAGAAAAATTTTAAAAAATGTTTAGATACCTTTTCTAGTCCTATTTTGGTGTCTTTTTACCTTTGTTTTGTGTTTTTGGTGTGTTTCGGTTTTAGCTTATTTCTGCCAGTTTTGTGTGTTTTTGTGTGTTTTTGTGCATTGTGGTGTGTTTAGGCATTTAGCCACTTGTTTGCATGGTGTATGACTAGGTCTTCTCCATTTGTATTGCTTGAAGGAGATCCTGAAATTGAGAGAACCTTGCATACACGTAATAGAGCACATAGGGCTGTTGATAATCTAGATCCTACTATGGCTGAAGCTAGCACTCCTATTGTTATTCCTATTGTTGATCCTGTTGTTAATCAAGGTGATAGAGCTGATAATGCTAATAGAGCTGGAAATAACAATAATAATAACATGCAGCCTAGAGATAGAACTCTTAAGGAATTGGCCACCCCTGATGTTGCTTACCAACCTTTAGGGATCCAATATCCTGAAATTGATACTGCTTTTGAATTAAAGTCTGGATTGATACACTTGCTGCCAAAGTTTCATGGTCTTGCAGGTGAAGATCCTCACAAGCATTTGAAGGAATTTCATGTGGTTTGTTCCACCATGAGGCCACAAGGAATTTCTGAAGAGCAGATCAAGTTAAGAGCATTCCCTTTCTCTCTGGCTGATGCAGCTAAAGACTGGCTCTTTTACTTGTCACAAGGTTCGGTCAGGAATTGGAATGACATGAAGAAGCTGTTTCTGGCCAAGTTCTTCCCTGCATCCAGAACTGCTGCCATCCGCAAAGACATATGTGGCATAAGGCAACTGCCAGGGGAGACATTGCATGAGTATTGGGAGAGGTTTACAAAGCTGTGTTCAAGCTGCCTCCATCACCAAATAAGTGATCAGCTGTTGATACAATATTTCTATGAGGGCTTGTCACCTTCGGATAGAAGTAACATTGATTCTGCTAGTGGAGGAGCATTAGTGGATAAAACACCTGCTGCTGCCAGAGATTTAATTTCCAATATGGCAGAGAATTCCCAGCAGTTTGGTGTTCGGATGATTCATTCCACTAGAGGAGTCAATGAAGTTGGTGTGTCATTTGCTGACCAACAAAGAATGGAGCACAGACTTGACGAGCTGACCTCCTTGGTCAGGCAATTGGCAGTGGGGAGACAAGTATCCACCCCTCAACCTGCAAGCGTGTGTGGCATTTGTGCTTGTCCATCACATCCTACAGATGCGTGCCCCACACTGCAAGATGGTGATTCTGGATTTCAGGATCCCTCTGTAGCTGCAGTAGGTGTTTTTCCTGGTCGATCCCCATACCAACAGCAGCAGCAGCCTAGATATGATCCGTACTCCAACACTTACAACCCTGGTTGGAGGGATCATCCAAATTTCAGATATGGCAATGCTGCAGCACCACAACAGCAGTCCTCCCAACAACAGCCACAGCAACAGCAGCAGTATAGGCCACCTTGGCAACAACAGAGCCAATTTCAACCAGCTAGGCCAGGCCAGTTTCAACAAAACAGGCCACTATTCCAGCAGCAGCCTATGCAGCCAGCCAACCCGTCAACATCCAAACCTGAGTCTTCTTTGGAAGATTTAGTCAAGCAGATGGCCACAAGCAACATCCAGTTCCAGCAGAGGGCGGAGTCCACCATGCAGAATCTGGAAATGCAGATTGGACAATTGGCATCATCTGTGAGTCAATTGCAATCCCAAGGTTCTGGTACTCTTCCTTCTCAGACCATTCCTAACCCTAATTCGAAAGATGTGAGTGCAATCACTCTTAGGAGTGGCAAGTCAATTCCAGACCCTGCACCTGCAGTTCAGAGTACACCTAGTGTGCCAGTTATCCCTGTTGCTGACTCTAGCAATTCCAGCCAGCACACTAGTAGTTTCACTCCAGAGAGGCCACAACAGAAGCCTACATATTCTGCACCTCTTCCTTTTCCACAGAGAGCTACTCTTTCTAAGAAAACAGATGAGGCAGAGAAGGATAAAGAGCTTCTGGAGACATTCAGGAAGGTGGAAGTCAACATTCCATTACTGGATGCTATCAAGCAAATTCCTAGATATGCCAAATTTTTAAAGGAATTGTGCACACAGAGGAGGAGGTTGAAGGGCAATGAGCGAATTAGCATGAGTCAGAACGTTTCGGCCCTTTATATGCCAAATTTTTAAAGGAATTGTGCACACAGAGGAGGAGGCTAAAGGGCAATGAGCGAATTAGCATGAGTCAGAACGTTTCGGCCCTTATTCAGCCTATGCCCCAGAAGTGCAAGGATCCAGGCACTTTCACCATTCCATGTGTTATAGGCAAATCCAAGTTTGAGCATGCCTTGCTAGACCTCGGTGCTTCCATTAATGTGATGCCTATGACTGTGTTTAGTTCTCTTGGACTTGGCCCCTTGAGAGCTACTGGTGTTGTGATCCAGCTAGCCAACAGGAGTAGTGCACATCCAGCTGGAGTGATTGAAGATGTGCTAGTTAGAGTTGATGAGCTGATCTTTCCAACAGATTTCTACATTCTGGTCCTGGTTGGAGGGATCATCCAAATTTCAGATATGGCAATGCTGCAGGACCACAACAGCAGTCCTCCCAACAACAGCAGCAGCAGTATAGACAACCTTGGCAACAACAGAGCCAATTTCAGCCAGCTAGGCCAGGCCAGTTTCAACAGAACAGGCCACCATTCCAGCAGCAGCCTATGCAGCCAACCAACCCGTCAACATCCAAACCTGAGTCTTCTTTGGAAGATTTAGTCAAGCAGATGGCCACAAGCAACATCCAGTTCCAGCAGAGAGCGGAGTCCACCATGCAGAATCTGGAAATGCAGATTGGACAATTGGCATCATCTGTGAGTCAATTGCAATCCCAAGGTTCTGGCACCCTTCCTTCTCAGACCATTCCTAACCCTAATTCGAAGAATGTGAGTGCAATCACTCTTAGGAGTGGCAAGTCAATTCCGGAACCTGCACCTGCAGTTCAGAGTACACCAAGTGTGCCAGTTCCACCTGTTGCTGCCCCTAGCAATTCTAGCCAGCACACTAGTAGTTCTACTCCAGAGAGGCCACAGCAGAAGCCTACATATTCGGCACCTCTTCCTTTTCCACAGAGAGCCACTCTGACTAAGAAAACAGATGAGGCAGAGAAAGATAAAGAGCTTCTGGAGACATTCAGGAAGGTGGAAGTCAACATTCCATTGCTGGATGCTATCAAGCAAATTCCTAGATATGCCAAATTTCTAAAGGAATTGTGCACACAGAGGAGGCGGCTTAAGGGCAATGAGCGAATTAGCATGAGTCAGAACGTTTCGGCCCTTATTCAGCCTATGCCCCAGAAGTGCAAGGATCCAGGCACTTTCACCATTCCATGTGTTATAGGCAAATCCAAGTTCGAGCATGCCCTGCTAGACCTTGGTGCTTCCATTAATGTGATGCCTATGACTGTGTTTAGTTCTCTTGGACTTGGCCCCTTGAGAGCTACTGGTGTTGTGATTCAGCTAGCCAATAGGAGCAGTGCACATCCAGCTGGAGTGATTGAAGATGTGCTAGTCAGAGTTGATGAGCTAATCTTTCCGACAGATTTCTACATTCTAGAGATGGAGGGACAGTGCCAATCCAGCAAGGCTCCACTCATTCTGGGCAGGCCATTCCTCAAGACCGCACGGACCAAGATTGATGTTCATGCAGGAACTCTATCCATGGAGTTTGGAGACTCTGTTGTGCAGTTCAATATTTTTGAGCCTATGCAGCCTTCCATGGATGAGCCTTCTGTCTTTCACATTGGTTTGCTTGATGATCTAGTTGGGGATGGGTCTGATGAGCTCTGTGCTGACTTCCCAGATTTTGTTTGTGTTGAAGACCCTGTTCAGTGCAACTCCTGTCCTGACTGTGATGGTGATGTACCTTGTGCAGTGTGTGCTGAAATATCTGCCTTCTTGAGCAGTCCTGATTCTTTGTGCTGCAGTTGTGGTGATTCTGCTTGCACTGCTTGTTCTGAAATTGCAGCCGTTTTAGAACAAGATGATTTTATCCCAGAGGCTGTGGTCATTGATGCTCCTGCAAAGTTAGTTGATGTGTCTGAGGAGCTATGTTATGAATTCCCTGACTTTGTGGGTATCGAGAATTATGTCCAGTGCCATTCACATGCTGTTTGTGATGGTGATATTGATGACCCTCTTCGGTGCCCCTCCTGTCCTGACTGTGATGGTGATGTACCTTGTGCAGTATGTGCTGAGATATCAGTCTTCTTGAGCAGTCCTGATTCTATATGTTGCAATTGTGGTAATTCTGTTTGCCCTGCTTGTTCTGAGATTGCAGTATTTTTAGAACAAGATGACTCTATTCCAGAGGCTGTGGTCATTGATGATCCTACAGAGTTAGTGGATGTGTATGAAGAGCTATGTTCTGAATTCCCTGACTTTGTGGGTATAGAGAATTATGTCCAGTGCTATTCACATGCTGTTTGTGATGGTGATACGAGCAATGCTATCTGTGCTGAAATTTCTACATTTTTAAGCGATGGAAATCTTGGTAAATCTGAATCTGATTCTGGTTCTGGTTCTGGTTTCGGTTCTGATTTTGCGACTTTAGACGATAACTCTACAAGGGCAGCCCAAGACTTCGTGAGAGTGGTCTTTGACCCCGGCATCTAGTCGTGTTTGCTGCACATAATCGGAAAATGATACCTTGAGCATCAAGGGAGTATATTTTCTGATTATATTACTGTAATTATATTATGTTTTCTGTTTTTGCTTCTGTTTCTATTCTATTTATGTTTTCTGTTTTTGCTTTGAATTTTCTATTTTCTATTCTTGTTTTTAATTCTATTTTGTTTTTGTTACTGTTTTCTGTTCATTTCATTTTCAATTTTCTGTTCTTGATGTCTGCTTTATCTTACCCCACATGCGTGCGGGAAGTTTGGTCATTTATTGGACATGCAGGTTTCAACCGCCGCAAGCCATTATGTGAGGAAGCTANGACATAGTGGAGGAGGTCCACTTGCACGATGCTATCTACCTCCCCTGATAAGGATGTTTCTTCTCTCTCTTTTACTTTACTTGTCCTTATGTGACTGCTTGTTATTAATTGTCATCTGTTGATACTTTTTGAAGTTTTTACATTGAGGACAATGTCTATTAATTGTCATCTGTTGCTACTTTTTGAAGTTTTTACATTGAAGACAATGTAAAATTTAAGTGTGGGGAAGGGATTTCTGTATAGTTTAGTTATTTTATTGTTTTCTGTTTAGTTGATTAGGTGTTTTCTGTTTAGTTGATTAGTTTAGTTGATTAGGTTAGTTGATTAGTTTAGTTGACTACTTTACTATATCTGTAAATTTGTTGTTTTCTGTTTTAATTTTTTCTGTTTGTTGTTCTTGCTATTTTTTCTGTTTTTGTTGTCATTTTTCTGTTTTAATTACCCTCCAATGATGTTATAGAATTTGTAAAGTTGTAAGTTTAAAGTAATTACATTTCAAGGTTCATAGCATGATTGAATAGCTTGTTTTCCATCCTTAATTTTACACGCTTGGTTTTAGATGTTGGATTGGTGATTAAGTTTGATAGATACATGCATGCCTTGTGAGTTTTGAGCATTTTTAATGGATGGATTTAGCATTTGTGTCATTCTTGTCCTTCTTGTGTGATTTTCACTCATGGAATTTATTCACTCTAGAACTTACTTGATTCTTTTTGAGGCTACATTTTCATTTGCATACATGAACATGATTGAGGCATTTTTTCTTGATTTAGCAACTTTGCCAAATAACCAACCTTGTATTATTTCCCTTTGATTACTCCCATTGAGCCTATTTGCCTATCTTTGATCTTAGCTTATTATATGCCTATGTACAAAAATATCATGTTGTTACCTTACCTTAGGGAATGGGAGAGCATTGGTTCATTGTCTTGGAGGAGCTCTTATGCTTGTGGGTAATTAATAGTACAAGTGTGGAGATTGTAAATTCTAATGTGCAAAGTATTATGTGAAAGAAAGAAAGAAAGAAAAAAAAGAACCAATTGGTTCATTAAAAAAAAAAAATCTGAATTGTGAAAAAAGAAAATAAAAAGAAAAGGAAAGAATATGTGTAAAGGAAGGAGAATATGCTTTACACACTTGGAATTTAATGTTTGTCATTTGAGTTCCTCTCCAATGTTCTTTTATTCTCTTTGAGTTTTTACCTTGTGATATCCATTTTGATTCATTCCTTTACCTTTACCTTGGCCTTATTACAACATTAAATAAAGTCCTCTTGATTTGTGTGTGCATTTGTTTGAGTAGTGGAGAAGTAAAAGATAAACAAGCTTATGGTAGTGCATTTCTTTATGAGTTTGATTGAGTGAAGTACCTAATTTCTAAACACTTGAGTGATTGAGAGTATATCTTGTGAGGATCTATCATTCTTGACTTATGCTTTCCAATTGAAGTTACCTTGTTTGTTGATTTTGGATGAGAAAAAACTTTATTTCATGAATGCTGTGACTTCCTTGAATTTCTAATTGTTCATCTTACTTATGGTATGAACTTCTGCATATCTTAAATATCATTGGGAGGTGATCCTTTAGTTTTTAAATTTGTTTTTATTTCATTGTTCTTTCTTTTCTTAGTTTTAGAATTCTAGTTTGCCAGAGACGTGCAAAAGTTAAGTGTGGGGAAATTTGATGAACACACTTTTTATACAATAGTTATCCCTCATATTTAGTCTTTTAAACCTCTTTTGGGCTGAATTGAGTAGATTTAGACCTCATTTCATGACTTTGGATCTATTTGTGCCTAATTGCATTTTTCAGCAATACTAAGCATTTTATGCTGTCTCTGTGTTTCATGCATATCTTGAGTTCTGGATGTCTAAAAATTCCGAGTCATACCTTGTAGGAAAGCTGAGAGAATTATCTACAATTTTTATTCAGGGCTCTAAAGCTAATTCGGATGTCTAGAAGGTCATATGCAGCCTGGAAGCCAGAGAAGACATGCTGTCACAGGATCCTGACCTACATGCAGTGTTTGGGTCATAACTTGAGTTGTAAATTTCATATGGACTTCAAACTGGTCCCATTGGAAAGCTTACATATAGAGCTTCAATTGTTATGAAGACCGGTTAACCATATTATATATTTTATATGGTCGTATTTCCAGTCGAAATTATCTGATGATTCCAAAAACCTATTGGCACTTAAATGAGCCTAACTTCTTCATTACAAGTCCAAATGAGCCCAAACCAAAGCCCAATGAAAGCTAAGGCCCATGGGAACAAGTGTGCCCTAAGGGAAATTTGGGTGTGCATGTAATTTTGGAGGTCTATATGTTCAAGAGGAGGCAGCCGAAAATCATAATGAGGGCATTAGGGTATTTTAGACAGCTTTCTAGTTTTTNACAAGTCCAAATGAGCCCAAACCAAAGCCCAATGAAAGCTAAGGCCCATGGGAACAAGTGTGCCCTAAGGGAAATTTGGGTGTGCATGTAATTTTGGAGGTCTATATGTTCAAGAGGAGGCAGCCGAAAATCATAATGAGGGCATTAGGGTATTTTTGACAGCTTTCTAGTTTTTCTTAGTCTTTAAGTTTTCTCTCTAGATATTTTGTAAGAACTTGGCTTCTCTTGTTCATGGAGGGCTAATTCATCAAATCAATCCAGGTTTTGGCTGTTCTGATTATTGATTTTGAGATTATGTTTTAATTGTTATTCATTTAATGATTAATCTACTTCTTGCTTCCTCTGAACTATTATGTTTGAATTGTTAAATTCGAATTTGGATCTTCATGTGTGATTACTTAATTGCATGTGAATAAAGAGGAACTTAAAGGTTGATTAATGTTTCTGAGCTTTTGGATGGATTAATTACCTTGGCTGGATCATGGACTTAGGTAAAACTGGACTTGAATGTTTGGTTAATTCATTTAGTCTTAGTTAATTCCGAATTCTGGTTGCTTAACTAGTGGACATCCATAGAGGACTGAGAGGCTTCTTGATGTTTTCTAAGGCCAAGAACATGGTTAATAATTGAATGGATCATTGGAAATCAATGATGGATTAAAATCAGAATCAGTTAAGACTTGGATTGGTTGTTTTTCCTAAAGTTTACCACTTATAATTAATTTCTGTCAAACACTTGAACAAACAAAACCCCTCTGTTGATATGTTTCTAAATATGATTCACTACTCAAAATAATCCTTAGGTTCGACTTAGGGCTGACTTATGCTACAAGTAGCTTAGGTAATTAACCTTTAAATTTAATTAATTTGAGGAGCCTCGGCAGCTCCTCAATATTGAAGTAAGAAATAGAATTTAGATTGATCAATCTTTAATCTGTGGTTAGAATTCAAAGAAGCTATGCTATGTTAATTGATGTTCGATTTTTAGATTAATCACTAATTGCTTAGTCTTTGTGATTACAAGATTAGTGATTGTATGTGGTTAATCGAATTCTAAGTGATAACTTAGTAGGAATAATTAGTCATAATTAGAGATTTCAGTTGTGATTAAACTCAATTAGCATTGCTACATTAAGACTTAATCACTCATGTTAATCTAGGATGGATCAAACCGGTTTTTGATGGATGTTTAGCTAGGTTACGTTTTAATCAACTTAATTAATCCTATTTCAATTCTGCTTTTTACAATCTAGAAATACAATTCTGTTTTACAATCCCCAGTTTTTAACTTGAAATTATTGATTACACATTGCATTCCTTGTGATACTTCCCAGATCATGCCCTTTATTGCATTCTAATTAGGGGATTCGGTTTAATTTAATTAGTTAAGCGACAACACCAATCACACCTCCATTGAAACAAAAAGGGAAAATTAGAACCACTTGTTGGCCCCACAATTCTCCAATCTAATTTTGATGATAACAAATGATCTTTAATGTCACTAACCTTGTTTAGTTTGTCTTAAAGAACATGTTAGTAAGCAGCCTTGGGTATCAGAGACAGAACTAGTTTTCCCTTAGCAAGAACTAGTTCTATTGCAGTAGAAAATGTTCTTCTAGGAATTAATATTGCTAATGTGCTGACGTGGATAAGCATTCTCAAATCTTCTAGAAGATCTATGAATCATCCAGAAGTATTAGGAAATTGCCTCAGCATCTTTTATGAAGGTGAGAGGAAATTTCCTCAAAGAGAAGCCGTTGGAGGGACAACTTTTTGGAGCTAAAATATTTGGATATTTTGATACAAAAGGACAAAGATTATAAGGTTTTGGATTACTCCTTTGTATCATATGACAGCTAAATTCCATGTGCATTTAGTCATCCTCTGGTCATTACCTTCATCATTTTCTTTTATAAATAGAAGACCCAAGGCTACAGTTCAAGCAAGAGAGGAGGATACCACTTATCGAAACTCTGTCAAATTGCTCACTCTTTTCTCCAAGAACATATTTTAAATTATATTTTATGTTTCTGAGTGTTGTTCATATATTAGGGCCATTCTTGATATGAATATAGGTTAATGTACTAGGATTTTTGTGGGAGAAATCCTCAAGTGTGAAACCTCTTCTTTCTTTGTAAGAGGTGGTAAGGTTTACTAGTTGTCATAATGTACTCGGAGGTCGCTATAACGTGAATGACTAAAATAAAAAGATTTAGTTTTCGAAATGAAAACTTTGGAGTCGCCACCAATTGTATTAAAAATCGGGGAACAATTGGAAAACCCTTTTTATTTTCAAAAAATATGTCTGCGAACCAGAGAGGGTTTGGGAGTCTAATTATGTATAGAGAAGATGTTAGACACCCTATAACACCCATCTAAATGACGGTTACTTAAAATTAATTGTGCACATTAAATTATGGCCTAATTATATTTATTTTATCCCTAAAAGAAAAATAGGTGATTATTCACAATGAGACTTGATTCGTCACCCTCGAATGCCTACGTACCCTAATTAAGGATCAAAGTCCGCGTAGTTCGCAATGATTCAAAAGGAATTTTTATTTTTAATTTTTCAATTTTTTAATTTTTATTTTTTTATTTTTTCGAAAATGAAATTAAAAGAAATTCAAAATTTCTAAGTTAAAATTATGTTATGCATGAATTTAATCGCGTCCTAATCCTTCCACTTTATTCCCACGCTTCTCGATTCCCAAAGTGGCGCTTATCCTTACTTCGGGTAGATAGGAGAGCCACCCCTATGGGGGTAAGTCGCTCTTATCCATCCCTTAACAAGTAAGGAGCCTATGGATACTATTCGCACAGATTTAACTAAATAAAATACATAATGCATGACATATGATATATGATTTTACTCCTAATTTTATTTCAATTAAACTATTTAAACAAAAAGAAAAATAAAATACAATAAAATAAAACAAGCAAAACAAACAAACACAAACAAAATAAGTAAATCAATAAATAAATGAATAAATAAATAGGAAGAATAAAAAAAATAACAATAATAATAAATAATAAATAAAAGTGTACATATATATAAGTAAATGAATAAATATACGAACAAAGATATGCACAACAGTAAACAAAAAGAGAATCCTGGACAACATATTAAGTCACATGAATAACAAATTCAAACCTACCAACACTCTTATCAAGGAGGCAAGGAAAATATTTATCCAATACAAAAATAGAAGAAGTAAAGTACAATAAAATTCTATCCAAATGCACCCATAACTGAATTAGTGAATTTTTAATGAAATCTTATTCTAAAACAATCAGAAGATTCACTATAAAACAAAAATAATAGGATCTTATTGACAACCGGAAAAGAGAATATAGATTAAAATCTAACACTGTAAATACTTGCAATTCGGACACAAATATGACACCCAAGGTTCAAATAGAATTCAACCTGCATCAGAACCAACACATGAAATATTCTTTGTTATCAGAAAATTCATCCGAAATCAAATAAGAACAAAGACACCTGCTATCATTCTTATCAACAGAAAACCAAGGCATGAAATAAATCTAGTACTCAGGCAATACCCAGTTATAAAAAAGCAAACACTCATAAAATCTAACATAACTAGATGTAAAAAAAAGCTCATATTAAATGACAAGTGTATTTACCTATAATCATATCAAAATCAAACCCAACCATTAAACTAAATGCAAAAACAGAGTGCAAATACGTAAAAAAAAAAAAAGACCATGGCGGAATCTGAAATTACTTTTTCTTTCTCTCTGTTTTCGATTATCTTCCCCAGCACTACTATTGCTTTGCTGGTCTTTCTTAGGTCTGTCCTCCCTGCACTACTGCTGCCTCCTGCTTCTTTCTCTATGCTCCTCTCTTTCTCTCCTAGGGTCTCTGTTTTCTGGTCTATCTCTTTATCTCTTTATGCTGCTCTTTGTGTCTCTTTGGGTCTATGTTTTTCTGGTCTCTCTGCTGATTCTGCGAAAATCTATTTCTCTCAACTGCTGCCTTATCTATTCACTCACATGCAGCTTGTTTGGGGTCAGAGCTTACACCACCAAGTTCGGGTATATCCGTCTCTGTGTTTTTATCCTCTCTGCTGATATTTTTCTCTCTTTGGGTCTTTATTATTTTTGGTGTCTTTGCTCTATCTTTCTACTATCTCTTATTGCTTATCTCTGTTGCTATTCTTCCCCCCTTTTATGCTCTTTGTTTTCAGTTTTATCAACCTCCGTCTCTGCACTCTCTCACGTCTCTTAACTTCCCATGCACTTGCACCCTTTTTCACGTATTCTTCTCTCTCTAAAACTGCTCATTGCACTTGCACCCACACCCACGTCTCTTTTTGTTGAGTGAGTTTTATACCCACTCTTTAGATATCTTTTACTTAATTATTTGGTTGTTTATTAAGATTAATCATCATCTAATGAGATGTTTTATGTTAAATTGTAGGTTTCATATGTTAGAATGAAGAATTGGGAAGTTTCTAGACCAGAATTCAAGCGCTGTAGCGCCCAAAACCCAGAGCTGCGGCGCCTGGAGCATGAAATTTAAAAGCGGGACAGCAACTCTGTGGCGGTCACGCGCGGAGAAAATTTGTGTTTTTTTGGCAGAGAGGCAGCGCCGCGGCGCCCAAAATGTAGAGCCGCAGCGCCTGTGCGATTTTTCTAAACACGTGCCCTTTTTCTTTAGTTTCTTTAGGGCCTTTAGAGAGAGTATAAATAGGAAATTTTAGGGATTCTTTGGAGGATTCTTTTCTAGACTTTTTGGAGGCAAGGAGGAGAGTAAAAACAAGGATTGAAGACGAGATTTGTGGAGCCGATTCGAACTTTATAACAGAGTTTTCATTCTTCTTCCCTTTGAATTATGTTTGGATTTGATTCTATCATGTTCTTTTCTTTTGCTATGAACTAAATTCCTTTCTAGGGCTATGATGTAGCCTAGTTAGGATGATTTGCTATTTTCTATTTCTTTAATTCAAGAACTCCTTTATTATATTGTCTTCTTCTTCTCAAATCTTCATGTTTCTAATTGCTTGATCACCAATTAGTTGATTAGATAATTACAATGAGACTGAAAAGTGATTTGTAATTAAAGATCATAGAGATTAAGAACATAAGTTACATGTAGAATAGGAATATACCTCCATGGCCTATGTAGTCAATTAAAAAGAATAATAGAATTAAGTAAATTTCTAGGTTGTTCGCAATTCACATAGGAATATCGTAGGTTCATAACTTAGAAATACTTTTGTTTGACCTTGGGAAAGGCTAATAAATAATTTAGGGTTCTTGGCTAGCAATTAGGAAGATTGTTCTTGGTTAATGAATTAGGAATAGAAAATAGGAATAACTATGGTGAAATCAAAAGCCCTAGATATTTTTTTTCTCTTGATAATTCCATCATTTTACTGGTTTAATTTGTTATTTTGCTGGTTTAAGTTTATTTTCATCCTATTTTAGTTGTTTCTTGAAAATCTCTACACATTGATTGATTAGATAAAATTAAGGTTAACACAATTTCGATAATTGATACATTAGTCCTCGTGGGAACGATAACTCTATCTCATCTTATTACTTGGAAACGATAAGGTACACTTGCATTAAGATTTCTTACAACACTTTTCTTTTATCACCAAATTATTTATTATTTATTATTTTGTTTCTTTTATTTTAGGATGAATTAGTGTCTACAGTTTGTCCCTCTTTACATGTTTCCTATGAGAATAGCGTGTGAAGCTTTCGCTTATCGCGCTTTTCGTATAGGGAATATGTAATGATAATAGACATGTATTTCGTCCGACACTCATGGCAAATGTTGAAATGTCAAAGCAAAATGATGTCGATCATAGTGGCGAAAATATAATGACAGGAAAGTGTAATATCGAGAAATGAGAATGACATGAAATCATAATGACACAAAATGTAATAGCGAGAAAATTAATGGCACAAAATGTAATGACATGAAAATTAATAATATGAAATGTAACGGCTGAGAAATCAATGACATAAAATATAGTAGCAAGAAAATTAATGGCATAAAATGTAATTATAAAAAAAATCAACAACATAAAATATAATGACGAGAAAATTAATAGCCTGAAATGTAATTTTCAAGAAATCAATGACATAAAATGTAATGGCGAAAAAAAAAATTAACAGCATTGAATGTAGTGGCAGAAAAATTAATAATATGAAATGTGATCACTGAAAAATCAATGGCATAAAATATAATAACAGAAAAATTAACGGCACGAAATATAGTGGCAGAAAAATTGATAACATGAAATGTAATTTTTGAAAAATTAATGGCGAAAAATGTAATGACAGAAAAATTAATTGTATAAAATATAATTACTAAAAAATTAATGGCAGGAAAATTAATGGCACAAAATCTAACGGCAGAAAATATCAATAACACGAAATATAATGATGAAAAAAAAATTGATGGCACGAAAGTTAATGATAGAGAAATTAATGACATGAAATGTAATGACAAAAAATTAATTACTGAAAAGTGTAAGAAATGTACCCCATGACACTAAGATGAGTCATCTTTGATCTCTTGCAAAGAAAATGGTTCAATCAAAATTTACTCTTTCAAAAATCGCATCCCTCATGCATGTCTTTTCTCTTTAGAAACTGGACTTCTGTCTCTGTTAGATAATTTTTCCTTATTCCCCAAACGATGAAGTCACACTCATTTCTAACTGTAAGCATCCAAGAAAACTTCTAACAAATATTGGGTTTTGCTTTGATATAGAAGATATCATTCTGAAGTCTAGAAACGATGTCAATGTGACTTACTTTAAGAAATAAATGAATATACCATATAAACAAATTCATTCACATTCTATTCAAAATCATAACTCAATAATTTATCATGAAGAGTATACATGACTAAAAGAAGTAGATTCAATGAATTAACCTTTAATTTCAACAAAGAAAGAAAGTGTATAAACAACACAGGATTAAAACTCAAAAAGACACCCATCCGAATAAAAGTTTGCCTCAGCATGAGGTTTTTGGTGAAATTGGACTTGCCCTATCAAGTAGGTGCTTACGTATCCTCGAAGAGGAATCAAAGCCCACATAGTTCGGGATGAAAAATTCAGAAGTCATATAGAACGGATGATTTTGCCCCAGTTGTAGCTCTGTGATATCCAACTTTATTGATTCTCATATTGCTTTGGATCAGACTTCTACTTGACTGAGAGGTCGTTTATCCTTCTGATGTTGAAATACATAACTCTTATTTTCTTATATGCTGAGTTTCTTCCCTTATCTCAAACAACATTTCCATTCTTGGTCAATTCTTTTATTTTTGCACAAACACTCATGCAGATTCAAACTCACATCTAGATTGCCTTTTCAGGTTTTCAATCTAGTAAATTTAACTTGCATGCCCTAACTTTTGCCTAAATTTCCTTTTAAGGTTTCAATCTAGCGGGCTTTTTTTTTTTTAATTTTTTTTACGAGTAATATTTTTTGACTGCATCAGAATTTATCGGTTTAGCCAGCTCTTTTCCTTCCATATCTGTGAGAATCAAAGCACCACCGGAGAATGCTTGTTTAACAATGTATGGGCCTTGATGAGTTGGGGCCCATTTTCCCCGTGTATCTTCTTGATAATGCAAGATTTTTCTCAACACTAGATCTCCCGGTTGAAACTCTCGAAGTCGAACATTTTTGTTGAATGCTCTGGTCATTCTTTGTTGATATAACTGTCCATGACAAATTGCAACTAATTTTTTTTCATCAATCATATTCAGTTGCTCATATTCAGTTGCTCATATTTGACCCGTGCCCATTCTGATTCCTCTAGATCAGTTTTCATCAAGACTCTGAGAGATGGGATCTCTACTTCTATAGGAGTAACAACTTTCATATCATATACCAGAGAATACGGCGTTGCCCCAATCGACGATCGAACCGCTATGCGGTAAGCATACAAGGCATAGTGAAGCATTTCATGCCAATCTTTGTAAGTCACGACCATCTTTTTCACTATTTTCTTGATATTTTTGTTTACGGCTTCTACTGCTCCATTCATCTGAGGTCTATATGGCAAAGAATTATGATGCTTGATTGCAAACTGTGTGCACAACTTTTGTATATCCGCACCATTCAAATTCAAACCGTTATTAGTGATGATTTTCTCTAGTTGCCCATATCGACAAATAATATTCGTCTTCAAAAATCTAGCAACTATCTTCTGAGTCACTTTCGCATAAGAAACAGCCTCTACCCATTTTGTGAAATAGTCAATTACTACCAGAATAAAACGGTGTCCATTGGATGCTTTCGGATTGATTGGACTGATGACATCAATTCCCCACATAGAAAATGGTCAAGGGGTTGTCATACTATGCAACATAGACGATGGTACTTTAGTACGATCGGCATAAATTTGGCACTTGTGACACTTTCTAACATAACTGATGCAATCTCTTTCCATTGTTGTCCAGTAATAACCTGTTCTTAGAATTTTTCGAGTCATCATATGACCGTTTGCATGAGTAGCGCATATTCCTTCATGAATAGCACTCAAAATGAGACTAGCTTCCTTAGCATCCACACATCGTAAAAGTGTTCTGTCATGAACTCTTTTGTACAAAATCTCTCCACTCAGAAAGAATCCCAATGTCAGACATCTGATAGTTTTCCTATCATTTTCTTTAGCCCCAACTGGATATTCTCTAGATTTAATATATTGCAGGATATCATAGTACCAAGGGTGACCATCCGGTTCTTCTTCCACATTAGAGCAATAAATCGATTCGTCCTCTGACTTCACTTGTATTGGTTGCACCATTACTCCATAATCAAGCTTAGTCATTACTGCTAGTGTGGCCAAAACATCCACAAATTGGTTCTTATCACGAGATAAATGAGAAAATGTGATGTCTTCAAATCTCTTGATTAATCGAGTCAAATATTTTTGATATGGAATCAATTTTGAATCCTTGGTTTGCCATTCTCCAGTCACCTGATAGATGATGAGAGCAGAATCTCCAAAAACATCCAAGGTATCAACTTTTTGATTTAAAGCTGCTTGTAGACCTCTTACACATGCTTCATATTCCGCCATGTTATTAGTACAATCGAATTCCAGCTTAATGGCTATAGGAAATTGTTTTCCTTCCGGTGACATGATCGCAGCTCCTATTCCTTGCCCATGCACATTCACAGCACCATCGAAGTACATCTTCCACCTTACTTCTTCTTTTTCATCATCTTTTTCGACTACAAGAACATCTTCATCAGGAAACTCAAATCTCATGGGTTGATAATCGTTGACAAGATTTTCAGCTAAGTAATCAGCAATTACACTTCCTTTAACAACCTTCTTTGTCATGTACACCACATCGTATTCTGAAATGACAATTTGCCACTTAGCTAGTCTTCCGAAGAGATAGGGCTTTTCAAAAATGAACTTGATGGGATCTATACGAGAGATAAGCCATGTAGTATGGTATAACATGTATTGTCAGAGTCTACTAACCACCCAAACTAACGCACAACACGTTTTTTCCACCATGGCGTATCTCGTCTCGTAATCAATGAACTTCTTGCTCAAGTAATAGATAGTCCTCTCTTTTCTTCCCCCTTCATCATGTTGTCCTAATACACTCCTCATTGATTCTTGAACCACAGTCAAATACAGAATGAGGGCCTTTCCAAGTGTCAGAGGTACAAGCACTGGTGGGTTAAGCAAATACTCCTTGATTCTATCAAAAGCTTCTTGACACTTTTCGTCCCACTCTCCAAGATTATTCTTCCTCAGTAATTTGAAGATGGGTTCACAAGTGTGAGTAAGATTTGAAATGAATCTGGTTATGTAATTAAGCTTCCCTAAGAAACTCCAAACTTTTTTTTTCTGATCTTGGAGATGGCATCTCCCAAATTGCTCAAACTTTATCTTGATCTACTTCAATTCCCTTCTTACTAACGATGAACCCTAACAATTTACCAGAAATCGCACCAAAAGTGCATTTGTTTGGGTTCAATCTTAGTTTGTATTTTCTTAGTCTTTCCAACAATTTTCGAAGAACATTCACATGACTTTCTCCTTCTTTTGACTTAGCCACCATGTCGTCTACATAGACCTCGATTTCTTGGTGTATCTTGTCATGAAAAAGTGTAACCATAGCCCTTTGATAGGTAGCTCCTGCATTCTTTAACCCAAAAGACATTACCCTATAACAATAGGTGCCCCAGTGCGTGATGAACGTAATCTTTTCTTTATCTTCATCAGCCATTGGAATCTAATTGTACCCCGAATACCCATCCATGAAAGAATACGGATTATTCTTGGTCGTGTTGTCAACAAGCACATCTATGTGCGGCAAAGAAAAATCATCTTTCGGACTGGCTCTATTCAGATCTCAAAAATCCACCCACATTCTTACTCGACCATCCTTTTTAGGTACTGGAACTATATTAGAAACTCATTCCGGATAAGTGGATACTTCTAAGAAACCAGCCTCAATCTGCTTGATCACCTCTTCTTTTATTTTGCTAGACATTTCAGGTCTCATTCTTCTCAACTTTTGCTTAACTGGCTTGCAATTTGAATATAGCGGAATCTTGTGAGACACAATATTAGGGTCAAGACCAGACATGTTTTGGTAAGACCAAGCAAACACGTCACTATACTCTTTGAAAAGAATAATCATTTCCTCTTTTTTCGGGTTATCGACAATCTTCAATTCTCTTTTCTCATCTTTTGTACCCAGGTTTATAATCTGCATTTCTTCATTATGAGGAAGTATCATTTTTTCAGCTGACTCAATCATTTTCTCAAATTTACCAGAAAGATCTAAATCTTCATCAAAGCAGTAATCGTCTTCACCAAATGTAATATGAGAATCAACCATTGGAGGTACATGAGCTTTTACTTGAGACATTAGATCTATATTAGCTAAACTCCTGAGAATAAGTCAGGATGAATAAACGGATGGGTAATGGATAAGAAGGACAAAAAAAAAAAAGGATGTCAAAATGAATGAAAACTCCATGACAAATTATTTTATTAAATTTTTTGAATAAAACATGGTCCAATACATAATAAAGATAAAATTCAAGTGACTTTGGACTTCAATCAAAAGAAATAAATATGACATAAACAGATATTACTTAAAGAGGACCACATCTGGCATTGGCTCAATCTCCCATTTATTCAATTTTTCTAAATCTCCGCAAAACCGAATCCAACAATCCTTCTTAGAGCAGCCGTTTAGGGTATTCACCATATGCATATAATCTACAATTGGTGACTCAGTTGATGGCACAAAAGTTTCTAGCAGATGAGGAAGTCTGGTCTCATAGTGTTTTCTTGGCTATCTCAAGAACTCTTCCATTGAAGGCTCATACCCCAACCCCTGTCTACTTTCATTCTGTGGAAGAACAACAGGTGCACTGATGCCTTGCAAATTGGTCCCCAAGCCTTTTTCTTTTTGGAATCCATTCTTTTTCATCATTCTAGCAACAACCTGATTAACCTCCTCCTTTTTTAGTAACTTTTTACCATCATGTTGGGTTATCTCTAGGGATTGGAAAGAAGACTCTAATGTTTGCTCTGCTGCTTCAACGTACGATAATGAGCTGAGCTTGCTTACCAACATTTCTTCCTCTCCTTTGATAATTATCACCTTTCCCTCATTCACATACTTCAATCGTTGATGCCACGTAGACGGCACCACTCCCGCTGCATGAATACAGGGCCTACCAAGTAACATAGTATAGGCGGGTTCTATGTCCATCACTTGGAATGGAACATCAAATTTATCTGGTCCGATCTCTAATTGAAGAGAGATATCCCCGAGCACTTCACACTTTGTCCCATCAAAGGCCCTTACTACCAAACTACTTTCTCGTATACAAGATGCATTAATCGGTAATTGCATGAGGGTAGAATAAGTTAACACATTCAATGCAGACCCATTAGCAATTAAAATTTTAGCTACTATATAGCCATCACATTTGAGCGTGATATGAAGTGTCTTGTTGTGAGCACTCATACCAGGCATCAGCTCTTCTTCAGAAAAAGAGATTGTGCTAAAGTTTTTGATAAAATTCACCATCCCTTCAAACTTCTCTATGGTTATATCTGGTCGTACATAAGCTTGTTGTAAGAACCTCTATAATGCTTGTCTATGACATTCAGAACTCATGATAAGAGACAATAATGAAATACGAGCAGGAGTTTTCTTCATTTGTTTAACTATATCGTATTCACTCTGTCTCATTATCTTCAAGAATTCTTCTTCTTCCTTATTTTCTCCTTGAGCATCCTTCTTGGCTAAATCTGACTCTCTCTCATCAACCACGACTTTTCCTTTCTCTTTTCTTTGGTGTTCTATCTCCTCAGGCAAGTAACACTATCTACTTCTAGTCAAACCACTAACCCCTATCACATTGGTGATCGTATCTAATTCTCTTTTTTTTTCTATGCAACTCCCTGGATTTTCTTCTTTAGTGTTTACTATTTTTACTGCGTAATTCCAGGGCACGACATTGTTGCTTTCATAAGAGAACGGTGCAGGCACCTGAATGACCACCTCTGGCCAAGCTTGGCTAGCTGAGGGATTAGGTAAAACTCTAAGGACAAAAGGTTTGGCGCCATGTTGTTCTTCTCCNTGTTGCTTTCATAAGAGAACGGTGCAGGCACCTGAATGACCACCTCTGGCCAAGCTTGGCTAGCTGAGGGATTAGGTAAAACTCTAAGGACAAAAGGTTTGGCCCCATGTTGTTCTTCTCCAGTCATGTTGATCTCCTTCTGATTCCCCTCATTTCTCCTCTCAAACTTTAAGACTCCTAAAGCCATCAGCTTCTGAACTCCAAACTTGAATTCCCAGCACCTTTCTATATCATGCCCCATACTCTGGTGATGTTCACAAAAAGAATCCTCATCATATTGATCATCCTTTTTTATTGGCCTAAAAGAACCTTCCAAACTGCATCCAACTGACCTTAGTATTTCTCGTATTAACCTCATGGGAGTCTTTATCTGAGTAATCTTTCGGACTTCCCCAACTCCTTCAAGTATAGCATTAATCCTTGGTCTCGCTTCATGGTTAGGCAAAGGATTATTGTTTACATTAGGCCTTCTCCCAATTTCTTCAATTTTGATCACGCCTTGCTTGATCAAATTTAACACGGCAAACTTAAACGCCGAGCAATCTTTAATCGAATGTCCCACAATACCTTAATGATAATCACACTTGAGGCTTGGGTTATACCATTGAGGGAATGGTGGCTAAATTGGTTGTACAGGTTTAAGAGCTATCACATGAGCCTCACACAATTGTTTGAACAATTCGGCTCTAGTAATAGGGATATTTGGAAACGGTTCATCTTTTTGTAAAGGACGTGGCTGGTTCCTATACCCCTGGTAGTTTGGCCTGAATGGTGGTCTTGATACCGGGAAACTTTGAGGTGTGTTCTGGTAAGTGGGAACAAAAGGAGCTTGGTGATTTGGTGTGTATTGGGGATAAGATGGAGGGATAACATTAACTGGGTATGATGGTGGAAATGAAGGATTTGAAGTATAAACTCAGTCTTTTAGGTTGAGGGTATTAATAGGTTCCCGGTGTTTGTACCCAGTTCATTTCTCCTTCTTTCTTTTTTTGGAACCCTGCTCTCTTCTGGCTAAAACTATTACTCTCAGTACTCAATTCCTTGCAACTTTTCAGCCTTCATCAGTCCTTCTATTCTTTCCCGAGCCTTGATAATATCAGCAAAATCATGGAAGGGACAACCCGCCATCAACTCTAAATACAGAGATTTCAATGTATCTAGAAAAATGGAGCATAATTCAGAGTCAAGGAATGGAGGTTGAACTTTAGAAGCCAAGGTCCTCCATTTCTGGGCATACTCCCTGAAAGATTCATCTTTCTTCTGCATGTTCTTTAATTGCTCTCTTGTAGGAGCAGTATCATAGTTGAACTTGTATTGCTTTAGAAAGGCATATGCTAAATCTGCCCAACTCCTTATCCTGGTGCGGTCTAATTTCATAAACCAATTATAAGCAGCACCAGTGAGACTTTTTGGAAAGAAATGAATTAACACCTTTTCATCTTCCTCTATAGCGGTCATCTCCGTAATATAAGAGACCAAATGAAACTTTGGGTTCCTAGTCCCATCATACTTCTCAAACTCAGGGAGTTTAAGATCTCCAGGAATTGATACTCCCGGAGTAAGGCGTAATTGCTTGACTCCCACAGCTCCGAAAGAACTAGTTCCTTCCATAGCTTTAATCCTCTCATCTAAAGTCAACAATTTCTCTTTTTGTTTTTCTTTTTCGCATTCTTCAGATTCTTTCTCCATATGCATGGTCACTGGTGGATTTTGGGTGGGCACATTAAAAACAGAATGGGAGATCAGTGAAGTGTAAGTGTACACATTTCCCTTGTGTCTACTTAGATTGGAGGTAGTCTCTGTGGTAGAATTTGCTTTAGGCAAAGTGGCGGTGAATCGAAACTCAGGTGGTTGGGTAGTAGGTGGGATAGTGGAATTAGGGTCTAATCCCTGGGCGGCCCTTGTTGCAGGTGTCATTAGATGAGGGGGCATGCTCCAAATGGGATTGAATTGAGTTGTGGTAACATTTTGCTCATGAGCAAGAAAAGTCAACAGTGGTGCTACTTGGGATATGGGGAGAAAGTCAGAATGACTTAGGCCTTCAACCGTCCCTTTTAGCTTCAAACTCTCAACAAGTAAACTCCTTATCTCATTCATCTGTTCCTTCATTCCATCCAACTCAACTCCTAAATCTCTCTCTGGTTCTTAAGTTCCATCCATAATAGTAACAGTCCTAGATCTGAGTCCGATTGATCTTTTCACAGAGCCTTTTTTATTGAATCGCGCTTTCTTTGCAGGACCAATAATGTCTTAATCCCCTAATGGACGATAAAAAATAAAAAGAAAACATAAAGAATAAATGAGTAAAAATGAAAATAATAAAAAGATTTCAGCAATTTCTTGAGAAAACAGATTGTTAATATGGCTTGGACGAGTCCTTTAAACAATCAATTTTAAAATTCATATTCTTCACGGTTACTTTCATGGGATACGAGTCTTATCTTTCCGCGGGAACTTTGGTTCTTTACGGAAAAATATGACCATGATAATATTCACGAATATTTTTGACATTACGAGAAAAATTATCCCATACAATTAACATGAGATTGGTCCGATGAAAACAAAGCACATCTCATTAA
This sequence comes from Cercis canadensis, assembly GCA_003255065.1. Taxonomy (NCBI): domain Eukaryota; kingdom Viridiplantae; phylum Streptophyta; class Magnoliopsida; order Fabales; family Fabaceae; genus Cercis; species Cercis canadensis. The sequence goes on along the minus strand of QAOA01003910.1, from coordinate 569,332 downwards.
TGATTGTAGTTCAAGTACATCAAGAAGCTCATAGCTGCGCTATATCATTTAAAATACTCTTGCATTCTTCAAAAAGCTTCTCCAAATCCCTCGTAGGTAATGCAAAAGGAGTCGTGTGAGCTTCGACCTCTTGAACTCTTTGTCTCAGCCTCTCTACCTTATCATAGGAATTCTCCATCAAATATTCAAAACTCTTCTTCCATTTTTTGGTCTCTGAAGCGTCACCTCCTTTATCTATTTCTTTTTTCTCTTTTAAAAGTTCATATTGTTGCTTCCAAAGTGTTCTCTCTTGCCTTTTGAAGAGCATTGCCCAAGCGAGTATTTTGGTGTTCCATGTCTTCACATTGACAACGTAAAAACTCTTTATCTTCTTTCTCTTAGGTTTTTAGCTTTTTCATATTTTCATACCCGTTCTCCCAATTTTCTATTTGTTGTTTGTGAACCTCTTTTTCTTCCTCTAGATTCTCCTCTAGTTCTTCAGTCTTTGCTTTAAGACATCCTATCTGCTCAAGTCTGTGTTTCACCACTTCTCTTGTCTCATGGATTTGTCTCTCCATTTGTTCAATTTGCTTCAATGAGGCACTTTGAGTGACATCTTGGTACTTCCTCTTTCTTTCTCTGCTCTTGCTAATCTCTTCGTAAGTTGAGCCCGTTCTTCCAGCTATTTCTTTTTTTCGACTTCTACTTCATCTAATTTTCTTTTCATTTGTTCTTCTATAGGTTTTTCCTTCATAGCAAATTCAGCCTCAAAATTGCGAGTAGGCATTTCAAAAGGAGGTGGATGAGAAATAGTAGTAGCATGTGGTACTACGACCTCTCTAGCTTTCTCTCAGACCCAAGTACCATACAAAGTAATCGCCTTATCAGTATCGCAACACGAGTCTTCTTGTCGGAATGATAATCTTTCCCGAGCCTTCTTAACCTTGTACAAGTTATTTTCACTCCCTTGAGAATCGTACTCGAACTCCATTTCAACAAGTCCTTTAGTGTAAGGAATGTATTGAAGGTGTTCGAATTGCCTCAAGACTAGTGTAGGCGTGTAGGCTGCACAACCTCGAGTACCTATCAATGGCACATACGAAAAATCTCCGCAACGAACCAATATGTCATGCCCTTTAGACCAATGAGAACGCCATGTAAAATTTCCTTCATCAATACCAATGTAACGGTTCAACCAGAAATCTCGATCCTCTTTCACAATCTTCAATTCAATAAATTTTCTTATGAACTCCATCCCAAAGCCAAAATTGATCAATCGTGGATAATTTTTTCCTTGAACATGGTAGAAGAGCCAGACGAATAAAAGTTGTAAACAACATTTGAGTTTACCCTTGCCTTTCCTTTGACAAAAATTTAGAGCTCCAAATGTGTCGGCCAATATGGTGGATACTGGATTAATCTTGTGCTCAAGAACTTGTTGAAACACATCAATGGCTAAAAGACTAACAGCATTCTTGGCAGATGGGAATAAGATAAATTCGTAGATACACAAAGCAATCAGATCCCTCAACTTTCCCCATTCCTTTTTGTCAAGAAAATTTTGTAGAATGGGTATTATGAAAGCCGTAGGCCGCCCCTTCATGCTAGTGTCCTTTAGAATCATTTTACTTTTCACCATGTCAACAGATATACCTAACCACTCAGCAACCCTTCTCAAAACAACTTTATTCTTGTTGTGAGTATACACCTTGGTTTGAGTAGTCAATGGTAAATTCAGCATATAGGCATACTCTTCAATGGTTGGGGTTGTGTCAATGACTCCAAAAGTTAAGTAACGGTATGAAGGATCCCAGTAATTCAACATGGTAACCACGGCCATCTCATGTACCTCAACCTTTAACAAGTCCCAAATCTTTCTGTATTTCTGATTAAAAGCTATCTTTTCATCAATGGGTAGTAATTTGAAAAAACGGTCTACTTCAGTCACATCATTGACTTCGACATGGACTCAAAGCCTCTTAGGCAATGTGCTAGGATGTCCCTTAAGTAAACAATCTCTCTCTTCAATTGGTAGTGATGCCATATCCCTTATGAAAGCTCATGAAGTCTTAAAATTTTCAAAAACAGGATCTCGATTGGTCATATTAACAATTAAACTTCTTATGGATTATTGTTGAAAAGTTCAAAAATAAAATGTGACCAAACCTTGTTAGAAAAATTTACAGTGTATTTACAAATGAGAAATAAAGTGAGTAAAATGAGACAAAAAAAATAAAAGAGAGAAATTATGCTTCCCCTATTGTCTTAAGAAAATGTTAACATCTAAGCTCAAGGATTCTAATTTAGTGGTCATGATCTAACCTAAAGGAGGGCTTGTACAGTCAAATTATGTGCATGGTTATTAGGTCAGTGCTACATCTTAAAAGTCCAAGGTACTATAGATTGCCTCTCATCTAGATGACGGAGACCTTGTCTTGTTAACATGAATAGACGAAATGTAGAGCCTATCTATTTACTCATGTTAAAAGGACAAGTTACAATCCAAGTGAGAGCTTTACATAGATCGCAAGGGTACTTAGCCCCTTTGGAATAATGCTTACTCCCTATTTAACCTTAAGTTTAAATGTGACTTGAGTATAGAGCTAGAGAAAGTGTGTGAGGTATGAGTGTTAGTGTTTTGTGTGTGCAAGGGAAGCAAACAAACCTCATCTTGCATCTACCCGCTGCAAAAGAGAGTACATAATATACAACAATTATTTACAAATGCGAGACAAAAATATATACATGAAATAAAGAATGAAAATCAAATGAATAATGAGATAAAAAAAAATGAAAAGGCCATAATTTAATTTGCACAATTAATTTCTTAGGCTTGACTCTCGAGCATTCCCCAGTGGAGTCGTCAAACTGTCATAATGTATCCGGAGGTCGCTATAACGCGAATGGCTAAAATAAAAAAATTTAGTTTTCGAAATGAAAACTCTGAAGTCGCCACCAATTGTATTAAAAATCGGGGAACAATTGAAAAAACCCTTTTTATTTTCAAAAAATATGTCTGCGAACCAAAGAGGGTTCGAGAGTCTAATTATGTATAGAGAAGGTGTTAGGTAGCCTATAACACCCGTCTAAACGACGATTACCTAAAATTAATTGTGCAAATTAAATTATGGCCCAATTATATTTATTTTATCCCTAAAAGAAAAATAGGTGATTATTCACAATGAGACTTGATTCGTCACCTTCGAATGCCTACATACTTTAATTAGGGATCAAAATTTGCGTAGTTCGCAATGATTCAAAAGGAATTTTTATTTTTAATTTTTCAATTTTTTATTATTTTTTGGAAAATGAAATTAAAAGAAATTCAAAATTTCTAAGTTAAAATTATATTATGCATGAATCTAATCGCGTACTAATCTTTTCACTTTATTCTCACGCTTCTTGGTTCCCAAAGTGGCGCTTATCCTTACCTCGGGTAGATAGGAGAGCCACCCCTATAGGGGTAAGTCGCTCATATCCATTTCTTGACAAGTAAGGGGCCTATGGATACTATTCGCACAGATTTAACTAAATAAAATACATAATGCATGATATATGATTTTACTCCTAATTTTATTTCAATTAAAGTATTTAAACAAAAAGAAAATAAAATACAATAAAATAAAACAAGCAAAACAAACAAACACAAACAAAATAAGTAAATCAATAAATAAATGAATAAATAAATAGGAAGAATAAAAAAATAACAATAATAATAAATAATAAATAAAAGTGTACATATATATAAGTAAATGAATAAATAAATAAATAAACGAACAAAGATATGCACAACAGTAAACAAAAAGAGAATCCCGGACAACATATTAAGTCACATGAATAACAAGTTCAAAGCTACCAACACTCTTATCAAGGAGGCAAGGAAAGTATTTATCCAATACAAAAATAGAAGAATTAAAGTACAATAAAATTCTATCCAAATGCACCCATAACTGAATTAGTGAATTTTTAATGAAATCTTATTCTAAAACAATCAGAAGATTCACTATAAAACAAAAATAATAGGATCTTATTGACAACCGGAAAAGAGAATATAGATTAAAATCTAACACTGTAAATACTTGCAATTCGGACACAAATATGACACCCAAGGTTCAAATAGAATTTAACCTACATCAGAACCAACACATGAAATATTCTTTGTTACCAGAAAATTCATCCGAAATCAAATAAGAACAAAGACACCTGCTATCATTCTTATCAACAGAAAACCAAGGCATTAAATAAATCTAGTACTCAGGCAATACCCAGTTATAAAAAAGCAAACACTCATAAAATCTAACATAACTAGATGTAAAAAAAGCTCATATTAAATGACAAGTGTATTTACCTATAATCATATCAAAATCAAACCCAACCATTAAACTAAATGCAAAAACAGAGTGCAAATATGTAAAAAAAAAAAANAAAAAAAAAAAAAAAAAAAAAAAAAAGACCATGGTAGAATCTGAAATTACTTTTTCTTTCTCTCTGTTTTCGATTCTCTTCCCCTGCACTACTATTGCTTTGCTGGTCTCTCTTAGGTCTGTCCTCCCTGCAACTACTGCTGCCTCCTGCTTCTTTCTCTATGCTCCTCTCTTTCTCTCCTTGGGTCTCTGTTTTCTGGTCTATCTCTTTATGTCTTTATGCTGCTCTTTGTGTCTCTTTGGGTCTCTGTTTTTCTGGTCTCTCTGCTGGTTCTGCGAAAATCTATTTCTCTCAACTGCTGCCTTATCTATTTAGTCACATGCAGCTTGTTTGGGGTCAGAGCTTACACCACCAAGTTCGGGTATATCTGTCTCTGTGTTTCTATCCTCTCTGCTGATATTTTTCTCTCTTTGGGTCTTTATTTTTTTGGTGTCTCTACTCTATCTTTCTGCTATCTCTTATTGCTTCTCTCTGTTGCTATTCTTCCCCCCTTTTATGCTATTTGTTTTCAGTTTTATTAACCTCTATCTCTGCACTCTCTCACGTCTCTCTAACTGATGCTCCATCTCCCTCTCTTTTGTCTCCCTCTCACTCACGTCTCTTAACTTCCCATGCACTTGCACCATTTCTCACGTATTCCTCTCTCTCTAAAACTGCTCATTGCACTTGCACCCACACCCATGTCTCTTTTCTTTTATCACCAAATTATTTATTATTTTTTTATTTTGTTTCTTTTATTTTAGGATGAATTAGTGTCTACACTAGTAGCTTAGGTAAAAAACTAGTGGTGTAAGCATCAAGAAGCTTGGACAAAAATCTTGAGATTGATGGTGGAACCCCAAAGCTTTGGGAGAGTAGATGTAGGCATTATTGGTCGAACCATTATAAAATCATAGGCTAAATCTCTCTCTAATCTCTTTACTTTCTAAGTTATTTTAGCTTCTTTATGGTTTGATTTTTTTCTGCTGATGTTGATGTTATTCTGTTTCATCATGCTCTGTTTTGCATGATTTAGTTTTTCATCTTTGCTATTACCTTTTGTTTTATAGAGAACTAGTTCAGCTTAGAACTTTGTTTTGTCAATCAATTTTATCGAAATTTTTTAAAACTCCTATTCAACCCCTTTAGGAGTATTCCTACAACTTTCACCACTACTATAAGTTAATAATGAAACAAAAACTAACTACAAATAAATTGCTAATCAGCTAAGCGATATCTCCTACACTACCTCTTATGTGTGCATGTCTGGATGTAGTACACTGAAAACTCAAAATAAAATGTAATTGTATATCAATTAGAGAGATAACATTTATTCAAAATCAAATAAGTGACTATAAATTCAAAATCAAAATCGTACCTTGAGCGATGGATGCCTTTAGATTGCCATTCAAGAAGCCAAAAGCTTTCTATGAAAAGAAAATGTAATGTATTAGTATTAAAATCAATAAAACTAACACAAATAAAGATTCAGAACAAAAACTATACAATCTAGCTATGGTTGAGAAGAACACCATCCAAAAAGAATAACACCAGTTGGGTTTTCTACTCCATAATCTCTACCAATTTCTGACATTACCAACGCCAATACTAAATTCTCATTTAAATTCTTTACCTCTACCATCTATGGTTAGAGGAAACAAATGCATGACTTGACACCAATTAAGAAGTCAAAATGTCAGAAGAACATTGCCCATAATAATTACCACAAGGATCCAACAAAGAAGGAGGTGATTAAAATCAACGATGAACATGTGTCTTTTAACCAAAACATCAACAATGAAAATGAGGTTCAAACAGACAACAGAAAAGGAAACCCATAACCTTAGACGCCACCTTAAGCAACCATTCCAGACATCCCCGGTGTTGGGTCCACGGTTCTCCAACATTAGTTTTGATGATAACAAATGATCTTAATAATTCTACCACTAACCCTAATCTATTTGTTTGAGTGTTTTATTAAATAACAGGTCAATGATCAACTTGGGCCAAGAAGAAGAATGAGCTCTTGCCTCAGCAAGAACTAGTTCTCGTGCAGAACTTGTTACTATCAGAAGATCATCAATGCTGATATGGCAGTAGAAATCTAGATATATTTTCTGAAGCCCAAAAATATTCAAGAATAAATGCTAATCAAATCAGAGGAGTAGACTTTGGAAGCAATCAAATCAGGAAAGAGCTATTGAAAGATATAAAAGGAAGTTTTTCAAAGAAAGAGATATTAGGAAAGAAATCAAGGATGAATAAACGAATTCCTAAAATAGCACAAATTGAAGACTCTGTCCATAATTCAAACATCATCGTAATCTTCTGGACTCCTATAAATTGAAGACCCAAGGTCTGGAAAATCAAGAAGAGAAGTCATCATGCAATAATCATATTCTGTCATATAACCAGCTTCATTCTCTTCTTTCAACTCTGTAACTACTTGTAATATTTCTTTTGAGAGTTGTTATCTTTGGGGCAAAGTTCTTTAGGATTATTGTAATATATTTCCAGTGAGAAATTTGGGGTGTGACCTTTGCTTTCTTTGTCAGATGGAGAGAGTTTTCGGTTAGCTCTTAGGAAACCAATGGAAAGAGTTACTGGTGAGCTCTTTGTAAAACCAGTTTATAAAGTTACTGGTAAGCTCTTATAAAACTAGTTTGAGTGAGTTTCTTGTTAGCTCCTAAGAAACCAGGGATCGTAGAAACTTGGACAAGCTTGGACAAATAACCTCATTGCTAGTGGAACTCCAGCCTTGGGAGAGTGGACGTAGGCAGTGTTTTGGCTGAACCACTAGAAAAGCTCTAGGCTAAATCTCTTCTCTCTACTCTCTCTATTTTTGCTATATGTTGCATAAACTAGTTTAATTTCAGTTAACTGTTAATGCTTTAAGCTTGCTGAAAATCTGATTATGCATAAGCTTGAGCTGATTCTATCTTGGTCAAATATTCTATTTGCACTCTCACCTAGGACTACACCTATGAAAGAACAATTCTGTAACCTGAACAACATCCCTACAAATATCAAATCCAGCAGGAGAAAGAAAATGTGTGCAAGGCATTATAGGTGGACACTATTGCTAAAGTAGATTAAAGCACTCATAGACAAATTCATAACTGAAATTGCACGATAGCATTTTGAAAAGCACTACAAGAAAAGTGGCATTGCCCTTGGGTGGATTGTACAAATGAACGAACAGAAGGAGCGAGAGGATAAAGTGATGATCTACCTTGATGACATTGGTTGAGGTGGATTCATTAGGACTAATGATGGATACTATCCATAATTGGTAAGACTTTTTTACTCACATTTAGAAGCATTTCATAAAGAAGGAGAAATAATTCTGAAGTCATATGTTCCCGGGGCAATTATAGAAAGTTTAGAGGAAACCTTCTCATCTTTATGCAACCTAAAATGCTATAGCCCTAGGATGTGGAATAAAAATATTTGACTAACTAAATTACGTCCTTAAATGGAAGGGACATAAATCTCTTTGTGAAAAGCATAAAAATAGGAAAGTTGATGGGGGTGCATCCCTTGACTACTTTAATGCTGTGACAAGGAAAGTATTGGCAATTTTGACAACATGCATTTTGACTAAGAATAGAAGGTAGACTCAAATAAGCAAGAAGGAGATTTTCTTTCTCTATCATGTAATTTGCCCCATATTATAATGACCATTTTTGCTAACTCTTTAAAGAAGAGTAAAAAAGCACCAAAGGCTAGAATCCTACCCTATGGAATGCTATTGACTAGGATTTTTAAGTTATTTCATGTGAATCTTGATTCATACACACCAATACTAGTTGAAAGACATTTTTATGATGTTAGAGTTTGTGAGAAGAATATAAAAGAGGATGATTATGATGACATTGAAGAAGTTAAACCTAGCATGAAAGGGAACCATATACATCAGAAGCAGCCAAGTGCAAAATTGCCTAAAAAGCATTGTGGATAGAAAGGGAAAGGCATCCACCTTGGTACATTTGTCGGAATAGAACTCAATAACAGTTCACAAGAAGAGCCTGTGATGAGGAGGGAAGATGAAAGTAATGTGAAGACATCCTCTTGTAATGAAAAGAAGTCGAAAGAGATTGACACCAAAAGGAACCAGGTTGATACAAACTTACAGGCGCAATTGTTGAATTCAATGATTGACATCAGTAGCCATATTTTAGGGTGGAGGATCAGAGATTTGTATAACCAATTGCAATCATTCATAATTCATTTCAATTCCCTATAGAAGAAGCATCTTCACACATAAGCTAATTTTATGTTGAGAATATAGCAAACAGAGGTCAAAGTTAAGGACCTGCAGGTTAGTTGGCATATTTTCATGTAGGACTTAAAAAGTAAATTGTGCATTCCTATTTTGAAAAATAACTTTGTGGTTTATTTTATGCTCTTTTTAAGCACTGATAGGTCATTCTGTATATATAAGTTATGTCACATTAGAAAATCTTGTTTCTGGGTGTAACGGTTTTATAGTGCTCACCATTTTTGAAAATGTCATCAAAATGTTTGTAATGTGTAGTGCTATTAGATGGAAAAAGATATTTTGGTGAGCATTATTGTGAGTTGCAATTTCTAAATAGTAATTTTTTTTTTTTACTTTGTATTCTTTCATGATTTCCTGTGTTTGTCTTATGGCAATAAATGATGCAAAGCATTGTGATATTGTAAATCACTGTTGTTGATACCCAATTTTGTCAAAAGGACACTGCGACAGCTGCCAATCTTGATCATGACAATATTACTTCTACAATCATCATAAGCGTCAAAATATATGGTATTCTATTCCATACCATTCTCAAACTGTTTTACTTTGAATTGAGATTATCAATAATGTTAATTTGTTTATTTCCTATCTATTTTTATAATTATTAGTTTTGAGGGCATATGTTGTTCAATTTTATTCTTGTTCATCAAGTTATTTAACACAACCCAATGGCCAAAAATGTTACACAAACTATTCCATGCCAAGATTTTTTATCTTCAATAATTTTTTGTCAAATGTTAGATTTTCTAAATTTACTCTAATGTCTTAGATAACAACATATATTTTGTAATAATTCATATAGAAAACCAGCTTCATCTCACACTTGAGCGCTATGTAACCATCTTCTTACATGCATCTAAGTTATGTTCTTGCATCTTGGTTGGATTATCTTAACATCCTACTCCTCCTTAACCTTGCATATAATAATTTTTTCAAGATGAAATTCTCTCTAGAATCTTTCTTGACAACCACATGCTTAAGGAAATCACTAGATTTATCAAATATTATTTATTCTTCACAAGAGATAACATTAGATCATGAAAACTTCTCTTGGTGTATGATATATAATTTAGAGGAGTTGTTGTTAGTTGGAAATGGTAGTAATGGAAGTTAGCGACTTGGTTAGGAAAATTCAAGAATCTTAAATATCTTAATCTTAAATGAATTCACTTTATGGTCTAATTCAACATTCTTTTGAAAATTTGTCAAATTTGATACTGTTATATCTTTCGCATAATCACTTTGCTGGTCCAATTCAACTTATCATTGGAGCCTTTGAAGATCTAAGAGTATTAAATATTTTTAGAAATCAACTTAGTGACTCAATTTCTTATAGTATGGGATAACTAGAGAATTTGAATACTTTGGGTATGTCTCATAACGCTTTTAAAAAAGTCATTTTTGAGAGACACTTTGATGATCTTTCTTATCTGTCAACTTTAAAGATTGGATGAACCATCTAGTTATGAAAATTGAATCCAACTGGACCCCACATTTCCAATACCAAAATGAGAAATGTCATTCTGCATGATCGAAACATAATTTTCTCAATGGTTTTTACACACAAAATGCAGTTCATCTCTATATTAGATTTATCTAACACCAACATATAGGAACCAATTCCAAAATGGTTTAAAGAACATATATTAATGGAAAAAATAGACATCTCTAACAATTAAATCAATGGATCAATTATGACATCCTAATTATATAACTTCATGCTTATCAAATGTCTCTTTTCTGCAATCATCATAAACTTTCAATATAGATTGTATTCCATTATATTTTGATCAACTCTATATAACTCAACTCTTCATTGATATTTATGTCAACTTTAAATGCAATCTAAATACTATCAGTTAAAAATAGTTGTAGTCATAAAGTTTCTAATTCTAACAATAAACAGTGGTTGCATAAAAATTAAATTCACACTTAAAATTACAACAATATCACATATATAAATTACATGTGATTGCAGCGAAATACCTTTTTTCTTTTTCATGCACTTTCTTCATCTTATCACTCTTCTATCTTGTACCAACCCGCAAATCAAGTAACTTCCAATTCAATTTCTTTCTCGACTTAAAAGTGATGATGAAAAATAATGTTTATTACTTTGTATTGTTAACATTATCAACACCAAATAAATTTTTATCACTAATCACACATTGTCTTCTTCCTCCTCAATTGGTTCCTGCCATATGTCCTCACATGAGATATGGGGTTCTCACATATTTGATACAAAATAAAAATTTTACTATGCAAAATCTCTACAGATTTTTTCAATTAATTTAAACCTACCTACAATTAGGAAACAAGATATACAATCACAATTTTCAATAAAATCTTCAAATAACATTAAAAATAAAGTCAATAATTTAAATTTATCATTAACACAAGAACACAAATAATTCATTTACTAAAAACTTACTTTAAATCTTTCACTTGCTAATCTAAATTGTTGTCATCTCTTTCTCTACTACTTGCACACTACCTGATCAATTTACAAATATATGTACAAAACTTATCAAAGTCCATTTACAACAATCATTCAACTACATTTTCACTTTTACATTTATGTTAATCATCCTAACCTCATAATATTCACCTCCAATCATCATAGGAGAAAAATTATGAATAACATAGTTATTCCATGCAAAGATACGAAGGACAATTCCTAGTAAGGGAGCCTCGAATTCCTCAATTTTCATAAAATCTATGTACAATAGCTATAATGAAATCAAGGAAATTGTTATAACTCTTATCTATATGTTTCTAAATAAACAATGACTATGATTATCTAATTTATCATTACCATTACCCTTAATTGTTTACTTCAAGAAAAAAAAATAACACACATTCACAATCATTTCTTTTTCTTTTTGAATTGTGTAATGCTATCAACTAAGGAGTCCAATACAAATGAGCATAATTTTTTTTCTCCAATGTTGTCCACTTCCTTTACAGTATTTACAACACAAGGTGGAGGACAACCACTCATACTAGGCAGAAGGAAAGCTACAAACCAAAAATATAGACGCCTCAATAAAGATATCAATTGTTAAATTGGGTCTAAAAGAGATTGCTCCAACTTGCTCCAGAGAAGAACACATTCTTTCAATGAAGTAGTAGAACAAAGTTTGTCTACATCTTTCTTAAAAGACATTAAATTAATGTATTCACTTTCATTTTTTAAACCCAATACCCTTTAAACATCTATAAGACTAACATCAATTTTTCTACCATTAACCTCCAATACCTTTGCTTTAACATCAAAATTATTGACAACAAACCAGCACATGTCCACTCTCAATTCCTCACATCTCATTCCCATTAGCCCACATAAACCACTCATTGCAAAAACTATCTTTTGCGAATCCTTAGGTCTCTTATTTAATCTACTAATACAGTCAGGGTTACATGTACTTGGAAATGCATTTTGCGTAAATAATTAAACCATGACATAATTACTTATTTAGTTAAATTAATAATTAATCAATTCAATAAAAGGAATGTTGTTATCAAAAATTTTATCCATGCATGTAAAATGTCTTATTCTCTGCAGTTCAATTCTTCAAATACAAAATATTTCGATTAAGTTATTTTTGTGCCAAAATTTAGATCACGTAGAACAAAATACTCTTATTACAACTAAATCTTCAAACAAGCATTTTTATATTATATAATATACCCCCATGACAAAAAAATTCTCGATGTTCGATTTCAATTGCATGACAATCGACCAACACTAAAACGAAATTTATGAAACACTCAATCATAATTACGTTTTAACAATAATTAAAATGAGTGTTATTTAAAATCTTATAAGTGATTCTCAAGAAGTAAAACATTGTCAACTAGGTACTCTTGAAAGTGGTTTGTGCTCTTATAAGTCACTAAAAAGAATACACAAACTATTTATATATGTACTCAAATACACATATAAAATCTTATTAATATTTTCAAGAATAATGTTAACTAATCATTATGTGGTTAATTGTATATGATTTTTGCCTATGACCGTAAGAAAAGGCACATGTACTAAAAATTGTTGTTTCAGTTCCTAACAACAAAGTTAAATATAGCATCTTATGACAATGCTATTGGTTTACAATCGACTATTGTCGGTTATAGCAAACATAAATGCATATGACTTGGCCTTAATTGAGTTTCTTATTTTTGTCTTCATGACAACTTGAACTACGTAACCTTATTATCTTTCATTTGAACATTAAAACTTATTTAGGATAAAATATCAATGTAGTTTTGGGTTGGTGCTTCTGTTCAAGTTCATGAAATATCAAGCCAAATTGCAAAAACCAAAAAAAAAATAGAAAAAAAAAGAAATTTAATACTAAAACGGTATAAAGAGCAAAACAGGTAAAAGTGGGAATGGTCGCAACTTCTTATATTTAAACCCATGTCCCACATGTCCCTCAATATTTATGGAGATATTATAGTTCATTAGCACAAAACAGATGTTCAAAAGCACATAAAGACGTAACAATAGTTGGAATTCAATAACTGCCAATTGGGGATATTAAGAAATTAAAATTCTAAGAACATTTCATTCTTCAACTAGACAAATGATGTACTAGATATGAACAAACAACCCCTTCCACACCTACCCAATATCTCCCAACACCTTTTTCTTATGATTGATAATTTGAAAATGATCATGCAATTTAATTGCATGTTCCTCTATTAAAAAATATCATAGAATTTACAAACCTAACATTCATGAGGATTAAAGCTTAGGACAAACCTCAATAATAAATTTTCAACCTGAATATCACTTTTGTATGAAGGCCTATCTACACTCTTCACAAAACTTAGAAATGTATAGTCATCCCATAAATGGGTTAGGTGTTTTGGGGGGGGGGGNGGGGGGGGGGGGGGAATGACCCAAACAAGTGGAAAGTTATAGTTTAATGAACAAAACATGTCACTACATGACCTATCTAATTATTCAAATTCCTTACCAATTCGAACTCAGAGATAATCACTTCAGATTTCATAGACTAGCTTTCCATAAACAATATTTTCTCTCACAAATATTTTTTATCCATTGGACAATAGAAAATTTAAAATCTTTAGCAACAGATTCTTTATGATAAAGGAATCTACAAAATCTTCTATCAAAACTTTGCATCTAAGCAAGTTTGGCCAATAATATTAATAGGATAAGTGACTTACTTGGAAAGTCTACATGTACATTCCTCACTTGGAAACTCAAAAAGGAAATGATGTTGCATTCCATGTCACATTGCCTTGTATTACAATATAAGATTCCCCAAAATTGTCAGAACCCAAGTGAGTACTTAGGGAACAAACTTCAATCCATTCAAATATACAACAAGTGTTTGAAGTCCTAAAGAATATTTGTTTCAAATTCACCATAAACATAAATAAATTCTTTTATTAAAAACCATGTGGTAATCATAACTCCTACCCATGCATGGACAATAACTTATTCACTCTACTTCAGTTCACATCATCATTTATATATACCACTTTTAATTAGATTGTTCTTTTTCAACTCTTAATCCTGTACCAGTTAATCTACTTTTTAAAACTTAATCTTCAACATTTATAATATACACGCATGATAAAACAAAAAATAGCATAATTATGATTTCAATGGCATGACAAAGGAGGGAGAGAACTTATCATTTCCTTTTGAATTGAATTTCCACAAGTTACCAATCGACCACAACAACAACATCTTCCACCCTCTCTTTCCCTTGTCAATACCTTTAAGATATTGTTTCTCTTCCAATCTCTAGTTGCTCTTATCTTCTATTGCTTTCTTTTAAAACGAAAAGTGGGGCATCGCTTTGTAATTACCAATACTTTATGGACTCTTACATAATTAGATTATATATTTATGGCTAATTTTTAATTACCAAAGAAACTCAATCTACCATTTCCAATTCACCTATAACTGTGCATTCACCCAATACTTTGTTGCCATGTGTGTATGTCAGCGGTTGTTTTTGTGCCACAAGTGGCAACAAATCACACCCTTATTTTTATGTTATAGAAAAAAAGGGAAAATGAGCTACTGGAATTTGAGTCTAGTCACTGCAAGTTCTCTATGATAGTGAACTTATTGTAATGGTAATTGAATGGCGTTGATAAACAGTATATGAGGCCGGAGCCAGAGATCTGATGTCTCCTTCAATGCTCAAGTCAATATCATTGAGGGAAATGGTCTTCAAGACAGATAATTGAGGGAGTGAATTTTTTAAAAGACTACAAATGGAATTTCATGAAGAATAAACAAAATGAAACATGAAAGATAAAAGAAAAATGGTTATATTGCCCCAATATAAGATTTCAAAATTGAATTTTATAAGGTTTCTCAATTCCTTGTCCATCTTATAATATATTACAATATGTACTACTTTTTTCTTGCTGAGACAATGATTTTAAAATTATGAAGCCAACATGATGATTAACTTGATAGTTCATACCCACGATAATAAGATGATTTGACTCTTGGAGTAACCTAAAAATGCAACCCCTCCCTCTGAAGAAAATGAAAAATAAATGAAATAGTAGAGTCTACAGAAGAATACCCTGAATACATATCTGGTACTTGATGAGCTGCCGAGGCTAATCAAATTACTTAATTTATATCCGATTCACTAAAGCTACTTGTAGCATAAGGTAACACTAAGTCGAACCATAGGACCACTCTAATTAGGGAATCAAATTAGAGAGTTTAACTAACAAGGGGTTTGATTTTGTAGAATTAATCAACAGAAAAAAAAAATTGAAAATGGTAAACCTAATTAAGGAAAGCAACCAATCCAAGAAATTAACTAATCTTGATTTTAATCCATAATTGATTACATAGAATTCATTCAATCATTAGCTTAATTCTCAGTCTTATGATCAAATCAAGAAGCCTTAAGGTGATCTATGGATCCACTACTGGATAAGCATCCAGAATTTGATTAATTAGGATTCAACAAATTAAGCATAAACTAATTCCAAATTAACCTAAGTCCAGAATCCAACCAAACTTAAATAATCCATCAAAAAGCTTTGAAACATTGTTTAATCTTTACAATCCTCTTTTAACATATGAAATTAAGCAATTATCACATGAACAAT
Organism: Cercis canadensis; assembly: GCA_003255065.1. NCBI lineage: Eukaryota > Viridiplantae > Streptophyta > Magnoliopsida > Fabales > Fabaceae > Cercis > Cercis canadensis. The sequence goes on along the minus strand of QAOA01003910.1, from coordinate 553,545 downwards.
TAACCAACCAAATTTAAGCAACTCAATTAGAATTTAATCAAAAGGAAGAAAAGAAACTTGATTAACAATTGAATGCAAGAACAATTAAAGTAGAATCTCAAAATTAATAATCAGAACAGCCAAAACTTGGATTGATTTAAATGATTAGCCTTCCATGAATATAAATGAATGATCCATTACAGAAAAGAGAAAGAAAATTGTAGAGAGAAAAGAGGCAAAGGAAAACTACACAGAAAATGGGAATGTAAACCTACGTCTGCCTTTTGCTTTACTTAAAACCGTCTAAAAAAACCTACACACCGAGATTACCCCTAGGTTAGAAATAATCCTCTAGCTCTTAGCTTTAATTTAGCACAGGTTCGGGCTTAATTGGGCATGGGATGAGAGAGTTAGGCCTAGTTTACTCTTAACAGCTCTCTGGACTTATCAGTTGACTTCAAGGGCCAATAACACCATCAAAAAGCTACAATTTAGAGAAGTGGTCTTCACAAGAGTTGAAAATTTATGTCTGAGCTTTCCAATGGAACCAGATTTGGGTCTATACGATACCCACATCCGAAGTTATGACCCAAAATTTTCATATGGGTCAAGATCCAGTGACAACCAATGAAATGCGGCCTAAGCCCAATCAATTCAGCCCAAAAGAGGTTTAAGAGACTAAAAATGAGAGTTAATTACTATATAAAAAGTGTATTTATCAAATTCTCTCACAATTAACTTTTGCATGTCTCGGACAAATTTAGAACTTCAAAACTAGAAAACAAGGAAAAACAAACTAATTAACTCAAAAACTAAAGACTCGCTTCCCAATGATATTCAAGAAATGCACAAGTTCACAAGTAAGAAGAGCAATCAAAGATTCAAGGGAGTCAAAACATTCATGAGATAAAATTTCTTCACATCCCAAACTAACAAACAAGGTAGCTTCAATTGAAAAATATGAGTCAAGAATGATAGATCCTCACAAGATATATTCTCAATCCCTTAAGTGTTTAGAAAGTAAATATTTTACTCAATGAAACTTATAAAGAAATGCACTCCTATAAACTTGTTTATCTTCTACTTCTCCACTACTCGAACAAATGTACACACAAATCAAGATGACTTTATTTAGGGTTGTAATAAGGCCAAGGTAAAGAAATGGAACAATATGGATATAACAATACCCTAAGAGAATAAAAGAGCATTGAGGAGGAACTCAAATGACAAGTATTAAAATTTTTACCCCAAATTCTAAGTGTGTAAAGCATATTCTCATTTCTTTTCACATATTCCTTCATTTTTCTTTTCTTTCACAACCTTTTCACATCACATTTATTCTTTTTCTTCTGATTTTTATTTTATTTTTTTAAAACAATTAGCTCTTTTTCTTTCTTTCTTTTACCAAATATTTTGCATATTACACAATAAATTTTACAACCTTCACATTTGTACTATTAATTACCCACAAGCACAAGAGCTCCTCCAAAGACAATGAACCAATGTTCTTCCATTCCCTAAGGAAAGGTAAACACATGATTTTTCACATAGGCATAAAATGAGCTAAGACAAATGATAGACAAATAGGCTCAAGGGCGTAATCAAAGGGAAATGATGGAAGGTCGGCTATTTGGCAAAGTAGCTAAATTAAGAAAGAATGTCTAAATCATATTTATGTATGCAAGTGAAAATGTAGCCTAAAAAAGAATTAAAGCAAGATCTAGAGTGATCAATATCCATGAGTGAAAATCACACAAGAAAGAAAAGAAGAGCACAAATATTAAATCCATCCATCAAAAGGCTCAAAATCTCACAAAGCATGCATCTATCAACTTAATCACCAATCTAACATTTAAAACCAAATATGTGAAATTAAGGAAGGAAAACAAATTATTCAATCATATGCTATGAACCTTGAATTACAGTTGCTTTAAACTTACAACTTCACAAATCCTAAAACATCATTAGAAAACAATTAAAAAAATAAAAATCAACAAGACAAACAAATAGAAAACAACAAGAAAAACAAAAAATTAAAAACAGAAACGCAAAACAGAATTAAAAATAGAAACTAACAAGCTAAAATAGAAACAGAAATAAAAAAAATAGCAAACTAAACAGAAAATAGAAAAAATGACAAAAACATAAAAACAGAAACAGCAAACAAAAAAATAGAATGTAACCCCCCCCCNGCCCCCCCCCCCCCCCCCCACACACTTAAATTCTACATTGCCTTCAATAGAAAGCTTCAAAAAGCAGCAACATTTCTCAATTATCATCAATCAAACAAGGACTAGTAAAATAAAAGAAAAAGAAGAAACATCCTTATCAAGTGAGGTAGATGACTTCTTGCAAGTGAACCTCCTCTACTATGTCTTTTTGAACTCCCTCATAGAATGGCTTGAGGCTCTGCCCATTGACTTTGAAAGCTTTGTTGGTGGTCTCACTTGTAATCTCCATTGCACCATAAAAAAAGACCTTAGCAACCACAAACGGACCAAGCCACTTAAAATGGAGCTTGCAAAGCATGAGCTTGAGGTGAGAGTTATAAAGGTGAACTTTTTGGCCAATGGAGAACTCCTTCCTCAACAACATCTTATCATGAAACAACTTGGTCTTTTCCTTATAGATCTAGGAGTTCTCATAAGCTTCCAACCGAAGCTCTTCAAGCTGTTGGAGATGGAGGTTCCTTTGGGATCCAATTTGGCTCAAGTCAAGGTTGTACTGTTTTACTGCCCAATATGCCTTGTGCTCAACCTCCACCTGAAGGTGGCATGCTTTACCAAAGACTATCCTATAGGGAGGCATCCCAATAGATGTCTTGAAAATGATCTTGTAGGCCCAAAGAGCATCCTCAAGTCTCAGGCTCCAATCCTTCCTATTAGGTTGGATAGTTTTCTCCAAGATCTGCTTGATCTCTCTGTTGAAGACTTCAGCTTGCCCATTGGTCTGAGGGTAGTAAGGTGTGGAAACCTTATGCACGACTCCATATTTCTTCATCAAAGCCTCCATGCTCCGATTGCAGAAGTGTGAACCTTGATAACTGATGATAGCCATCAGAATGTCAAATTTACAGAAAATGTGTGATCTAACAAAATCTACAACAACTTTAGAATCATCAGTCTGAGTGGCTTTTGCCTCCACCTATTTGGATACATAATCAACAATTAACAATATGTAAACAAAACCAAAAGAAATAGGAAAATGTCCTATAAAGTCAATACCTCACACATAAAAAATCTCACAAAAAAGCAAAGGCTAGTGGGGAATCTCATTCCTACAAGAAATATTCAATATTCTCTGACACTGCTCACAAGACTTACAAAATACATATGCATCCCAAAATAAGGTAACCCAATACAATTCAGAATCCAAGACTTTCCTACTAGTACATTGAAGCCCAAAATGCATGCCAATTGCAAATGCATGGCAAAAACTAAGATCAGACACACATCTCCTAATAACTTTGTCACTACAAAACTTTTAAAGGTATGGATCATCCCACACATAATATTTAGACTCACTTCTCATTTTATTTGTCTGAGCCCTAGTAAAACATGCACGAAAGACACCAACAACCAAGAAATTGACCATATCTGCAAACTAAGGGAAAATGATTTTACCTTGTAGTTGTAAAAGCTGCTCATAAGGAAAAAATTCATGGATGGGAAGTGGATCCGAGTTTTTCTCAATCCTACTTAGGTGATTAGCCATCAGGTTCTCTGCTCCATTCTTATCTCGAATCTCTATATCAAACTCCTGGAGCTGCAACATTCACCTTATCAGTCGTGGCTTGGCGTCAGGTTTCTTCAAAAGAAACTTTAGAGCTACATGATCAGAAAACACCACAACCTTAGAATCAATCAAATAGGATCTAAACTTATCTAATGCAAACATAATAGCTAAAAGTTATTTTTCTATGGTTGTGTAGTTTGCTTCAGCAGCATCCAAAGTTCTCGAAGCATAGTAGACCACATGGAAAACTTTGGCCACTCTTTATGCCAAAACAGCTCCCAAAACATAGTTAGATGCATCACACATAAGCTCAAACGGGAGCGTCCAATTAGGTGGTTGAATTATGGGGGTACTAGTCAAAGTTAGCTTCAGATGATTGAAGGCTTCCTTACAACTTTGGTCAAATAGAAACTCCACATCCTTTTGTAAAAGGCTGGATAGCAGAACGACAATTATGCTAAAGTCACAGATGAAGCACCAGTAGAATCCTGCATGGCCAAGAAAAGAACGAACTTCCCGCACACATGCTGGGTAAGGCAAAGAAGAAATAACATCAATCTTGGTAGGATCTGCCTCTATACCTTTGCTAGAAACTATATGTCCTAAAACTATACCTACCATAAAATGACATTTTTCAAAATTCAGAACAAAATTAGTTTCAATGCACCTATGGGAATTGTCAACCATTTTAGAAATTAAATTCCTAGTAGCCTCTGGGGTTTTGTCCACTAATGCTCCTCCACTAGGAGCATCAATCATACTTATCTCCATAGGTGATAAGCCTTCATAGAAATACTGGAGCAACAACTGGTTACTAATTAGATGGTGAGGGCAGCTTGAACACAACTTAGTGAGTCTTTCCCAATCTTCATGCAAGGTCTCTCTTGAAAGCTGCCTTATACCACAAATGTCTTTTCTAATTACAGTAGTCCTAGAGGTAGGGTAAACCTTCTCAAGGAATAGTCTCTTCATGTCATTCCAATTCATATGACAATTGAAATCTCTAATGCACAACACTGCTAATTAAGTTTAATCACAATTAAAATATCTAATTATGACTAATTGTTCCTATTGAGTTATCACTCAGGATTCGATTAACCACATGCAATCACTAATCTTGCAATCACAAAGACTAAGTAATTAGTGGATAAATCTAATAATCGAACATCAATTAGTATAGCATAACTTCTGTGAATTCTGACCGTAGATTAAAGATAAATCAATCTAAATTATGTTTCCTACTTCAAAATCCATATAAATCACAAAAATCTCCATGAATCTATACAAAAACTAAAGCAAGGCAAAAATCCAAAGAAAACAGAATTGTATCAAGATTAATCCAATTAAGTGTAGAATCTTAAAATTCAACCGATTAATTTAGGAGTCGTAGCTAGGTTACAAATGTTCTACTCCTCTATGGTCATGAAATCCAAGCTCCAATGAAAGAAGAAAGTCATGGTTCAATGAACTCCAGAATTTACAAGAGAAGAAATGAAAACTGTCTAAAACTAAAGTACTCAAAATGAATAAAAATGCTACCTCCCTTTAACCTAATTATCAACCCCTAATTACAATGCACACCCAAATTACCCTTAGGTTAGGTTTAAACCTCTGGACCTCAGCTTCAAATGGGCCCCAGTTTGGGCTTTATTGGGCTTGAAATGAGGAAGTTAAGCCCAAATCTCTTCACAAATGTCCAATCCCGGTTCCAGGATCTCGGTTCTGACTTTTGGGTCACATTTGATCCATTGAACGTTGGAATTGGCCTTGGAGGTCTGCATGAAAGTTGTAGACAATTCTCTTAGATTTCCTACAAGGTAAGATTCACAAATTTTAGATATCCAGAACTGAAGATATACCCGAAATACAGAACAGTGTCAAGAACCTAATAATGCTGAAGAAAATAATTAAGTCAAATATGAACCCAAACTTATGAAATAAGGCCAAACCCACTCAATTAAACATTAAAATAGATTTAGGAAGCTAGAAATGAGGGATAATTACTACATACATAGTGTGATTATCATAAGGTTTGGCAAGAAAAACGTCAACCACTACTTCATTGCTATATTAGAGAGTAGGGTATTGATCCATTGGATAATTGACTAAGGAACAAATGCCACATAATTGGGCAGGAGCTGGAACTTCTGCGTATCCCATGGCCAATTGTCTAACTAGGGAGGTCAGTTCCTCTAAATGATTTTCTACTCTCTGTTGGTTTACCATCTACACCTCGTTCACTCCCCTGGTTAGGGTAACCATTCATGTGCCAAATTGTTGTGCATTGGCTGCCATATTGGCTATTAACTCTCTTGCAGCCATAGGGGTCTTATCTACCAGGGCACCTCTAGAAGTAGCATCCACCATGCTTTGATCCATAGGAAGAAGCCCTTCATAGAAGTAATAGATGAGCAACTGATTACTGATTTGGTGATGAGGGCAGCTTCCACAAAGTTTCTTGAATTTTTCCCAGTACTCAAGTAGTGTCCTCCACTGTTTTGCCTTATGTTACATATGTCTTTCCTAATGACAGCAGCTCTTGAAGCAGGGACAAATTTTTTGAGAAATAATCTCTTCATGTCATTCCAGCATGTGATGATGGCTAGCTATAAGTAGTATAGTCAGTCCTTTGCTGCTCCATCTAATAAGAAAAGGAAGACCCTCAGCTTGATATGCTCCTTCAAGATTCCTTGCGGTTTCATCGTAAAACATACTATATGAAACTTTTTCAAGTGCTTGTGAGGATCCTCACCTGCAAGTTCATGAAACTTGGGAAGCAAGTGTATTAATCCAAATTTTAACTCAAAGTTAGCAGTAAGATTAGGATATTGAATACACAAAGGATGATAATTATCATTAGGGGTAGCCAATTCCTTAAGAGTCCTAGCTCTAGCATTCATGTTATTGTCAGTCATATTAACAATAGGACTATCAACTAATCTTCTCCTAGACTTTCTCTGCAGGCTCCGGAAAGTTTTATCAACTTCAGAATCAAATTCACACAATTCACTGTAAGAGGACCTAATCATGCACTAATAGAACACAAAAATGGACCAAAACAGAAACACATGAAATGCACTTAACAGAGGCAAAAACAGAACAAAGTAAGGCTAGTTGAGATATCTAAACATTTTTAAAAAATGCAAGACCACCACAGAATAAAAGCTAAGACAAATTGGAACTCAGAAATCAAATAAAAAATCTTCAAAAATTGAAAAAATGGTCAAAATGATGGAATTAGGCCAAAAGAGGGTGGTGCTCATGGCTGAGCAGTGAGTATTGATTGTTAGTCCATTTTCTTTCAACTAACTAATTTTCAGGTCATTCTAAGCACAAAATTTTGTACCAAATTTTGTGCAAATTAGCCTAAAATCGCCTCTTTTTACTAAAAATTTCCAAGGTAAAGCAACAAAAGGGACATTTGCAGCAATCAACAAAATGGATTAATGAGGGGTTAGCAGTCAATTACACTCATAATAAGATTGATCAAAACTAGAATGATCCCCGGCAACCGCTCCAAAATTTGATGAGCTGCCGAGGCTAATCAAATTACTCAATTTATATCTGGTTCACCAAAGCTACTTGCCATATAAGGTAACACCGAGTCGAACCATAGGACCACTATAATTAGGGAATCAATTAGGGAGTTTAACTAACAGGGTAATTGAAAGTGGTAAACCGAATTAAGGAAAACAACCAATCCAAGGAATTAACTAATCCTAATTTTAATCTATCATTGATTACATAGAATTCATTCAATCATTAGCCTAATTCTCGGCCTTATGATCAAATCAAGAAGCCTTAAGGTGATCTATGGATCCACTACTGGATAAGCATCTAGAATTCGATTAATTAGGATTCAACAAATTAAGCATTCACTTATTCTAAATTAACCTAAGGCTAGAATCCAACCAAGCTTAAATAATCCATAAAAAAACTTTGAAACATTGTTTAATCTTTATATTCCTCTTTTAACATATGAAATTAAGCAATTATCACATGAACAATTAACCAACCGAATTTAAGCAACTTAATCAAAATTTAATCAAAAGGAAGGAAAGAAACTTGAATAACAATTGAATGCAAGAACAATTAAAATAAAATCTCAGAATTAATAATCTGAACAGCCAAAATCTAGATTGATTTAAATGATTAGCCCTCCATGAACATGAAGAAATGATCCATTACAGAAAAGGTAAAGAAAACTATAGAGATAAAATAGGCAAAGTAAAACGACACAAAAAATGGGAATGTAAACCTACATCTGCCTCTTGCTCTACTTAAAACTATTTAAAAATACATGCACACCAAGATTACCCCTAGGTTAGAAATAATCCTCTAGCTCTTAGCTTTAATTTGGCACCGGTTCGGGCTTAATTGAGCCTGGAATTAAAGAGTTAGGCCCATTTTACTCTTAACAGCTCTCTGGACTCATCAGTTAACTTCAAGGGGCAATAACACCATAAAAAAGCCACAGTTTGGAGTAGTGAACTTCACAAGAGTTGAAGATTCAATGTTTGAGCTTTCCAATGGAACCAGTTTTGAGTCTATAAAATACCCACTGCCCAAGTTATGGCCCAAATTATTCATACGGGTCAGGATCCAGTGACAACATCCCTGCTCTGACTTCCAAGTTAAATATGACCTACTGGACACCCGAATTAGCTTTGAATAACTAAATAAAAGTTGTATAGAATTCTCTTAGCTTTCTTACAAGGTGATATTTAAGATTATCAGATGTCTAGAACTCAAGTTATACCTGAAATACAAAGACAATGTAAAATTCTCTGTAATGCTGAAAAACACAATTAAGCCCAATTGGAACCCAACTAATGAAATGCAGCCCAAGCCCAATCAATTCAGCCCAAAAGAGATTTAAGACACTAAAAATGAGGGTTAATTACTATATAAAAAGTGTGTTTATCAGTACTATACTTTTCATAACCCTATAAGTTAAACTAAACAGTGAGTTCAATAACTATTTTACACCTTGTCTACTTATAGTTTAATCATTGAAACCTATATATTGTAATCTCTTTCTTGAAATCATTGCCTACAAAATGGTGCTTTTATCTTTTTCCTCATATCATTGTCATTCATAAGTTTTAATTTATTACTAATTGTAGTTGCTCACAAAAATTCTATACATCATGTTGATTGCATTGGCATATGAGAGATTGGTTATGCATTGCTTCTATATGCTAACATAATAGGAATTTTACTCATGAGAATATTGTACTAGCTGTATATTTATATTTAGAATTTGTTAGCATATTTTAGCAAAAATGAATGCAACTAAAGAGAGGCAGCAACAAGTACAAGGGAAAGAAAGGAAATAAAAATGAACACGAAAAGAAAGTGAGTAAGCTAAAAAAATATGAAACAAGGGCTCATTTAACTTTTATTTTATTTTATTTTTTTTGTAGATTGTAATGTTGCTACTTTCATTTATACATGTTGTGCCTATATATTTATTTATATTTAAATTTTTTTTCGCTATTGCTATGTTATAAAGTTTTTTATACATGTTATTTATATTGTCTCTGGTCCTTTTATAATGCTGAGTCAGTGCAGAGCTCTTCCGGATCTCTAGGACCATTTGTTCTTGATGGGTCTCAATCACCCTAAATTGGGTTCCATAGGCCCCTTTTAAAAAACTAGTGCAGGTCTCTAGGAGTGTTTGTAACTATTGGTGATTTTAACCATGTAGACAAGGATTTACAATTAGATATTGCAAAGGAGAATTCTAGTGCAACCATTGATGATGATGGCACTCGCAGTGAAGATAATGGTGGTATTGACATTGGAGATATTGATGATGCATCTGATGATGAGGAGGACCAAGTTGATAGAACAAAACACAAAGGGAAAAAGGGTGGCAAAAATATGGTGTCTCTATTAGCAAGTTATGAAGATTATGAGCTTAATGGTGGATGACAACCGTAATGAAAAGGAATCTACCAGAAGAAGCACAAGTCCAAAAAAGGGAAAAAGTAGTTAAAAGTTTAAACAAGTTCTGCTAAGTTCTCCAAGATCCTTTGTCATTGATTTGTGACAAGAGAGATTGGTGTCTCCTTAAGGCAACCATATGCCTTTGACACTACTGATGAGAGAAGTCTCCCATGTGTTCACAAGGCAATAGCAGGAAACATGGCAAAAAAATGAAAAATAAGAAGAAAAAGGTAATAGCAGGGTCGACTCAAAGTTGGTCGTGAAATTGAAAGTTCTTATTATAATTTGCTTCTTGGAAAAAATTTGGGTAGTGAAAGACCATATAATTTGTATTCATATATTTAATTGTTTTCCACATATGGATTTTGAAGTCAATTATATATTGATATCCACATGGATTTTGGATCCAAAAAAACATTCCATTGATATCTATTGCCTTGTGTTTCTTCTAATATATTTTTGGCTTTTTCTTAGTATTATTACTTTTGGCCAACAGAATAACAATAAAATATTTTGTCACTATAGCAAGAATATTTCTTTGGTTAAAAGAAAAGTTAAGATCTTTATATAGCTTTATCTACTAATTAATTTTTTTTTTTGTTTCACATGAGGTGGTTCACATATCTTTAGTGTGATACTAATCCTCGCTTGGGCTTTGGCATATGCCTTGTTGCCTCCACATGGAACTCTGTTTGCCAATTAAGCCTAACTTTAAATAGTTATGGCTTTTTATTTGTTTATGTTTTCCTAACATACATGCCGACCAAGCCCATCAAGTGAGGAGCGCAACTGTTCATAGTAGAACAACTCTTCTTTGATAATAAAACCTAGAAAGAACAAGAGATGTAACACACATTGCAGAGAAAGAGATTTGAAGTGTTAGGAATTTTCAAAGATTTCTAACCATTAATTAAATTATTAAGTTGTTCAACTTCCATACTTATTTTACATTATCTAAATTTCATTTTAATACTCTTATTCTCAACACTTGGTACTTGCACCCTTCATTCTCACCTTCTTTGCGTTTCTCAGGCAAATGGAACTTCCTCAACAACTTCTGAGGCGCTATTCTTTCCAACCTAAAGTACTTGCACCCTTCATCCTCACCTTCTTTGTGTTTCATGTTCTCATTGCTTCATACTCATCGTCAATTGTTATCTGCAAATGCATCCACAACTTTCATGAGCATGGATCTATCTTAAATACAATAATTACATATAGTAAACAACAATTTACATTGCCAAAAAGGCATTCTTTTTCCATAACAATTAGAAAGGAAGACATTTTTTTCAGCTAAAGAGCATCAATGTCATCAAGCCTATTTATTCCTCCTTCAGCCGCACAGAAACACTTTTCCTACAAAAGAGTCATTGTGCCATCTATTGGGAACCACTCAAAATGGGCATAGACCAAGTTTGGGACCATGTACTTGAACTTGGAAAGTGATACGCACCTAGGTAAGAAGATTCACAAGCCTAATCCTAAGTATGCTTAAGGGATTGAGGTTAGGTATTTGGGTGCTATTAGGAAGTTATTAGGATGTAGATTGTATAATAAAGGACTCGTGTTAAAAGGACTCTAGTAGGAGTTCTTATCTTTTCATCATCATTATCTTGTCAACAAGGTCTATATAATGACCTAATTGTTACTTTTTCATTCAATTAATAATCAATAAAGCTCCTGCTTGAGTTTTACATTCCTAGTGTGTATTATTTGATATCATAGCCAATGGCCACATAATGGGATTGCTCAGAAAGGCTTGAGAGTGACATGAGTAGCTTGAAATTTGATGTGGAGGCCACCATCGATGCCAAACTCAACGCCAAGTTTCAGGCCTATAACATTGTGTTGGTCACTTAGCTTTCTAAGCTCATTGATATGAAGTTTACGAATCCTAGAACCAAGATCAACACAAATGACACTAGCAACAATGGAAACGTCAAAAATACCAAGAACAACGTTGGCCCTTCCACTATTCCACCACACTATATCAAGATGGATTTTTTGAGGTATAGGGGTACTGAGCCCACGGAATGGCTTCATCGTGTCCACCAATTTTTCCAATATCAAGGCACTCCTTTGGATCAGTAGGTGCAATTGGCTTCCTTCCATATGGAAGGCGAAGCTAACCAATGGATGTAATGGCTCCAACATTCCTATGCTGATGAGGGATGACAAATCACAAAGGGAGAATTTGAGAAGGAACTCTTGACCAAGTTTGGGCCAATGAAGTTCAAAGATTTCGATGAGGCACTAACCTTTACTTAAACAAACAAGTTCCCTACGGGACTACCTCAATGAATTTGAGCAACTCGCAAATAGGGTCTATGGGTGGCCACAAAAAGCACTCATTGGTCCCTTTGTAGGTAGATTACAAGCAGACTTCATTGGTGAAGTATGCGTGTTGAAACCCAAAACCACCAGGGAAGCCATTGATCATGCAAGAATGAAGGATGATCAATTAACTAGTTGTAAGAAGGGGTCTCGACGTGGGGAGGAATGACGCACCACGGGGTTGGAAAGAAAACCGCTACTCTTGGTGTGAAGAAAGTAACTTTAGATGTGAGAGTAATGAAATGCTCCTAGAGGGGGGTGAATAGGAGATTAAAAATTAGGAAAAAGTCTAAAAAAAACCCCTTGAACTATACACTTTGTGCGCTTTAGCTCTCATCCTTCAAAAACGTAGGGAAGACCTCCTTCAACTACGAAAAGGTGCACTTTACCCCTTGACCCTGATGTTCGTCCATTAATGTGCACATGATGTGATTAATCTGGGCTATAGTGCAATTTCATAGGGGCATAAATGAAAATAAATTTATAAAAATTGGAGTCAAAAAGTAATATTTAAAGAGTTTTGAGGTCAAATTATAATATTTAAATTCATTCTTCCGTCCATTAATGGTCGGACGTCAAGGTCGTAGGGGTAAAGTGCACATTTTGAAAGTTCAAAGAGGTATTTCCTACGTTTTTGAAGCATGAGGGGTAAAACGCAACAAGAGCATAGTTCATGGGGGTTTTTAGGACTTTTCCCTAAAAATTAATTGTACTAGGAATCACATGATAAAAATAATTTATGGGATGACAAGTTTTCTTAAAACTTGTTTCAAAGATGATTAAAAAAAAAAAACTCAAAAAAACTTAGCATAGGCAAAGAATTGAAATCAGGCTTTTAGAATTCAAAATATACTTCAGACAGAATAGATCAAATGATCATATACAATTAAAACAATTAATTAAGATGATGAACAAGATAAAACCTTTAAGAGATAGTAAACACAACTAGCTCAAGAAACACTTAACAACATAACTGATTATGCAATAATAGATCAACACATAAAAATAGATAATCAGCTGAATATTAAATAGAGAAGGGAGAAGAAATTGAGCCTAAAATTTTTATAGTGGTTCAGCCAAAATAGAGCCTACATCCACTCTCCCAAGGTTGGTGTTCAACTATCAACAAAGTTATTTGTCCAAACTTCTTACAACATTGGTTTTACAAAGAGCTTAACCAGAAAACTCTCTCTAGTTTTTCAAGAGCTCACTAGAAACTCTCTCCTTTTGTCAAACAAAAATAGAAGTCACTCTCCAGATTTCCTACCAAAATCTGTTACAAAAATTCCATAAGGATATGGCACCCATAATTTTACAACTATCACAAAAAGATTTACACAAGAAGTATAAAATTAGTAGAAAATATTGATAACTAGTTTCTAACAACAAAGCTTTTTCTTCAAGATGATTGATGGATTCTCTTCTTATTGATCTAGACGTTAGGTCTTTGTTTTTATAACAGTAGAAGGTAGAAGATGACCGTTGTAGTGGGCTCGGCTTCTGCTTGCTTGATTGATGGTCTTAATCAATAAATTAGAGATAATATCTCAAATTGAGAAATAATCTATTCCTTTCAAAAACTTTCCTTGTATAACTCTGGTTTCCTTTCTTCATGTTGAATGCTTTCTAATTCAAATTCTTCGGATGGGCTTCCTTCCAACATCTCCGAAGTCCACTAGTTGATCTTGATGGATTGAGCTTCTGACTTGGAGGGTCCATAAATTTTCTCTTTAAGGCTTTCTCATTAGCATCTTCATTATAATATAAAACTAGTTCTCACACTGGATCTGGTTCTTTCCAATAGGAAATTGGTTATTGCTTCAGACTAAGAACATCACTTAACCCGTTACTAAAATAACCATTTGAACAAACATAGGTTAGTGATAAATAAGACTATTTGTTATAATCAAAACTAGGGTTGGAGAACCATGGGGCCAACAATCTCCCTTTTTTTTATGGTGACAAATGCTTAGAAAGATTTTCCCCTAGAAATATTCTTACCTCTGAAAGGAGTTTTAAAACCAATTCAGAAAGCCGTTCTCACAGAGTAGTTTATCAGCAAAGAGGTTTTCTTAAAAATATTTTTAAGTACAGTTCATCTAGACTATCTCAGAATCAAAGAATAAAGAATATCATATCAGAGCAAAATTAAATCTAGATGATCTAGATAATCTTTCCCAATCTTTCTCCTATTTTCTCATACCAAAAAGGATTAGAAGGAAAGAAGCTAATACCAAAGAAAATGTTTCCTATTACTCCTAAGATAAGCTCATCATCCCAAGTTCATGCCTTAGATAGTAGAACTTGTCTTTTGTCAAAGGCTTAGTGAAGATATCAACGAGCTATTCTTAAGTATTGATAAAAGCTAATTCAATGTCACCTTTTAAGACATGATCTCAAAGGAAGTGGTGTTTGATATCAATATGCTTTGTTCTTGAATACTGAACAAGATTCTTCATGATTATCCAAATAATAGTAATCCTCCATGAAGCCTTTCGTGGGCATCTAAACTTTCCTTCTTTAATATACACATTAAGTCGACTTGCAAACTCAACAAATTCCTCAACACTAGAATAAAACTCATCTCTAACAACATTACTATTTGGAACAAGTCTTTCATACATTGAACGACGATATTCAAGGAACTCCATATTCCTTCAATATTCAAAACAAAATGAAGTTGTTAATGTTTTCCTACAATGCTTCAAAAGTACTAAGTTCTACTTCGGGTGTGACTTATATCTAATTCTTGAAGTTTGTTCCGCCACTAGTAGGAGCTTATAAGGACCAAATAGGTCAACAAAATTTTGGGAGCACCTCCTCATGGTTCTCCAAGTACACCAATTATGTTGTTCAACCTGTATAAATATGTACCTAGAGAAACAAAATGGAGGTGTTCCGAAATTTAATTGACCTACTAGCTCTTAAAGCTCTACCGTCTGCCTATTAGTAGAACAACTACTTCAAGAACAGTCCCAAAATCGGGGACTATTAGAAAGATAATCCTATGCGATTAACTCTTAGACGGATTTCTAAGTTAACTTAGCTTATCATATATAACTCTAACGTACATCCATTCCATAAGTTTTCAATATATCATATATTCACAATCCATATATCATTGTAAATAACTTACTACCCAACAACACATTGTTGAATAAATGGAAAATCATATCAAAAAATTCAAACAAAATTATATAAATAAAGTACATATAACATACAACAAATGCCCAAACAGAGTTATCAAAATCTCAACAATTTAACACATAATTTAATTTAATAAATTACTCTCCAAACCCCATAAAATTAAAATTCATCCATACTAATTCAAAAAAATCACAAAAATTCATCCAAACCCTCTACATATATCATACATCAAAAGCCCTCAACCAATTTATATAAAACAAATTCACAACTACTCTAATTTGAACATTGAAATTCAGATTCAACATCTAAGGCAAACACTTAAAATAAATCATTAATCAAGTTTATAATCCATCAAATACTTATCCATAACCAATCTACACTTAAACTAGTCCACAAATATACCAAAAACTAACCCATAATATGCATCATTGAGGAAGAAAATAGAAGATAAATTCTAAGAGAAAAATAGAGAAAAATGACATATCTCAACTCCAAAACTTCAAAAGGAGGGAGTATAATGTCCAATGACGCCAAAAAAATGCCCTCAAGTTACCACAAACTACTGCCTAAGTCCATTCACAAACTACTGCCTAAGTCCATTCACAAAGACAAATCGCTGATTGTGTATTTTTTTTCTAAGTTGCAAGTGAGGAAGGTGAGCCTCGGGTTGACTTGAAATTTTAAGATTTCTCATGAAATTTCTCACATACCAGATCTATGAGAAAAGCCCGCCAAAATTTCCCCCCATCTGGGCATATAGTGAAACAGTGCATTTAGCTTCTCATGGAAAAAATTCATGAGAAACTTCGACACATCACGGTGCATTTCCATTTCTCACGGAAGGTTTGTCCATGAGAAACATAGCTACACAACTCATTGTTTTATTTCTCATAGACAAAGGTTCGTGAGAAAGATTCTGGCATGTACTCTCGGAATGTTCTCACAGTTTTTGTTCGTGACAACTGACGGGTGCCGAACCGTACAAAATTAAACTACTAATTGCAACTAATTTGTAGTATAGGATGCAACCAGTGTCGTCTCCCAAGGATTCACTAGAACAACTAATCTTTTAAGAACTTAAGGAAGAACAGAATAAGGGGGTTTGTGTTGAATGCAATATATTAAGAATTAAGGAAACAGTAAACTGAATTTATCAAATAAGAGAAAACGCAATCAACTCAAGCAGGCAACCAAACCTTAATCCATCCTTATTCACTAAAGATAAACTAGATCTAATTTAATTCTTGGTTAAGTGTTACCTGGAACCCCTAACAATAACACTTAGAATTCCTACTGATTTACCAATCAGGATTCAATTAATCATGGAATTAAGACTCTAGGCAACCGCTCTATATCACTAAATCCAGATTAATTTAATAACCGAATTATCCAAGTTAACCATATATTAAAGACCTTTAAAGTATGATTATCAATCTGATTACTGTTATGAATCTAATCAACTGATTTAAATTCATACAACTTAAGGAATCAAAGTACCATTCAATCATATGAAGAAGGGGAGAAGCAGTAATTCAAATTAAATTAAATCAAACCCGGTTGAAGTACAGGAACTCTGGATTGTCAAGTTTGGCTCCTCTTGAATTGATTACAAACGAACTTAGCCCTCCATTGAAGGCTTAAACATAAGGCAAAAGTAGAAAAACAAACTCAGAAAATAGGAGGCAGCAGCAGCTCAAGGAATTTCGTATCTCTCTGGTTGTGTCTGTTTTGCCTCAACAACTTGAGAATATATACTAGCTGGCTGTCTCCTTTAGGTTTCCTAATGGTTTCCTAATTACAAAATAAACCTAGTTTCCTAAATTATTAATGGTAAAAACATGATCAAGCCCTAGTGTCATGTGTGCTGGCCCAAAAAGCAGATGTTGGCCTAAATAAACATGCTTTGGTCCAATAGGCAGCCCTAAGGAAAGGAACCAGTCAATGTTGGGCGGAGTGCTGGGCGGAGCAGAAAATCTGGACTGCTTGCACGCGAATTTCAGTTGTCCAGACGCGAGAATCAGCTTCTAGGATCTTCATATGAAATGTGGAATTTTCTGTCAGCTTTCCAACGAGACTGAAATCACATCAATCGGACATTTGTAACAAAAGATATGGTGAAAAATGTAAGAAGTGCCAGAATTTAACAATTAAGCAATTAAAATCTACAAGCACCAACAAATCCAAATCTACAAAACATGTCTAAAAGCCATAAAAATCACTAGAAACACACACTAAAAGACTAAGTATAAGGGGAACAAATAGTATAAAATGATGTGTTATCAACAACGTTTTTGTGCCACTTTCTCGCCATTCTCTTTCGATTATTCCCACAAATTTTTCACAGACTTTTCTCACAGATAGATATTCTATGAGAAAATCCATAAGAAATTTCCAGATTTTCTAATTCTATTAAAAATTCTCATTCTTTTTTCGTGAGAATTTCTCATGGATTTTTCTTCCGTGAGAAAATTGTTGTTTTCTTGAAGTGATTCTTATGAAGAGCTAAATCATGTTTTTGAGGATCTAGCTCTTGACTATGAAAAAAGGCTTGCAAAGATTAAAGCTATTAAGAAAATAGTCAATGAGCAATCTAGGTCTTCATTCAAGACCAAAAAGGAGCTTTCTACTTCTAGGGCACTCTAACTACTTCATATGAACCTCTTTGGACCAACACTCATAACCATCTTAAATGGTAAGGAGTATGGATTTGTGATAGTTGGTGACTATTCGAAATTCACATGAGTTTATTTCCTATCTCATAAGGATGAAACTTTTACTGTTTTTGAAAAGTTTTTCAAGAAAGTCCAAAATGAAAAGGGCAGTGCTATCTTTTTCATAAGAAGTGATCATGGTGGAGAATTTGAAAACAAACTCATTGAAAACTTTTTGTGAAAACCATGGTATTCATCATAATTTCTCTTGCCCTAGGACTCCTCAAGAAAACGAGGTAGTTGATAGGAAAAATAGGACATTGGTTGAAATGGGAAGAACCATGTTATGCGAAAATGATCTTCCCAAGTATTTCTAGGCAGAAGTTGTAAATACAACTTGTTATATTTTGAATATATGCTTGATAAGACAAGTTTTAAAGAAAACTCCTTATGTGCTGCGAAAAGGAAGAAAGCCTAATGTGAGTTACTTCCATGTTTTTGGCTGCAAGTGTTTTATCTTGAATAATGGTAAGGAGCATTTAGGTAAATTTGATGCAAAATACAATGAATGTATTTTCCTAGGTTATTCATTAACTAGCAAGGCATATAGAGTTTTCAATAGAAAAACTTTTTTTTTTTAAAAGTCTATGCATGTCATTTTTTGTGATTCATGAGAAATTCCGTGAGAAACAGAATGCACTGTTTCACTGAAGTTAAAATTAGAGTTTTCAAATTTCTCACAAAATTTTTCAGAGGGAGAGTTTCAAGTGAGCTCTTAAGAAACTAGATAGAGTTTTTTGGTTAAGCTCTTTGTAAAACTAGTGCTGTAAAAAACTTGGACAAATAACATTGTTGATAGTTGAACCGCAGCCTTGGGAGAGTGGAAGTAGGCTCTATTTTGGCCGACCACTATAAAACTTATGGGCTCAATCTCTTCTCTCTTCTTTCTTTAATATTTTGCTGATTATCTAATTTATATTCTAATTTGTTATTGCATAATCAGTTCTATTGCTTAGTGCTTCTTAAGCTTGTGATTTCTATCTCTTGAGCTATTATCTTGTTATTCATATTTGACAAGAGTTTAAATCATTTGATCTATTCTATCTAGTTTATGTTCTAAGTTTTCAAATGATGATTTCAATTGTTTGTCTCTGCTAAGATTTTCTATGTTGTTTTATAACCAGCTTTGAAACAAGTTTTGAGAAAATTGGTTACCCCATAAATCATTTTTATTCTGTGTAATTTTTATTTTAATCTCCTATTCACCCCCGCCCCCTTTAGGAGCTTTTTTTTTACTCTCACCAAGATTAATTGGGTACCAAAGAGATGACCTAGTTCTTACTTTGTACAGAAAAAAATTTTAAAGGAGGTGGTAAGCCTAGTTTTATACTATGAAGCTATAGTTTAATGTTAAGGACTGGTTTATAGATTAAATTTGCAAGTAGTAACGTCAAATTGTCTTTGTTGCATTGATTGAAAAGTTTCAAGAGACTAAAGGGCGTAGTCTAGGAGAAGTTTCAATTACTGATCTTCCCAATGTTCTCAAGCTGAAAAAGGAATTCTATACTGCTCATGTTTGTTACCTAGGTTTGGGGTTTGTTTGGGTAATTGTTTAATATATATCTTCTTATCTTACTGTTTGTCTTGATAGTCTCTGAATGAATCCCTTGTGCCTGATACCCTCCTAGAAAGATTGATAATGAACACAATAGAATTTCCACTAGTTTGTGCCATTTTTAGGAGAATCCTTGGACAGGTATTCTAGCTAAACATCATGTTTTAAATGTTCATACAATTTACTTATCTCCAGGGATATTAATACAAAGTTGACTACTGTAACTTCATAGGAGGTTATCAAAGCAATATCAAGGAAATAAGATACCCTCAAGAAAATTTCCTTTTTTGATGCTTTGGATAGGAAGACATTATAGAAGACATTTCATATTCAAATAGTGGAAGGTGAATGATATATTTGAGGAAGAGTTTAAACTCTGAAGCAATATAAATGAACAACCATGTGGGAACTCTAGGATAAACTGCTCCCTTGAGTACATCTTTTTCTGATTAAAGATTAGTATGCATTGTGCTTGCCCTAGAATCTAATATATGTGAGCTATGACAATTTATGCTTGGAATTGTCACATTAATGTTGACATTAAAATGTAGTGTACATGCTGTGAACTATTGTTCATCTTCCATTTTTTAGCACTACAATGGATACATTATACTCACATGACTACATTACCTTGTCATGAAGCATATGACATGTCGTGATCATTTGAAAAATAATGAAGCTTGCAAAGTTTATCCTTTTTCATCATAGACTTAGTGTATATGCTATAAACTTATGGCCTTTTTGGGTCAGCCCAATGTGGCATTTTGAGGCAGATTTTACCTAAAGCAACAAGGCTAGAATCAATTCTAGGGCTGCAAAACAAGCTCTTATTTACAAATGTCATTATGCTTCTTCTCTGAATGTTTTCTTGTTTTAAAATAAGGACTTGAGGTAATGTTTGAAAGTGTAGGTATGCTCCTAGAGGGGATGAATAGGAGATTAAAACATTAAAACATAGAATCACAGATTAAAATTCATTTCAAGAAAAATTCAGTTTACACTTAAAACTTGTTTCAAAGCTAGTTATTTAACAACCCAAAAAAAGAAGAAGCTTAGAACTGAAACTAGAATTTGAAATCTTCGTATAAACCAAATAAATACTCAAAACTAAATCAAATATAAATATATCAATTTACCAAAGATAAAATTCAAATAATTGCTCAAGAGAGAAGATGCAACAAGCTTAAGAATTACAAAACATAAAAAATTATTATGCAACAACAGATGAGAATTTAAATATGATAAACAGTAGAATATTTAAGAGATAAGAATAGAGAGATTGAGCGCATAATTTTTTATAGTGGTTCGGACAAAAAAGAGTCTACGTCCACTCTCCTAAGGCTAGGGTTCTACTATCAACAATGTTATTTGTCCAAGCTTCTTACAACACTAGTTTTACAAAGAGCTAACCAGAAACTCTCTTTGGTTTCCTAATAGCTCACCATAAATTCTCTCCCTTTGACAAAAGAAGCAAAGGTCATAGCCTAGATTTTTGAATGAAATATGTTACAAGGATCCCAATAGAATATAGCCTCAAAGTATGACAACTCTCTCAAGAAAATTCACACAAGAGTTACAGAGTTTATAGAAGAGAATAAAAATTAGTTTATGTCAACATAAGGCATTTTCTTGATGAGGTCACCTCTTACTTTTCCAACCCTTGGGTCTTCGGTTTTATAGAAACAAAAGGTAAAAGATGACCATTGTTGATGAGCTAATCTTCTGCTTGTTGATTGTTGGTCATTAAACCATATTTGAGAGAGAATATTCTCTTTTGGGATTCCTTCTAACGTTTTTGATGAAGTCCATTTGCTGCCTCTGATGGGCTGAGCTTCAAACTTGACTTGGAGGAGTCCACGAGCCTTTTATTTCAATCTTCAACACTAGCATCTTTATTACTAGGTAGAACCAATTCTTGCACTTGAACTTGTTTCTTTGGCTAGGAACCTTGTTTTGCTTCAGACCTAAGAGCATTACTAACATGTTAATAAATAACCACTTAAATAAACAGGTTAAGGTTAGTAATAATAAATGTCATTTGTTATCATTAAAACTAGGGTTAGAGAACTATGAGGCCAACAATTTCCCATTTTTTGATGATGACAAATGCCTGGAAAGATCTCACCCTAGAAATATGCTTACTTCTAAAACTAGTTCTAAAACTAGTTTAGAAAATGGTTTTTGCAAAACAATTTTTTTCAAAATCAGGGCATATAAGAAATATCAAGATAGATAATCATTTTAGCATATCTCCCCCTTTCTAACTGATCTTTTCAATCTTTCTCCCCATTTGTCATTAGCAAAAAGGAGTAAGGGGAAATAGATTAGTTCTTGCAAACACAGCTTAACAAACAGTTTATATCCAGAAACATACAAAAACACAATGCCAATAAAATGGGATGCATAAATGTTTCAAGTGCAGGCCTAGAGGACTAAGAAATGATCAAGTCAAAGTAATAAAATCCTAGAAGTTAATAGTTTAAAAGGCAAAGTAGATAGGTAGACAACTCAGGCCGAAGAAGGCTTGGAAGCCTTGAACTCAGCAAGCTCTTTCTTTGCATTAGCAAGCCTGGCTTCAGTTGCAGCTTGTTTCTTCTTGGTCTCTATCAGCTTAGCTTCCACTATAGGCCTTGTTAAAAACTCTATGATCTGAGACTGATAGGAGTTGACCCTTTGGCCCATTTTGTTAGCTAGTTCAGCAAGGTGGATTTCTTTTAGCCATCGTGTATGATCAACTGCTTGTGAAGGTGGAACTGGTTTCTTGACAGAACTAGTTTTCTCCATCATTTGTAAAAGGTTGTCAGAATCCTTGGGAGGCGTGTAGCCAACAAGATTGCCTAATGATAAGGTTGCTGGGTAAAAGTTCCTCATTAAACTAAGAGAGGTTGACATTGAAATGCCTACAAATTCTTGAAATTAGAATGCCATAAGGCAAGCTGGCTTTATCTCTAGTTCCTCTAACAGTCCATGCCATGGTGTTTAGGATAAGCTAAGGTAAGTTGAAGGGAAGGCACTGTGTGATGTTGTAGAGAAGATATAGGTCAGCAATAAAGAACTTAGATTGGCTGCCTGCTCTAGGAATTTGTTAGGTGATTATAATCTTGGCTATGGTTCTAGTGACAACATTCATATAGTGCACAGTGGGTACATTGCCTTCTTTGTTGTTAGGGAAGTCACAAATATATTCCATGGCTTCATTATATGAGACAAAATCTGCAGGCCAAGTTTGGTGAATATACCTCTCATAACCACTTGGAGGGACATTAAAAAGTTGGTCAAACACATTCTCATTCAACACAATTTCCACACCAACCACGTAAGTCTTTAAGTAAACACTACCAGAGACAACACCTTTAAGAGATTAAAGGTAAGCGTAAAAGAGTTTTACCAGTTAAGGTAGGACTAATTCTTCAATGTCCAACAATTGTTGCCATCTCATTGCAGTAAAGGCTTCATCAATAGCCTTAGTGGTTTCTGTGGTCTCTGCCCATCTAACAACAAAACCAGGAACTACTTTTCTCAAATAGAATTTGCTCTGAAAATGCGTCTTAATAACTTGGGTTTTGAAGAGAGACCCAAGGGCACGAGGTGTTGCTAGTTTTGGCACAGTCACATGCTTCATTACACATATTTTGATTTTCTTTGCCTTTGGTGTGTTGGATGGTTGTGGATGCTCAACTGGTCTAGCAAGAAATGAAGGGGTTTCGTCATGAACAAGTGATGCAAAAGGTTCTTCAGAGGTAGGCCACTCAAGAGGAAGAATGGCTGGAGGAGCCTTAAGCAATTTGAATCCTCCAATGGATTTAAGAGGAATAAGTTCTTCCCTTTCCTCATTGTCTGGCTTTATAGCTAATTATGCTTCTGGTTCAGGGTGTTCCATGGTGGGTTCTGGTTCTTCGACCACGGGTTGTTTGCCTTTGGCGCTTATGCCAGCATAACGGCCACTTCCATTCAAGGCTTGTTGTAGAGAATCAGTTGCATTAGATGAAGAAGAATCAAAAACCATGATTGTTGTGTTAGGAGTATTGCTAGCAACTACCTTACCCTTTCCTGTCATCCTTGAAGATCTCCTGAGTTTGTCTTGAAACTTCATTGTGAGAAAGCTAGCTTTATAGAGAGAAAAATAGAAGTTTGTGGTAGTTTAATCATGAATAGGAATTGATTTTGGAATTAAAATAGGAATAAAGGAATAAAGAGCTTTGGTTATGGAGTAATGGAGCAAAAGTTTAGGGATTTTAGGGTCTATATTTGAGAAAGGAACCAGATGGCTATAACTGAAAGTTTAGAATTGAAAACACTGCCGTTAGTGCAAACAGAAAAATGGAGTTTTAATGAAACTGTGAATTTTGACTTATTGGGCAACAGAAACACAGAGGCCCAAGCAAAATAAGACCAATGAAGTTTTAAAAGAACCCAGATCCATTGAATGGATTAGACAATAGTTTAAAAATAGCTAAATAGCGAAAATAACTAGTTTACAAACCAGATTTAGCACAAAGAGGAGTCTCAGCAAACATTGTTAACTTACATATTTCTATTAAATTTAGATGAACATTTTTGTCCCCAACAACAATAAAAAAATAAAAAAAGATGTCGTGAATATGCAACATACATGTTGAACCTAGGGCAAGCTCATCATCCCAAGTTCATGCCTAAGATAAAAAAAACCTATCTTCTACCAATGCCTTAGTGAAGATATCAACAAGCTGTTCTTCGATATTGATAAAAGATAGTTCAATGTCACATTTTAAAACATGTTCTTTCAGGAAATGGTGCTTGATATCAATGTGTTTTGTTCTAGAATGCTTGACCAAATTTTTAGCTATATTTATAGACTAGTATTGTCACACAACATAAGAATTTAGTTTAGAATTATACCATAATCAACTAGTTGATGTTTTATCTAAAGAACTTGAGAGCGGCAATTACCAGCAGTCATATATTCAGCTTTAGTAGTGGATTGGGGCGACAACATGCTGCTTCTTGCATTGCCATGACACCATTACATTTTCGAAGAATTGACACCCTCCATTAGTGCTCTTTCGATCAATGGAACAACCAGCACAATCAAATCTATGTATGCAACCAATTTGAAAAAGCCAATTTTGCTAAACCATAAACCCACATTAGAAGTATTTTTGAAGTATCTAAAAATCCTTTTTACAAAAGTAAGATGAGACTCTTTAGGGTCTACTTAATACCTAGCACAAGTACAGACACAAAACATAATATCCGGCCTACTAGCAGTTAAATAAAGTAGGGAACCAATCATGCCTCTGAACCTTTTTTGACAAACTAGTTTACCTTTCTCATTTAGATCTAGTTTGGTTGAAGGACTCATGGAAGTGACTATACCTTTTGCATTTCACATGCCAAACTTCTTTAACGACTCCTTTGTATATTTGGATTAATTAAGGAAGATGCCATCATTGGTTTGTTTTACTTGAAAGCCGAGGAAGAAAGTCAATTCACCTATCATACTCATTTTGAATTCTCCTTTCATCAGATTTTCAAATTTCTTGCATAACAACTCATTAGTAGAACCAAAGATAATATCATCTACATAAATCTATACAATCAGAATGGCATGCTTAACATGCTTAGTGAAAAGAGTAGTATCCACTTTTCCTCTTTTAAAACAATTTTTCAAAAGAGACTTACTAAGTTTATCATACCAAGCTCTAGGAGCTTGTTTAAGACCATAGAGAGCTTTAGAGAGTTTATAAATGTGGTTTGGATACTCTAGGATTTCAAAACCGAGAGGTTGCTTCACATGCACTTCCTGATTAATAAATTCATTTAAGAATGCATTTTTTACATCCATTTGAAATAGTTTGAAATTTTTATAGCATGCGAATGCAAGTAGCATCTTGATGGCTTCTAACCTAACTACGAGAGCAAAGGTTTTTTTGAAGTCTATACCTTCTTGTTGATTATACCCTTGTGCTACCAATCTAGCTTTATTTCTTACCACTTTTCCATCTTCATCTAGTTTGTTCCAAATGACCCACTTTGTGCCAATGATGCTATGCTCATCCAATTAAGGCACAAGTGTTCAAACCTTGGTTCTCTCAAACTGGTTTAGTTCATCTTGTATAACCAAGCTTCATCTTTTAAAGCATCATTGATGTTGGATGGCTCAATGAAAGAGAGAAATGCCAGGTTGACATGATAATCTCTGAGTGAAGCATGGACGCTGATTCCTCTATTGGGATCACCAATGACTTTGTCAATAGGATGATTTTTGGTAGTTCGGGTTCATTTGGAAGTGACTCCTTTGCATTCTGTTGTGGAGCTTCTTCCTGAACTAGTTTTGTCTGAGTAGGTTTCTTTTTGTTTTCTGTTTGAGTCGGCACTATAATGTTGTCCTGCACTATTTCATCATCCTCAAGGGCATGTGAACTCAAGGGAAGGTTAGGTTCATAAAAAATGTCATGCATTGATTATTCAACACAAAGAGTTTTCTTATTAAAAAATCTATATGCCTTGCTAGTTAATGTACCTACAAAAATACCTTCATTAGATTTTGAATCAAATTTAGCCAAATGTTCCTTACCATTATTCAGGATAAAGCACATGTAGCTAAAGACATGAAAGTAACTTATATTAGGCTTTCTTCCTTTCCACGGCTCATAAGGAGTTTTCTTTAAAATTGGTCTAATCAAGCATCTGTCAAGATGTAGCAAGTTGCATTTAAAACTTCTGCCTAAAAGTATTAGGTAAATTATTTTCACATAACATGGTTCTGGCCATTTCAACTAATGTCCTATTCTTCATCTCAACTACCATGTTTTGTTGATAAGTCCAAGGACAAGAGAAGTTATGGTGGATACCATGGTTTTCACAAAAATTCTCAAAAAACTTGTTCCCAAATTCTCCACAATGATCACTTCTTATGGAGGAGATAACATAACCTTTTTCATTTTGGACTTTCTTGCAAAACCTTTCAAAAATAGTAAATGTTTCATCCTTATGAGAGAGAAAGTATACCCATATGAATCCAAAATAGTCATCGACTATTAAAAATCCATACCTCTTATCCCTTAAGCTGGTTATGGCTTCAAGTCTAAAGAGGCCCATATGAAGCAGCTGGAATGGCCTAGAGGTAGATAACTCCTTTTAAGACTTGAAAGATTACTTAATTTGCTTGCCTTGCTGACGGGCTAAGTAGACCTTGTCTTTTTCAAAAACCAGTTTTGGAATACCAGAAACTAGTTCTTGCTTTGCCAGTTTAGAAATAAGTTCAAAGTTTGCATGCATGGCCAAGTCTTTTGTGCCACAACCAGAAACTACTGCTTTAGGATGAAAAACAAGTTT
The DNA here is from genome assembly GCA_003255065.1 of Cercis canadensis. NCBI lineage: Eukaryota > Viridiplantae > Streptophyta > Magnoliopsida > Fabales > Fabaceae > Cercis > Cercis canadensis. The sequence continues at coordinate 526,815 of QAOA01003910.1, read as the reverse complement.
TGTGTTTGAAATTTAGTCCCTCTTTGAAAACTACATACACATTTGAGCTTCTATGGTCCACAAACAATACTTTATCACTGTGCAACTCATGTCTGATACAATGTGATGATTCAAAAACAACTTTGTGACCCTTGTCACATAGCTGGCTTATGCTTAATAAATTATACATTAATCTTTCTACCAAGTAAACATTTTCTAAAGAGAAAGCAATGCTCATACCAACTTTACGTACCCTAATAATTCTCCTTTTGTCATTATCTCCAAAAGTGACATCTCACATATCCTTCTTTTTAATGGAAATAAACTTGGTTATGTCTTCGGTCATATGTTTTGAATAGCTACTGTCCAAGTACCAGCAATCACTCTTGGCTTTGAAACATAACTACAAAAGAGTTTATGAGGTTTTAGGTACCTAAGCTGTTTTGGGTCCTTGGTTGTTAGTGGCAAAGGTACTCTTAGGTACCTAGATCATCTTCTTTTCTGCAAATAATTCCCTAAAGGTACAGTTATACAAAAAATGACTTGCATTACCACAGAAAAAATAGGTTTTTCTTGAAGTAGAATGAGAGGCCAAGGCTTTGACAAAGAAGTTCCTAGGCAACTTTACTAGTTGAGGTTCAAAATAACCCAAACCAACTTTTTCTTACCCAACTCTCTGCCTCCCTAGCAAAATGTCCAAGTTACCACATCCTTGAACAAATTTTGCTAGATCCTTGGATAGCTCATCCACTTTCTTTTTTAAATCATTATTTTCTTTAAGAGTAAATGGAGTAAGAAGGTAGTTTTTTTTAAAAGATTCATTTTCTTGCTGCAAAGCTTTAAACTTGTGAGCTAAATCTGAACTCTCTTTCTTTAAAGATTCAATTTCCTTGACCTGCTCATTGATTATTTTCTTGAAGGCTTCAATCTTAGCAAGCCTCTTTTCATAATCAAGAGCTAGATCTTTAAAAGCATTATTCAATTCTTCATATATAGGAGGACCAAGTTCAGATTTAGAATCATTTACCTCATGGTTGTCATTGCTGTTATCTGTCTGTGCCATGAAACAAAAATTTGTGAGGTTCTCTCCATCTGAGTCATCACTATTGGAGGTTGACTCTACATCACTCCACGAAGCAATCATAGCTTTCTTCCTTCGTTTTCTAAAATACTTCTTCTTTTTTAGGTTGGGATAATCTAGTTTGATATGCCCAGGCTTCTTGCATTCTTTATTGATATTTCTTTATTTTTTTTACCTCTGGTACTTCTTTATTGATATTTATTTCTTTCATTCCTTTGATGTAGAAATTTCTTTGAGACTAGAGTCACATCTTCATCATAGGAAACTGGGTCTATTGCAGGAGAATTGGTTTCTTGAGTGGTGCTCACAAGAGCTAGACTCTTATTCTTGTTGTCTTTTAGACGGGCTTTCTTTTCAAATAACAGCATTTGGTGTGTCTCTGACTGTCCTCTCAACTGGTCAATAGTTGTCATAATGTACCCCGAAGGGTAGCCGCACTGCGGATGGTAGACTAAATAAAATTCAAGAGTCGCCACCAATTGTTTTTAAAACAGGAACAATAGAAAACCATTAAAAAAAATTCAAAAATTTGGTCTACGAACCAATGAGAGTTTGAGAGTTTTTTTATGCGTGGAGAAGGTGTTAGGTACCCTACAACATCCATTCAGAGAACAGTTACTCAAAATTAATCTGTGAATAAATAACATGACCAAAAATGTATTTTATTCAACTCTCAAATAAACTATATAAATGAATAAAAATAAACGTGAAATTCATGCAACTAACATGTCCTAAATCCTTTCAACCATTCCTCGCATATTGCGTCATTTAGGGTGGTGCTTATTCTTACCTCAAAATAGGTGGATTGCCCTATCCCTTCATGATAAGTAATAGGGCATACAGATACTACACGGCACAAATATATGCCAAAATGAATGCAAATGTATGAGTTTACAGATTATAATATTGTTCGAGAGTGAGAAATCAAAAAGTTGAATAAAATAAAACAACAGCAAAAGTAAAAGTCTTCTCCTTTCTAGCTCTGCCTCACTCTAAGATCTAGCCTTCTAGCTTATCGTCACTTACAATCCAACTCACAAACATTATCCGCAACCATAATCAAGGGTGCTCATAAATCCAATAAAAGAACATGAAGTAATGTAAACTCATATAAACAACCATCTAGGCATGAACAAACAAATAGTTCTATCAGAATGGTAAAACAAAATAATGAATGAAATAACTTCAAAATAATGCAAACTAAAGATGTGCAAGAAGACTTAAAATAATTCCCAATCAGCCTTCAAAATATGTCCATGGGACAACCACTAAACATTTGCACAAAATAATCCCAAAGCAGCTCCCCAAAGATAGCATCAAAAGTAGGAAAATAAAAATAACCTCACAACCCCTTTAAGATGCATTGGAACACCTACCCAATCAAAGAGAAATAGCAGCATGAAAGTATTCAAAACATCCAATAAAAAGGCTTAAAACGGTCTTTAAAAGATACATAATCAAACGTGGGAAAATAGACCAGAAACGGTCCTAAAATTAGTCAAGACAACAAAGATTAAAAAAAAAAAATAACCAATCCCTTGATCTATCCTTGGAACAACAACCAAATAAAGTGTATAACAGTGAGTGATTCAATCCAAAACTACTTCCCAAATATAAACTAAAACAGAATGAAATTCATGCTAAATCATTATGTAGAGAAATTATCCAAATTTGAATGCAAACTGGGAATAGGGGAAAGAAAATTTTACTTCAAAAATTTTCCACATGGGAGGAATATGTCTCCCAGTTCTAACAAAGCAAGAATCAGTCAAAACGGAGCTCTATAGCTCAAATTAGAAACAAACAAGCAAGTGCTGTTGTGGCCATGACAGCAGTGACAGTGCAGAAATAAATGGCGACATTTAAATTAAAACTGGGAACAAGGGAAACAGGTATTAATTCTAAAATTTTTGCACATAGAAATTAAATGTCTTACAGTTCTAACAAAATAAGAATCATACAAAACGGAGCTCTATAGCTCAAAATGAAAAACAAAAGACCAAACACTGCCAGAGACATGGCATAATGACAATACAGAAACGAACAACCACATTCAGAATCAAACTAAGAGAAAGGGAATCAAGCAGAAACGAATAGCCACAAGGAAGACACACGTCTTTCAGTTCTAATAGAGTAAGAATTACTCAAAATGGAGCTCTAAAATTCAAATTAGAAATAAAAGACCGAGCACTACCAATGCTGGACTGACAGAGAAAAATAATTCAAAGACATTCTCTTAACTCGGTCAAAGCATTAGAACAAATCTCCTTCAAACAGCCCCTATTTCTAAAGCAAAAAGCTAGAGAAATTCACTCCATACCGCACTTAAAACCATCTACACAGCAGGGGAAATTAGAGGAAACAGCTAGTAAAACAAGTCAAGAAACAGTCCATAAGTTATACCTAAAACAGCCAAGAGAAAAGACATAAATTGGTCCTAAAATCCTACTAAAATAGTCAAGTGAAATGGGTCAAGACAGGAATGAAATCAACTCAAAACAGTCCCTAAATTAAGTCGAAACAGCAAGAGAAAACACGTTAAAACAGACCTATAAACATACCAAGACAGCAGAGCCAAAAAGCTTAGAACAGATCTTAGAAAAATAAGAACAGCAGGGGATAATGTGCTAAGACAGCAAGGAAGAATAAGCCCAGATAGCATAAAAGAGGGGGAAAAAAAAATGCACAACAGTGAAATTTGCCCGAACAGCAGCAGTTAAACATCTAGGCAGCAACAAAAATCATACTAGAATCAGTAGAGCAAGGAATATTTGGACAAAACACAACAAGGCAACATCCCTTTTAATCATGTGCCAAAACACTAACATGAAATAATCCAAAAAACTTTGAACATGTATTGGAAGAGCTACCCGACATAGGGTTTGATAGCACCTAAAACCGCCACTCAAACATATATCAATTTTAGAGTAAATAACTCAAAACAGCCCTAGAAAGTAAATCAATACAGCCAGCACCTAGACCAATTCTCACCCAAAATAATTAGCAATGTAACAGAAACCCCTTCCCTAAAATGCCTATAAATACAAATATAGCAAACTCTCCTTGACTTCCCATGTGAAATAATGACATGACAATGCTCAAAGTTCACCAAAGCAGCTAAAATGACAACACTCCCAAAATACATTGATCAAGATGAAAATGCACAACATATTTAAAACCACCACATAGTAGATGCAAAACATATCAAATTAAAATACAAAAAAAAAAAAAGCCTCAAATGCATTCCAAGATGTATAAATAAAGTGAATATAAAGACATAAGTGTAAATTGAAGATGCAAATTTTCTCAAGAACAACTTAGATATAATCACACAAAAAATTGCAATTAGCCAATAGAAATGGACATAGAACAGAATAGGGCTGCGGAAGAGAGCCAGCACTAAAATCAATCCAGTGTTCAATTCTATTTTCCACTTAAACATAACTCAAACAAACATTCAGTTGTACCCAAAACACAAATTAAAAAAGAAATTTTAGACAAGATAAATCATACACTGAAAGCTCCAAATCACATGCCAATGGAGATAATCCAAATCACTCTCAAATAAGTCATAAAAGTAGAGATGTTGTCATTGCACGACAACAAGAGCAAAATGTAAAAATTAATCAAGCAATTATCTAGACCCAACATCATAAACGGAAATTTATCAAGGGATGGAACACTAGATACAACAATTCCACAAAAATCCCAAAGTAGAAATCAAAGAGCAAGTAACTAATCAGCAAACCTACAATCAATATATTGTCTAAAAGCACACTGATTCTCTACGAAATAACTACAGAAGCATGAAAATACACCAAAATTAATGAAATTTCTCAAGATACATCGAGATTTGGGGAAATGCTACTTGAATCTATAGAGACTTGGGTTCAAATCAAAGAGAAAAGGTGAAAAAATACCTAGGTGATGAGAAAACTTGGAGTTTGTTCAAGCTCGCAGCTTCAAAATCAGTTCTCCACCCATTCTCTTGCTGGCTTCCTCCTCATCACTATCGATTACTCCTCTTTTCTTTGACCCAAACTCTCTTTTGCTCACTTCTTTTTCTCTCTTTCTTCCCTCTCACCGTAGCTCCTCTTGCTCTCTCTTGTTCTTTTAATCCTTCCTTTTCTTCTCAGTCCCTCTCTTTTTCTCTAGATCCTTCTTCTACCTTTTACCATTTTACCCTTAGCTTGCTTCCTACACCCCTTCCTTTTCTTTTCTTTTTTGTTTATTTTTTGTTTTAGTTAGTTGTTATTAATAAAAGACAATGCTTACTTGGGCTAATGGGTTATCAAGAGTGACCACTCTTGCACCCTCATTTGCTCCTCTAGATCTTAGTGATGTAAAAATGCTTCTTAAATTTTTTTTTCTTTATTATTAATTTGCAAAAATCTAAAACACTAAAAGGGATGGACCAAGTGGGCCAAATGAAAATTTTGGGTTAGATTAAAAAAGTTGGTCCATGCTAAGGTAATAAGGTTAGGATATATTTTAGGCTTATTAGCAGTTTTAGTCCCCTTGTTTTACCAAGTCATACAAGTCAGTCCCCCATTTTTAAAACTCAACGATTTGGTCCTTATATTTTAGTGAGTTTGGCAGTTTTAGTCCTCCCGTTAGTCAATTTGACGGTTAACTTAACATCATGCTGACATGACACAGATAAATTAATTTTTTTAGGCTTAATTCCCTCCTATTTAAATCACTTAAACTTTTTGGTCCACATTCTTTAAAAATGAACAATTTAGTCCATCTATATTAATAAAATGTGCAATTTTAGTCATTTTATCTTTAAGTCAAAATTTCTTACGTTTATTTCAGGGTGTAAAGTTATCTGATTCATAATTCCATCGTTCAGATTAAAAAGCTACATCTTGTGAATCTCTCCATAAAATTTCAGCTCGATCTAACGGTAGAACTCAACCAAAAATACCAAAATTAGAAGTTTTCATCTTACCGAAGATCTAGACGCATTCATCGTTAAATCGAGCTGAAATTTGGTGAGAATATTCACAAGACATAGCTCTTCAATCTAAACGGTGAGATTATGAATCAGAGAACTTTATACCTTGAAATAGACCTAAAATTTTTTGGCATAACCAAAATTGCATATATTTATGAATATAGGGACTAAATTGTTCATTTTTAAATAAAGGAGACCAAAAATATTCAAGTGATTAAAATAGGAGGACTAAAATTACAATTAAGCCTAAAAAAATTAATTTATCTGTGCCACGTCAGCATGTCGTTAGGTTGACTAACAAGAGGACTAAAACTGCCAAACTCACTAAAATACAGAAACCAAATCGTTGAGTTTTAAAATGGGGGACTTACTCGTAAGACTCGGTAAAACATGGGGACTAAAACTACCAATAAGCCTATAATATATTTTAGAAGTATACATACATAGAGAGTAGTAAAACATGTACCTTCACCTTCTAGTTTCTAACTAGCCATTAGTCACAATAAAAGAATATTATATGCTTTTAAAGCATAGAATTAAAGCACATAAACTAGCCGATAGTCACAATAAAAAAATACTATATGCTTTGAAAGCATAAAATCAAAGCACATAAACTAGTTGTTAGTCACAATAAAAGAGAAGGTGAAGCCTTCAAAGCATTTTATAATGCAATAAGAAAGTGATAACCGAATGGCTTTTAAGGCTAAAACAAATACCTTTAAAAACATAATAAGCATATAGACATTGGAGCATTTAAACATAATATATATATTGGATCGTCTCAGTTTTGAATTAATGATTAAATAGAAGATAATGTTTAATAAGTAAGTCAAAAACATTGATGAAAGGGTGCATAAATTAATTTAAACATGAAGAACAAGTTTCGGTATGAATAGTAATAATTAATAGTAATTTGAACATGAACAATAACTTCGAGAATAAAAGGGAGGCTAATCTAGCTGTAATTCGCACTGAAAAGCAGGAGAGGGGGGAATGCTTATGAAAGGAGACTAGTCCGGCAGTAGTCCACTCAGAAAAGCATGAAAGTGATTATGAATGCAAAAGTATTGAAAATGAACTTGATATTGAACAAAATAACACTTACAACTTTGAAAGTTCTTGAAACTTGCTTTTGAAATCACTTACATACAAAGTAATGATACATAAGGAAAGGAGAAGAGGGACTTTGAAGGTTAATGAAAAGTTTTCTAACTTAGACTTTTGAAACTTTGAAAATCTAAGACTAAGGAGAAAGCTTCACTTAGGAAAGCTTTAGGATGAAAATTTTAGGATAACTTCAGGATTTTTTTTAGGGTTCCTTTCTTGTGTCGTGAACCTACCTTTTATAGACCTTGATGGGTGGATTTGAGAAGTATTGAAATCCATGGATTCCAAAGTGTTTGAAATCCATCTTTTATCTTTTTCATGATGTGTAATGAAACTTTTCATGGTGCCTTCTTGTTTTGACACTTGTCATGAGGGGTAGTATTCATGTCTTCTAACTTTAACACTTGTCTTACCACTTGTCATGAGGGGAAGTCTTCACAAAGTTTTTGAATTGTTGACTATGATAATAAGTTGCTTGTAGTCTTGTAAAATTTACAATCTTTTGGAACCACTGCACATGGTCAGCAATCTTTAGGTGACTGTATCACGATTCCATCTAATTGATGATATTATGATATTCTTCATCATGCATATTATTCTAGTAATCGAATCCGTCGTCTTCTGCTGCATCTTCATACAGACGATGAATTTTCTTCTAGATCCTCTGCATGGTTCTTTTGAAAACAATGATCAGTTAATTGTTCAAAGTCAGTTCAGATATTGAAAGGAATCTCTGGAAGAGATAGGTCTGAATATAATTTTTTATTATTGTCTTTTGCAACAAGGGTTTGATATTTTATGGAAAGGTCTTTTTGTAATTGTTCTAGCTCTCCAGTATCTAATCTGCTTACGTCTGGAAAAATTGTAACAAGGACAAGGGTATTCTGAGGACAGGAGATATGGTTTTGTCATGTGTTTTTTTATCAAGATTTTGTACAGAGCAGGGTAACAAATTTCTTTGATCTATTCTAGGGCTTTACTTTGAATAAATAGTTCAATATATCTTTTTGGATGAAATTTATCAAAAACATGTATGATACAATGAGATAATTTTCTTCCAAATTCATCTGATTGGTCAAAATTAGTAATGATGACATTAGCAAGGTATCCATAATCTAAAAGTTTTTAAGGGGTTAAAATTATTGGTTTCTCTTTGAAATGGATTGTAATTGGATGATAAAAGGAAAGGTCTAAGGAGGCTCTACAGATACAATAGGTAATATGACATTTACAATCAGACATTGAAAGGGGGATTTCTTTGCACAAAGGATTTTTTTTTAGACATTCAAATTTTTTGAGACCATGATAACATTCCCATGTCCAGGTCATTCCTTGAATGAGTTTGTAGTTACAGGCTAATTCTACTAATGTTTTTTTGAATAAACTCTTATATGTTGAGTTTAGTATTTTGAAGTACCTGGTAAACAAGTTCTCTACAATCAACATCTAGTAATTGATTGAGAAAACTATGAGTGAAAAAGAAAGTTCTTGACTTTTTTTTTTTTCCTCTTCTATTAACTTTTTTTTAACCAATGGGGTTAAATATAAAATTTGGTCTTTTCCTTTAGCCAATGGGGCTAAAGTTTTGATACTCTCACTTATCTCACATTTGTCTTCAACCAGTGGGGCTGAAGTTTTGATATTCTCTATTACCTTACTCTTATATTTAGTCAGTGGAGCTAAGATTTTAGTATCTCTCTTACTTGTCTCACATTTTTCTTTAGCCAGTGGGGCTAAAGTTTCATCTTCAAAATCACCAAGATTCTTGAATTTGTTTTCATCATCCAATGGGGATGATGATGATATTCCATTGTGAGCCAGTTGAGCTAACAGGGCTTCTACTTGCCATTTGAGAGAATCTTGCCTTTTGAGAGAATCATTTTCTTTGATTAAATCAAGATTATTGTAAGTAAGATCATTTATGAAATATTCTATTGTACAACAAGTAGGACAAAGCTTGTGATGATATTTGTCATGAGAAAAATAAAAATAATCGGCTATTATTTCTAAAAAAAATAATCTACTATTAAAGTTATTAATATTCTAAATAGCATCTAATATTACTATTTAACAATTATCTAAATTTACTAAGTTACCTTTGTAATGAAAATTAGATTGTCTAAATCAGATAGGTAAGACTTTATCACCGAAAAACATCAATGATTGTTGAGGATCTATCTGCAAAATTAAGTTTATTAGTATGAACAATAATATTCTATAGTATGAAGTTATGAGTTTTGAAAATATGGATGCATTAGGAAAGCGACTAATTAAATCTTTTTGGTTGGATATTAGATATCTAATCCATTGAAGAACTTTGTTGAGAGGCTTATAGTTTATGACTAACCTGGGTACTCCTCTTTCTTGTTCAGCTTGTTTATTAACATAAAATGTTCCACAACTCCAAGGAAACTTATTTGGTCTAATGAGCTTCTTATCTAACAACTCATGAATTTCTTTCTTGCAAATTTCTAACAATTCTTTATTCATTTGAATTAGTCTTGCCTTAGTAGGAATTTTATTCTCATGAAAATCTTTTTTATAAGGTAGTTCTACCATATGTTTTTTCCTTTGCCAAAAAGCATTTGAAAGATTGACACAAACTTCATCTTGAATCTTTTTTTGAATTTTCTTTATTCTTTCTTTTACCTAAGGATTTTGAATTTGTTCTTCTATTCTTCTGTAATGAACTTCTTGATTCAAGTATTGAATTTATTTTTGTTTTTTCATTATCATATTGATAATAGAGAATGAACTATTTTGAATTTCATTAACATCTTTGTCTTTCATTAGTCTAAGAAATTTAAATATGATTTCTTTACCACCTTGAATAATATGTATTCCTTGAGATGTTACATGAAAAAGATAAATTTGAGTAAGGAAAGAAGTTCCTAATATGACTGGTGTTGAAATATTTTTGACTAAAATAAAAGTATTTTTAAACAAATTCCTTTATTGCAAATTTGAGTTTTGGTTAACTTATAATTTATTTGAAGTTTTGAACCATTAACACTAGATAAAAACTCTAAAGTCTTTTCATAGTACTTAGTAGGAATTAATCATTCTTAAATACAATTCATGTCTGCTCTTGAATCTACTAGAACAATGAATTCTTTATAAAATTCATCATTGATGATTAATGATATTTTACAATACCGTTTTTGAATTTGAATCTTATTTATGATATTTAAATAAGTTTCATGAAGATCTGAAGATTGTCTAATATCTTCATCCTTATCTTTTTGACTAGATGTTTGACTGTTTATATGATTTTTTAATGATAAATTAAGTAACTCTAATTCTATTTGACTCTAATTTTACTTAAATTGCCTAATTTCTTCTTTGACTTCTTTGATTTCATGTTGAAGATCTTTGACAGAAACTATATGTTGTTTGAAATTCATTTTTGAAAGTATATGACTAAGACTTATAGGTTTAATATTATGTATACTAGGCTTTTCTGTATTTATGATATCTTTTAACTTTAAAAGATATTCTTTTTTTTATTTTATCATTTTCTATCTTTTCTATGATATCTATGAGGAATTCGCTTCTGATAAAATAAAATTTATTGGCTTCTTACAATTTTCATTACAATCTGGATCTTTACAATTTTGAACACAAGGTTCATCTGTTGTAGATTTGGATGATTCTAAAGCAAATCATTCATCTTGAACTTCATAAATATTTTTTAATTGATCTTCTTCAATTTTTTGTTCTGAATGATCTCTTTCAGATTCAATCTCTGAATCTGAAACATTGTTGATGANCTTCATAAATATTTTTTAATTGATCTTCTTCAATTTTTTGTTCTGAATGATCTCTTTCAGATTCAATCTCTGAGTCTGAAACATTGTTGATGAATAACTTACTTAATTCTTCCTTTAATTCATCACTAATATTTAATGAATTTATCTTTTTTTTCATTAGACAATTATTCTTATAATGTCCTATTTGACCACACCTATAACAAACTGAACTTTTGTATGACTTTTTAAACTTTGAACTTTTATGAGATTTGTTTTGATTTTTTGAAGATTTACCTGATTCTTTTGAAGGTTTACCTGATTCATCTCTATCATAATATTTTCTATTCTTATTAAAAAGTTTATTCATAAATTCTTTCCTAAAGAATTTTTGCTTTTTCTTACTTCTTGAAGAGGGAGGAATCAACTTAGTATCAAATTTCATTTGATTACAAATATTACCCAACTCATCTTTTCTCTTATGAGTATCTTTTTTAATTTTATTTTTGAACTTTATATCATTACACTCAACTATTACTTCTTGATTGATAGCACTAACTAGCTGACCATATGAAGATGTTTTATAAACTTGAGTTAATGATAATTCTTGTTGAGTTTCATAATTTCTTAACTTGTTTTTGACTTTTTCTGTAAATAGCTTAGGAAGACTACAAATAGACTTTTCCTTTCAATAAGCTACATTGCAATTATTTCTTAGGAATACTTTTGATAAAAATACATTTTTATAACATCTTAAGTCTAAGAGTTTTTTACATCTTAAGTTGACTAAGATTTTTAATAATTTTTTTTGAAAGTTTTGAAGTTCACCTTTGATCTTCAATGAGATAATTATCCCACCAACCTCTAAGTTGTTCTGTAAAACCACTAATGATGATCCTAAAGATATTCTTTAAATCTGCTGAAAGAATTTTGACTCTAAAAGCATAAATTGTCATGAGAATTTCATTAGTATAATTCAATATTTTATGTTCACACATACCATTAATATTTCATTCATAGATACTAGTTCCATCATAGCTCAAATGAACATATTGATTTCTTTCTTCATATTGAATATCAACAAGAGTGGGTCTTGGATAATAATTCTTAGTTTGATATGTTCTTTGACCTAATCTTCGATTTTTGACTTTATTGACTACTAACTTTTCTTTTTCATTTTTGATCATGTTGATTGATTGTTTCTTATCTAATTTATTAAGCTTTTCTACTAAAAGATTTAATGCATCTTCATTTCCAAACCTAATATCCTTGATTTTTGAAAAGTTTGGTATCCTAAAGATAGATTGTTGAGTTTTTGAACTAGTAAAAGTTATTGAAGGAGAAGAATGAGATATTAATGAAGTATGACCTAAAAATGAGGACCTAAGGAATGACCTAAAGAAGGAGAAGAAGAAAGTTTATCCTCTACTCTAGTCATTTAATTTGAAACAGTCTTGAGTATTTGATTTGTATAATTATTTTGACAATGTATATTTTTTACATCTTTTAATGAAGGATTGTCCTTGTTAGGATCATGTGTCATTTTGAATGGTAAAGCTACTACTTTTTCAATATGAACATGTTTTACAATAATCTCTTCTAGAGGAGGATGGACTGCTGTAACAATTGTATTTGATGAAGTTTTCTAATTTTGAATTATCTTAGTATTTGTATTGATTCTTTTGGATTTTAAATAAGGATAAAATATATCATGCACTTCAACATATTCTTCGAACCATTCGAAGAAAGGCATGTTGATTTTCATGACATTTAATTCATGATAATAAAATATTCTAAGTGTATCTGTTGTATACTTATTAAATTTTTTGAAATACCAATCTCTTTTCTCTTTGTTTGAAACTCTCATGAAATCTTCTCTAAGATAATCTTTATTTATTTGGAATTCTTTTGATATGACATTAAGTTGACTTTGAAAAATTTGATCTAGTAAGAGACATATGAGGAGAATCTAAATCTTAAGTTTCTTGATAAACAAGTTTTGGAATTACAGATCTAAAGTTTATACCTGATGAATTTATTGAAGAGAAATCTAATGATCTTTTAGTATAACTATAATGAGTTGATGATTCATGCCTAGTAGAGTTTGATCTATTAAACCTAAGAGTAACATTCCCTGAGTAGGATGTTAAAATATGATTTAGTTCTGGAAACTCTTGAGGTCTAGGAGGAATGACATCTTCTAATTTCCACTCATCTACATATGAGATTTCATCATGTCTTAACATTTTAGGACTTATTGACCAAGAATTTTGAGTGTTGACTTCTAATAACAAAGTTTCATCTCTCGGGGATTGTTTGATGCATCCTATATTGATTTTGGTTTTCATGACTTTGTAGCAAACTCTAAATATGATTGTCATGTGTTCTATTCCTAGAAGAAATTTTTCTTCTTTTGACTTAAGCTTGAGTTCTAGAAATTTTGAAGTTTCAGAATGGCTTAAACCCATGATAGAATTTGGAAAACAATCCAAATATACAGGACCATTATGAAGATTTGACTGGATGACTCCTATGACTGAGTCTTTAAATTCTACTACTCTTTTATCTCTAAAACATACTAGGATAGGTGTATCTATTCCTAGCTTGTGAAGAGGTTTGACAACTATTTGAACTAATCCTATATGGATATATTTGAAACCTTGTTGACGATGTTTTCTAATCATATCTTCTGAGAGAAGATAGATTGTATCTTTTGATCTTTTGACTGTTATTGTTTGTTTTACTGTTTTGATAACATAATTTTCAAGTATGTCAAAGCTACTTTTTTTTTTTTTTTATAAACTTCTGTTGATAAAATCTTTGGAATAGTCTAATTTTGTAAATTTTGCTCTATCTTAAAAATAACAACTTCTCTACTATTACAACTATTATTATCATCTTGATTATCTGTTGAATAGTCATGTTCTTGAATATTTGAACTAGAAGGTTCACGTCTGTTAGACAACAATCCTCTAAGCATCCTCGACATTATAATCAATCTTCACTCTAATCCAATTAATTATCTCTCTTGAACTCACTGGGACCACCACGGTTACCAACGGTTTTACTGCTTCCCCTGGGACTTACTACCAGGAACACGTTTTTCGACTGACCAACGCTAAGTCAAGAAAAACTCTTAATCTTCTTAAAGTCTTGATATCTTACAAAGCTTTAGACTTTAAAGATCTGTATCCAATTTAATGAACTTCTGAAAAAATATTTGAACAACGACTAGACAGCTAGATAAACAAGTTCCTTAAAATAGTACTGAGAAATTTTTTGGTAATGTTCAATTTTTTCTTTTTCAGAAGAGTGTTCCTTTTTTAGGTATTGAACTCTATTACTATAGAATCAATAAGCATGCTTTTGATTTTCTATGTAAGGACCATAATATCTTACCATCTTGCTTAGACAGCTAGATATGCAATTCTTTTTTATCTTAACGAGACTTGATATTGAATAACATGTAAGTAATAAGGATTTGCAGTTTGAATAAATGATTTATCATGAAGAAGACTTATGTAATGTCTGATTAAAGCTTGATCTTCTAATAAACCAAAACTACCTAGCCATTGTAAACATTCATCTTTGAGAATTTGCACTTACACACCCATTACCCTCACCTTATTTAATAGGCCAAAGGCTCTGATACCATTTGGTGCAAGATCGTCTCAGTTTTGACTTACTCATTTTGTGACAGGATCGTAACTCAATTTTGACTTAATGATTAATTATGAGAATCAAAGTTAATGAGTAAGTCAAAAACTTAAAGAAAATAGTGCAAAAATTAATTTGAAACATGCAAAGAAGTAAAAGTTCGGAATGAACAGTAACTTGTGAATGGTAATCCTGAACAGTAATCATAAATAATAAAAATGAATAGTAACTTTGAAAATTAAAAGGGATGCTAATCCGGCGGTAATCCGCATTGGAAAGCAAGGAGATGGATGTATGCTTATGAAAGGAAGCTAATTTGGCGGTAGTCCACACTGGAAAGCAAGGATGAGAATATGATGCATAATACAAAAAGTATTAAAATAGAACTTAATATTGAATAAAGTAACACTTACAACTTTGAAACTTCTTGAAATACATTTTAAAAGTAATTACAAACTTTGATTCATAAGGAGAAGAGAACAAGGGTCTTTGAAGGTTAATGAAAGCTTTTTTACCTTAGGCTTTGATGAAAATCTAATGACTTTAATGAAACTTTGATGAAAGGAGAAAGCTTTCACTTGGGAGAGCTTTTGTGTTAGGAAGGAGTTAGTGTGTTCTCCTTGTGTCTTGAACTTGGCTATTTATAGACTTTGATGAGTGAATTTGAGAAGGTTTGAAATCCATTATTGTCTTTTGCATGATGTGTAATGAAGCTTTTCATGATGCCTTGTGAGGTTGCCACTTGTCATGAGGGGTAATCTCTATTTATTTGAACTTTGACATTTGTTTTGCCACTTGTCATGATAGGAGAAGTCTTCATAGAACTTTGTTGACTTATTGATTATGATGATAAGTTTGCTAGTAACCATATGAATGTTGCAGTTTTTTGGAATCATTGCACATGGACAGCAGTCTTTGGGTGATTGTATCACAATTCCATCTGGTTGATGTTAATTCCGTAACAGTCATCTTCATTTTGAGGAGTGTAACTTGAATTAATTTCTTCTGAGTTTGAAGAAGCTACTTGCTATTCTACTTCTTTCAGTTTTTCTTTGAGCATAGCAATTTCATCCATGAGTGCTGTTTTACCTTTTGAAGAGGTTGTCTCTTGTTGAACTTGTGTCTTTGAATTGATCTGAGTGAAATACTGTTGAACTCTAGGCACATCTGCTAATGAAAGATTAAACTGTCTCCACCATTTTACTTTGAATATTTGAATTAATCTTTGAGAAAAATACGGAGGAAAGAGAGGATCTTGATGTAAATCGTAAGACCAACAAATGATCCAAACAATGTTGAATTTGATACAAAAAGATAAGAATTTATTGATTTCAGGAATTTTTAGAGTATTGTCTTTGAATAAAAGATAGGCTTCATATACTTGAGGAGCAAAAATTTTTTACTTTGAATATTTGAATTAATCTTTGAGGAAAATACGGAGGAAAGAGAGAATCTTGATGTAAATCGTAAGATCAACAAAGGATCCAAACAATGTTGAATTTGATACAGAAAGATAAGAATTTATTGATTTCAGAAATTTTTAGAGTATTGTCTTTGAATAAAAGATAGGCTTCATATACATGAGGAGCAAAAATTTGAGTGATAAGTCCACAGTAGAAGAACCATTCTTTGAACCATAAAGGAAGTGATGAATGATTGATTTTGATAAAAGTACAAGAACTATGAGTAATTGTAAGGAGCTAGATACAAGAAATTAAATCAAGCTTTTTGATAATCAAAATAACTAAAAGGTGGATGGGAGAAATCTTTTGAAAACTTCCTTTGGGTAAGAGGCTTTTGATTTCAATCAAAAATAGAAAAGACTTTTCGTATTTTGGCTTTTGAATAAGTAATTTCATTGTCTACATTTAGATTATGGGTGAAATATACTGAACCAGTATCTGCTAGGATATCTTCATAAAATTATCTGGTTTTGAAAAAGTCTTCTGAGAAGTAATGAGAATCTTTTGGGAAAGTCTTTTGAACAATGTCTTTGATATTTTTGTATCTATGAGGTTCAGAAAACATATATGGAGGAAAATAGATTTTTGAACATAGGATGGCTTACGAGATGTTGTTGAGGGTGCTAAAGCACTATGATAAGATCTTGATTGAAGGGTAGGTCCTAAACTTTGGAATTTGTGTTAAGATAAGACAGACCTAAATAATGTTGCTTCTGGGTTTAGTGAATTTGATGATGATGATGATGGTATAGGTTTTGAAGTGAATGGTGAAGCTTTTGACACACTGGTTGCTGAATTTTTCTTACTCGTTTTTTCCTTGTAGGAATTCACGAGTAAGGAAATCAGGAAGGGAATTTTTCTCTCCTTTAATGAATTCTATTTGAAAATCAAAAGAAGATAAGATTGCTTGTCACCTTGCAAAAAATCTATTTAGACACTAGATTTTGAACATCTTTTTGTAAAACATCTTTTGCAGCTTTACNTTTGAAGTGAATGGTGAAGCTTTTGACACACTGGTTGCTGAATTTTTCTTACTCGTTTTTTCCTTGTAGGAATTCACGAGTAAGGAAATCAGGAAGGGAATTTTTCTCTCCTTTAATGAATTCTATTTGAAAATCAAAACAAGATAAGATTGCTTGTCACCTTGCAAAAAATCTATTTAGACACTAGATTTTGAACATCTTTTTATAAAACATCTTTTGCAGCTTTACAATCTACTCACAATTAAAAAGTTTTGTTGACTAAATCATCTTGAAACTTTGAAATGCACAAAACAATGAATAAAACTTCTTTTTTGATTGTAGAATTATTCTTTTGAGATTCGATTCATAATCCTGAATGGTATCTCACTATTTGCTCTTGACCATTTCTTGTTTTTCTTTGCTTTAAGATTCCTCCATAACCTATATCAGAAGCATCAGTCTCTACTATCATATAGGCTAAAGGATCAGGAATTCCTAAACAAGGAAGATTTTGAGACAGAATTTTTAAATCTTTAATAACTTGAGTCATTTCTTGATCTCAAACAGGAGGATTTTTCTTAAGTCTTTTGAATAGAGGTTTACATTTCAGTCTTAAATTTGGAATGAAATCATAAATGTAATTCAAGCATCCTAAGAACCTTTGTAATTGATTCTTATATTTGATTTTATCTGTAAATTTGTTTGAAAATTCTATTGAGCTGCTAATAGACTTAATAGTACCTTGATGAATATCAAACCCTAAAAATCTAATTTTTGTTTGAAACAGTTTTATCTTCTTGGCTGACACCACCAAATCATTTTGTTTGACTATAAATATTTCTAAATGCTCAAAATATTAATTTATTGAATTTGAGAATACTAAAACATCATCTATATAGACAATGGTGAATGTTGACAATTGATTGAAAATATCATTCATAATATTTTGAAATTTTGATGGTGCATTTTTTAGACCGAATGACATGACATTCTATTCATAATGTCCAAATGGTCTTGCCTTCGTAGGAATTGGTCTTGCCTTGGTAGGAATTTTGCTTTCATGAAAATCTTTTTCATAAGGTAATTCTACCATATGTTTCTTCCTTTTCTAAAAAGCATTTGGAAAATCGGCACAGATTTCATTTTGAATCTTCTTTTGAATTTTTTCTATCCTATTTCTGACCTGAGGATTTTGAATCTATTCTTCTATTCTCCTGTAATGAACTTCTTGATTTAAGTATTTAATTTTCTTTTACTTTTTCATTATCATATTGATAATAGAGATAAAGTTATTTTGAATTTCATTAACATCCTTATCTTTCATTGGTCGAAAAAATTCAAATATGATTTCTTTACGGCCTTGACTAGTATATATTCTTTGAGATGTTACTTGAAAATGATAGATTTGAGTAAAGAAATGAGTTCCTAATATGACAGGTGTTGAAATATTTTTGACTAAGATGAAAGTATTTTTGAAACATATACCTTTACTGCAAATTTGAATCTTGGTTAACTTATACTCTATTTGAAGTTTTGAACCATTAGCACTAGTTAAAGACTCTAATGTCTTTTCATAGTACTTAGTAGGAATTAATCATTCTTGAATGCAATTCATGTCTTCTCTTAAGTCTATTAGAGCTATGAAACTCCTATAACAGTCCTCATAAATGATTAATGATATCTTACAATGTCAATTTTGAATTTGAATTCTATTGATGATATTCAAATAAGTTTTATGAGAATATAAAAATTATCCAACATCTTCATTCTTATCTTTTTGACTAGACACTTGATTATTGATATGATTCTTTAATGATAAGTTAAGCAATTGAAATTCTATTTGACTCTAATTTTGCTTCAATTGCCTAATTTCTTTTTTGACTCCTTTGATTTCATTTTAAAGATCTTTGATAAAAACAACATGCTGTTTTGAATTCAATTTTGAAAGTATATTACTAAGACTTATAAGCTTAATGTTGGGTATATTTGGTTTCTCTTAATTTATAATATCTTTTAACTTTAAAAGATATTCCTTTTTTATTTCATCATCTTCTATCTTTTCTATGACATCTATGAGAAAATGAGTTTCTGATGAAATAACATTTATTAACTTCTTGCAATTTCCAACACAATCTAGATCCTTGCCATTTTGAACACGAGGTTCACCTGTTACAGATTCAGATGATTCTGAAGCAGATGATTCATCTTGAACATCATAAATATTTTCTAATTGATCTTCTTCAAAATTTTGTTCTGAAGGATCTCTTTCAGATTCATTCTCTGAGTCTGAAACTTTGTTGATAAATAATTTCCTTAATTCTTCTTTCCGTTGATCACTAATATTTAATGAATTTATCTTTTTCTTCATTAGACAATTATTTTAGTAATGTCCTATTTAACCACATTTATAACAAACTGGACCTTTGAATGACTTTTTAGACTTTGAACTTCTATTTTGATTTTTTGAAAATGACTCTTTTGAAAGCTTGTTTGATTCATCTCTATCATAGTATTTCTTATTCCTTTTGAATTTCTTGTTCCTATTCTTTTTCCTATTTCATGAAGAAGGAGGAATCAAATTTGTATCAATTTCCATTTGATTACAAATATTTCCTAACTCATCTTTTCTCTTATGAATATCTTTTTGAATCTTATTTTTGAATTTTATATCATTATACTCAACCATGACTTCTTGATTGATAGCACTAACTAACTGACCATATAAGGAGGATTCATACACTTGAGTTAATGATAAACTTTGATGAGTTCCAAAATTTCTTAATCTCTCTTTGACTTTTTCTGCAAATAGCTTAGGAAGACCACAGATAAAATTTTCTTTTCAATAAGCTAAATTGCAATCAATTTTTAAGAATAATTTTGAGAAAAATACATCTTTATACTATTTTAAGTCTGAGAGTTCTCTACATCTTAAGTTGGTCAAGATTTCTAATGATTTTTCTTGAAAACTCTGAGGTTCATCTATGAAATGTTTGATGATAGCATAGATTAAGACTTTTATGCATGTTGAATTATTAGATTCAGGATCTATTGAATTTTCTAATTCTAATCTTTGATCTTCAGTGAGATAATTATCCCACCAACCTTTAAGTTGATCTGTGAAACCACTAATGACTTCTAAGGATATTTTTTTGATTTGCCAAGGAAATTTTGACTCTATAAGCATAAATTATCATGAGTATTTCATTTGTATGATTCAATATTTCATGTTCACTCATACCATCAATGTTCCATTCATAAATACTAGTTCCATCATAACTTGAATGAACATATTGACTTCTTTTTTCATATTGAATATCAGGAAGAGTAGGTCTTGGATAATAATTTCTAGTTTGATAAGTTCTTTAACCTATTCTTAGATTCTATTTAAAAATTTTATTAACTGTTAACTCTTCTTCTTCATTTTTGATCATATTGATTAATGGTTTCTTATTCAACTTATTGAGCTTTTCTACTATTAGGTTTAAGGCATCTTCATTTCAATACTTAATATCTTTAATCTTTGAAAAATTTGGTATCCTATAAATAGGCTGTTGAATTTTTGAGCTAGAGAAAGTTATTGAAAGATAAGAATGAGGTTTTGAAGAAGTAGGACCTAATGAGGAAGGACCTAATGTAGGACCAAATGAGGAAAGACCTAATGACTGAACTAATGGAGGAGGATTTAATGAATGACTTAATGAAAGAAGAGAAGAGAATGTACTCTCTACTCTATTCATTTGATCTGAAACAGTTAGGGATGGCAATGGGGCGAGGATGGGGCGAGGCAAGCAGTTCCCGTCCCCATCCCCGGCGGGGATTTTTCAGCATCCCCATCTCCGTCCCACTAAATTCCCATATGCCCCATGCCCCGCCCCATTTACCCATACAACCACACTTTTTTTAAATATACACAATTTACAAGTTTAATCTATCGATCACGATTTCTAATTAAAATTCAAGTTTAATCGAACAAGATAATATAAATAATGCTCAAATAACATCATCAAGAATTCAAGATATCCTCAAGCAACAACAATAACATAAATAATATTCAAACAAAATTATAAAAATTGTTCTTAAACAATTATAAAAGTCAATAAGAAATCATAATAAGTACAAAAGGCTCCAAGCAAATAAAATAAGTACAATTTATGAAGTTCTAATGTTGGTTGAAGTTGAATCATTCTCTATATTCTACAAAACCAACAAAAAAAAAAAAAATTTAGGTTTAGGGAAAATGGAACTCAAGGTCCAAGGACTGAGGGAGGAAGGGTCAGGTCAGTGTGTTGGTGATTTAGTGTGGGAAAACCTTAGGCCATAATGAAGCCTTTTTGTGAAGAAATTTTTTTAAAAAAAATTATGTAATGTATTATATATATATATACAATGCGGGGCAGGGCGGGGTGGGGCAGGGCTTCCCCATCCCCAGACCCGCCCCTATCAAATTACCCATAAAATTACCCATCCCCATCCCCATACCCATTTTTCTGCCCCATACCCATACCCGAACGGGTAAAAAAACCGGGGCCCCATCGGGTCTGGGGCAAATTGTCATCCCTAAAAACAGTCTTAAGTATTTGATTTGTATAATTATTTTGACACTGTATATTTTTTATATCTTTTAATGAAGAACTTCCTTGTCAGGACCATGTGTCATCTTGAAGGGTGATGCTACTACATCTTTATTATGAATATTTTTTACTATAATTTCTTCTAAAGGAGGATGAACAGCAGTAACTGATGTATTGATGAAGTTTTTCAATTTTGATTTATCCTAGTGTTTGTATTGATCTTCTTGATTGGTTTATAAGGATAAAATGTGTCATCCTCTTTTGCATAAGGATAAAATATACCATTAACTTCAGCATACACTTCGAACCACTCAAAAAAAGACATGTTGTTGTTCATGATATTTATCTCATGATAATAAATTTCCTTGAGTATCTTTATTGCATGACTATTGAATCTTTTGAAATACCAATGTCTTTTTTCTTTGTTTGAGGCTCTCATGAATTCTTTCCTAAGATATTTTTTATTTATTTGAAACTCTTTTGATATGAGATTTTGAAAATCAGACTTAGTGGGAGACATATGAGGAGAATTTGAATTTTGAGTTTTTTGATAAACAGATTTTGCAATAATTGTTCCAAATTTAATTCTTGAAGAATTTATTGAAGAGAAATCTAATGACCTGTAATGAGTTGATGGTTCATAACTAGTATCTTCTAATTCCAATTCTTCTTTATATGAAATTTCATCATTTTGGTCATATAAAATTGCATCATTTTGATCATCTAATGAATAGTCATATTCTTGAATATCTGAACTAAAATGTTCATGTTTGCCAGACAATAATCCTCTGATCATCCTTGACATTATAATCAACCTTAACTCTAATTTAATTAATTATCTTTCTTGAACTCACCGGGAACACCACGCTTACCAACGGTTTTATTGCCTCTCTTGGGTCTTACTATCGGGAACATGTTTTTCGGCTTACCAACGCTAAGTCAAGAAAAACTCTTAATCTTCTTAAAGTCTTAATATCCTATAAAGTTTTGGACTTTAAAGATCTATGTTCAGCTTAATGAACTTCTAAAACAAATATGTCAAGGATCATAACTCAGTTTTGACTTAATGATTAATTATGAGAATCAGAGTTATGACATTGAGTTGACTTTGAAAATCAGACCTGGTAGGAGACATATGAGGAGAATCTGAATCCTGAGTATTTTCATGAACAGGTTTTAACGGGTCTAAAGTTAATTCTTGATGAATTTATTAAAAAGAAATTTACTGATCTTCTAGCAGAACTGTAATGAGTTGATGAATCATATCTAGTAGAGTTTGATCTACTAAACTTAAGAGTAACATTTTCTGAAAAAGATGTTTTGATATGATTTAATTACTGGTACTATAGTAATAGAGTTCAATATCTCAAAAAGACTCATCCTTCTGAAAAAGAAGAAATTGAACACTTTCAAAGAGCTGCTTAGTATCACTTTAAGAAGCTTGTTTATCTAGTTATCTAGTTACTGTTCAAATATTTGTATTAGAAGTTTATTAAGCTGAACATAAATCTTTAAAGTCCAAAACTTTGTAGGATATTAAGACTTTAAGAAGATTAAGAGTTTTTCTTGACTTAGTGTTGGTAAGTCGAAAAACGTGTTTCCGGTAGTAAGACCCAGGGGAGGCAGTAAAATCGTTGGTAAGCGTGATGTTTCCAGTAAATTCAAGAAAGATAATTAATTGGATTAGAGTTAAAATTGATTATAATGTTAAGGATGATTAGAAGATTGTTGTTTGGCAGACATGAACATTCTAATTCAAATATCCAAGAACATGATTATTCAACAGATAATCAAGATAATTATAGTTGTAATAGTAGAGAAATTGTTATTTCAAAAATAGAACAATACCTTCAAAATTGGACTATTCAAAAAGTTCCTTCATCATAAGTGTATCAAAAAGGTAGTTTTGAAATACTTCAAAATTTTGTTATCAAAACAGTGGAACAAATAATAACAATCAAAAGATCAAATGATTCAATATATCTCTTCTCAGAAGATATGATCAAGAAATATCGTCAAAAAAGTTTCAAATATCTTCATTCAGGATTATTTCAAATAGCAGTCAAACCTCTCCACAGACTAGGAATAGATACACTTATCCTAGTGTATCTTAGGTGGTGTTTGGTATAGGGAATCCTCTTTCTTAGGAATCCTTACTTTCCTAGGAATAGGATTCTCAGGAATAAGATTGTTGGGAAAGTAATATTCCTATGTTTGGTTATTACTTAATTTTCCTGAGAATATTATGGTGTATTCCCAATAAAATTGTATTCTCATGTTTGGTTCAAGAAGAATATACCCAAGAATGCTATCAATTTTTCCAAAAGTATCCTCGGCTTCCTTTCTTCGTTGCTCTGCCCAGACACCGTAACATCTTCGACGATCTAGTGAGAAAGTGTGAAGTTGATGTAGCTTCCTCCCCAGTCTTGCCATTTCTTCATAGAAATCTCCTTGAGCACACCCAGCAGAAAAACCTCCATAAAGGTCGATCCTTAGACGGAGGAGATAATGGGGGAGACAAAGAAAGACTGATTGGTGATGTCGCTTAACCAATTAAATTAAACCGAATCCCCTAATTAGAATGCAATAGAAGGCATAATCCAGGTTTGTCTCACAAGGAATACAATGTGTAATCAATAATTTCGAGTTAAAAACAGGAGATTGTAAAACAGGATCATAATAGTAAATTGCAGAATTAAACAAAGATTAATGCAATTGATTAAAGGCGTAACCTAGCTAGACATCCATCAAAAACCGGTTTGATTCATCCTAAATTAACATGATTTATTAAGTCTTAATGCAGCACTACTAATTGAGTTTAATCACAACTTAAATCTCTAATTATGATCAATTGTTCCTACTGAGTTATCACTCAAGATTCGATTAATCAAATACAATCACTAATCTTGTAATCACAAAGACTAAGCAATTAGTGATTAATCTAAAAACTAAACATCAATTAGCATAGCATAGCTTCTTTGAATTCTAACTACAGATTAAAGATTGATCAATCTAAATTCTATTTCTTTCTTCAATATCCATATAAATCACAAAGATCTCCATGAATTCATACAAAGATTAAAGCAAGACAGAAATTCAAAGAAAAAGAAATTGCATTAAATTTAATTCAATTAAGAACATAATCTCAAAATCAAAACTGAATTTAATCAGGAGTCTAACTTGGTTACAAGGATTCTACTCCTCTATGGTCATGAAATCCAAGTTCCAATGGAGGAAGAAAATCATAGTTCAATAAGTTCTAAAAAATACAAGAGAGAAAACTAAAATTGTCTAGTCTAGAATTGATAACTCGTCTGCTTCCTTTCTCTGATTATACCTACCTAACTTTCATGCACAACCAATTTACCCATAACCTAATTTAAACCTCTGGACCTCAGCTTTAAATGGGCTCCGGTTTTTGCCTAATTAGACCTGAATTGATTAAGCCTATTTAAGTCCATATAGGTCTCTAGACTAATCAGCCAATTTCGACAGGCAATAAGACTATCTTAACTTCATAATTTGTTGAACCGGCCTTCCTAACAATTGAAGTCCTGCGCCTTAGCTTTCCAATGAGACTGGTTTTAAGTCCATACGACATGTACATCACAAGTTATGGTTCAAACACTGCATGCAGGTCAGGATCCAGCGGCAACAACTCTACTCTGACTTCCGGGTTAAATTTGACTCACTGAACGTCTAAATTGGCCTTGGAGGTCTGAATGGAAGTTGTAGATAATCCTCTTAGCTTTCCTACAAGGCAAGAATCATAATTTTTAGACATCAGAACTAAAGATATACCCTAAATATAAAATAGTGTCAAAACCCTAATAATGCTGAAAAACACACTTAAGCCCAATTTGAACCTAGTTAATGAAATATGACCCAAGCCCAATCAAATAGGCCCAAAATAGGATTAGGAGGTTAAAAATGAGGATTAATTAATATATAAAAATATTGTTCATCAAATTCCTCCACACTTAGCTTTTGCAGGTCTCGGGCAAACTAGAATTTCAAAACTCAGAAACAAGGAAAAACAAACAAACTAACTTAAAAATTCCAAATGATAATCAAGAATTGCATAAGTTCAAAAACAAGAAAAGCACTCAAAAATTCAAGGAAGTCACAACATTCATGAAATAAAATTCTTCACATCCAAAATTAACAATTAAGGTAACTTCAATTGAAAAACATGAGTCAAGAATGATAGATCCTCACAAGATATATTCTTAATCTCTCAAGTGTTTAGAAAGTAAGTATTTTACTCAATGAAACTCATGAAGAAATACACTACCATAAGCTTGTTTATCTTCTACTTTTTCACTACTTAAACAAATGTATACACAAATCAAAAGGACTTTATTCAAGGTTGTAATAGGGTCAAGGTAAAGGGTAAGAATAATATGGATATGACAAGCTAAGTACCCTAAGAGAATAAAAGAGCATTGGGAAGAAATTTAATTAACAAGCATGTAACTTTTCTCAATTTCCAAACATGTAAAGGATACTATCTTTTCTTTTCACATATTCCTTTTTTTTTCTTTTTCTTTTCCTTTTCACAATTCTGATTTTTTTTTTATTGAACCAATTGGCTCTTTTTCTTTCTTTCTTTCATTCACATCTCACTTTGCACATTGTACTATAAATTTCACAACCTTCACACTTGCATTATTAATTACCCACAAACATAAGAACTCTCCAAGATAATGAACCAATGCTCTCCTATTCCCTAAGGTAAGGTGACAACATAATTTTTCACATAAGCACATAATGAGCTAAGACCAAAGATAGGCAAATAGGCTCAAAGTGGTAATCAAAGAAAATTCATACAAGGTTGGCTATTTGGCAAAATAACTAAATCAAGAAAGAATGCATCAATCATGTTCATATATGCAAGTGAAAATGTAACTTTAAAAAGAATCAAAGTAAGTTCTAGAGTGATCAAAATTCATGAGTAAAAATCACATTAGAAAGAAAAAGAATGACACATTTGCTAAATCCATCTATTAAAAAGCTCAAAATCTCACAAGACATGCATCTATCAAACTTTAATCACTTATCCAACATCCAAAACCAAGTATGTAAAATTAAGAAATGAAAACAAAATATTCAATCATGCTATGAACCTTGAATGCAATTACTTCAACTTATAACTTCATAAAATTCACATCCTAAAACATCATTGGAAGGTAATTAAAATAGAAAAATGACAACAAAAATAGAAAAAAAAATAGCAAGAACAAACAGAAAATAGCAAAGTGACACAAAACAAAAAATTAAAACAGAAACAGAAAATTATAACAGCAATAGTAAAATAAACAGAAAATTAATTAACTAAAGAGCAAAACAATAAAATAACTAAACTACACAAAAAATTTCTCCCCCACACTTAAATTTTACATTGTCCTCAATGTAAAAATTTCAGAAAGTAACAACATATGACAATTAATATCAAGTAGATAAGGACAAGTAAAATAAAAGAGAGAAGAAATATCTTGATCAGGTGAGATAGATTGCATCGTGCAAGTGGACCTCCTCCACGATGTTTGAAACAAGCAAAGTAAGATACCTGAGTCAAAAACCACTCTCACAAAGCCCTTAAAAGAAACTACAAAGATGAAATTATTGTAAAAAACACAAAAACATAAAAAAATATAAAGACGTAAAGGAAATAATGAAACAAATACTATAGGACTAGAATCAAATACATTTAACTATTTATTTAAAAATTCAGCAAAATAAGCATTTAAAATGTCATCAAGGGAAATGTGCAACAAGGAATTTACAATCCTACCTAAAGCATAAGAAACATAAAAAATCTTATTAGGTATATACAACCATCCATGGTTCCCATATATAAGTCTAAAAGAAGGAAAATAATTATGTCCTACAAATCTAAGCCTATAACAGTCATGTTTAAGGTCATCTTTACAAAATACATTAGTGTCACACAACATATTATTCATGCAAGGTTCAATATGACACTTAAATTCGTGTAAAGAATTGGCAAACACCGACATCTCTTGCTTGCCATTCAAAGAATAGCTTGACATATGGTTTGCTTGGACAACCCATTTATTTTCCACACTCACTCCACCAACATCAAAATATTCACTTGCTACCAAGGTTCTAACATGATCTATTCTTAGTGCTCTAGCATGTGAAGAAATAAAAAGCATGAAATCTCCTAATCTATCAACATTAGTTTCTACATCTCCACATGCATACATAATTACAACAAGAGTAGGATCATGATTAAACAAATTTTTAGCAAGTGCACAATTAAAATAAGGATGTGTCAAAGTGAAAAAAAAGGTGTAGAGTTAACCATAGCAGCCATGTCAAGTTCGCCTTGGGTTGTCTCTTGAGAGTTTTCTTCAAAATCTGTAGAACCAGATTTACTAGAATCTTCATCTCTCAAGAATGCAGCGATCTCAGCACACACAGCACATGACAATTTTCCATCACAATCAGTACATAATTGGCCCTGCACAGAATCATCAAAACTAATATAATCAGAAAAATAGTACCTAACTCATTGTAGACCTCCTTGACTAAATCTTCCTCTGTCTTCTTGGACTGAGTGGCTCTATCAGATTCTGAGATCAATGAATCAGGAACTACTTTCTCTGCTGCCTGTGGTTTGTTTTTAAATTGAGGTTCAGTTGGTTCTGACATATATTTTTTCAGTTGGTTCTGGAATTGTATGTGAAGGAATTTTTTCAGAACTTTGTGCCTGCAATTGACTCGTTGAGGATGTCAATTGTCCAATCTGGATATCTAAATTTTGTATGGCGGCCTCTGTCCTCTGCTGGAACTGCATGGTATGAGTGACCAATTGCTTCACCAAGTCCTCAATTGAAGGTTCAGGTTCTGTGTATGTTGAACTTGGTTGTTGCATAGGCTGCTCGAATGGTTGCCAATATTGTTGTGGAGGCGCTGCATTGCCATATGTCAAATTGGTATGATCTCTCCAATCATAGTTATAGATGTTGAAGGATGGATCATTAACATTAGGATCTATGTTATGCTCAGTCATGTTATCAACAGAATTAATCACAAAATTAGTAACAGGATTAATGACTACTCTTCTCCTAGATTGTCTATTTCGGCTATGAAATGTTTTATCAATCTCACAGTCAATATCACATAAATCACTATAAGAAGACCGAGTCATACGCCATGCACACAAGGTTGGCAGAATGCCAAAATACACTAAAACAGGAACACAACACAGAAATAGGGATAGAAAATGGTTAAAACAAAAAGTAATCAATAGAAAGTAATTGACAGAAATTAAATGACAAAAAGTAATTGACATAAAGTAATTGATAGAAATTAATCGACAGAAATTAAATAACAAAAAGTAATCGACAGAAAGTAATTGATAGAAATTAATTAACAAAAATTAAATGACAAAAAGTAATCGACNATTAACATTAGGATCTATGTTATGCTCAGTCATGTTATCAACAGAATTAATCACAAAATTAGTAACAGGATTAATGACTACTCTTCTCCTAGATTGTCTATTTCGGCTATGAAATGTTTTATCAATCTCACAGTCAATATCACATAAATCACTACAAGAAGACCGAGTCATACGCCATGCACACAAGGTTGGCAGAATGCCAAAATACACTAAAACAGGAACACAACACAGAAATAGGGACAGAAAATGGTTAAAACAAAAAGTAATCAATAGAAAGTAATTGACAGAAATTAAATGACAAAAAGTAATTGACATAAAGTAATTGATAGAAATTAATCGACAGAAATTAAATAACAAAAAGTAATCGACAGAAAGTAATTGACAGAAATTAATTAACAAAAATTAAATGACAAAAAGTAATCGACAGAAAGTAATCGACAAAAATTAAATGACAAAAAATAATCGATAGAAAGTAAATGACAGAAATTAATCAACAAAAATTAAATAACAGAAATTAAACGACAAAAAGTAAATGATAAAAAGTAATGGACAGAAATTAAACGACAGAAAGTAAGTGACAAAAAGTAAATATCATAAAGTAAATGACAAAAAAGTAATCCGAATATAACAACAATCAATTCAAGGAATCTACTAAATCAAGCCAAAATTAAGGAAAAACAATGGAGAAATGGAACCAAATCACCAAAATTTATACAAGGGCAACCTAAAACATCAAGGAAAACTAAAATGCAAGAAAAATAATAGTCACAGGGCTCACACAGAACAAAAACTTAGCCAAAAAGTAATTCAAATGTGGCCTAAACCGTAAAAAAAAGAACACAAAAATAAACACAAAGCAGAGGAAGAATGGAAGCAAATGACTAGAATTCACACAATGAACTTAAAATCATCAACTAACATTAACATTCTCCAGCAATGGCGCCAAAATTTGATTGGTGATGTCGCTTAACCAATTAAATTTAACCAAATCCTCTAATTAGAATGCAATAGAGGGCATAATCCGGGTTTGTCTTACAAGGAATGCAATGTGTAATCAATAATTTCAAGTTAAAAATAGGGAATTGTAAAACAGGATCATAATAGTAAATTGCAGAATTAAACAAAGATTAATGCAATTGATTAAAGGTGTAACTTAGCTAGATATCCATCAAAAACCGATTTGATTCATCCTAGATTAACATGATTTATTAAGTTCTAATGCAACACTACTAATTGAGTTTAATCACAACTAAAATCTCTAATTATGATCAATTGTTCCTACTGAGTTATCACTCAGGATTCGATTAACCACATACAATCACTAATCTTGTAATCACAAAGACTAAGAAATTAGTGATTAATCTAAAAACCGAACATCAATTAGCATAGCATAGCTTCTTTGAATTTTAACCACAGATTAAAGATTGATCAATCTAAATTCTGTTTCTTACTTCAATATCCATATAAATCACAAAGATCTCCATGAATTCATACAAAGATTAAAACAAGGCAGGAATTCAAAGAAGAAGAAATTGTAATAAGTTTAATCTAATTAAGAACATAATCTCAAAATTAAAACCGAATTTAATCAGGAGTCTAACTTGGTTACAAGGATTCTACTCCTCCATGGTCATGAAATCCAAGCTCCAATGGGGGAAGAAAACTATAGTTCAATAAGTTCCAAAAAATGCAAGAGAGAAAACTAAAATTGTCTAGTCTAGAATTGATAACTCGTCTGCCTTCTTTATCTGATCATAACCTCCTAACTTTCATATACACCCAATTTACCCATAACCTAGTTTAAACCTCTAGACCTCAGCTTCAAATGGGCTCCGATTTGGGCCTAATTGGGCCTAAATTGAGGAAGTTAATCCCATTTAAGTCCATCTAGGTCCATATAGGTCTCTGGACTAATCAGTCATTTTCAAAAGGCAATAAGACCATCTTAACTTTATAATTTTTTGAACTGGCCTTCTTAACAATTGAAGCCTTGCACCTTAGGTTTCCAATGAGACCGGTTTCAAGTCCATACGACGTGTACAACACAAGTTATGGTCCAAACACTGCATACGGATCAGGATCTAGCGGCAGCAACTCTACTCTGACTTCCGGGTTAAATTTGACCCACTGAACATCTAAATTGGCCTTGGAGGTCTGAATGAAAGTTGTAGATAATCCTCTTAGCTTTCTTACAATGCAAGAATCATAATTTTTAGATATTAAAACTAAAGATATACCCGAAATACAGAATAGTGTCAAAACCCTAATAGTGCTGAAAAAACACCCCTAAGCCCAATTTGAACCTAATTAATGAAATATGACCCAAGCCCAATCAAATAGGCCCAAAATAGGATTAGGAGGTTAAAAATGAGGATTAATTAATATATAAAAATACTGTTCATCAAAGACCATCTTCCATTGTCAGTTCACTCCACAATTTTCAAAGAATCAGAAAGTTTGGAAGGAAAATGCATCAAGATTGAGGGCTATGACTTTAATCAAGGTTTGGATTATTCTCAACTTCTCAAGTCCATGGTCACCACTGGGTTTCAGGCTTCCAATCTCGAAGATGCCATACAAGTCATAAATCAAATGGTTGGTTTCATCTCTAAGAGCTCACCATGGCATTCTCTTCTTTTTCATTTTTATTTCTGAACTTGTTATTTTCTAATTATGGGAAATTGGATTGAAGCTAGATTGGAGGCTGGCTGATTAGCCTATAACAGAGGATTGCAATGAGGAGGAAAGGGATTTAGCTTACAGAAAGTGTGTTAGGTGTAAGGTGTTTTTGGGCTTTACTTCCAATCTCATTTTAGAGACACGATTTGGTATCTTGTTTAGCACCATATAGTGAGTTTTCAATTTTTATGGAACAAATTTAATGAGAATTTGATTCCCCTCATGCCAATGGCAATTGTTTTCATATCACCAAAAATTAAAATTCTAGCAAGATTAGTTTTTTTAGAGTAGTATGCTTTGTTATCTTATTCTTCTCTACCATGTTTGACCTAAATGGCTTATATTAAGCTGTAATATGGACGAATTTTTAGACTGTCTTCGTGTCATGAAGTACAATGAAATTATACTTTAATGGGATCGGAGAAAAGGGTATTCAAGTGCTGTATATAGCTGATAAGTTTTGCTGACTAAATGGATCAAAAGGTAAGAGTGGGCAGTGAAGTTGCCCATCATTAGGAAAATTTACCAGTAGTTGCACTTTCCCCTTTATTCAATGGGCTTATGATGACTCTCTTGCATCTTACCTGAATTGAAAAGTAAGTTGCTAAAGCAAGTGCTTTTAAATTCTAACTTACCCACCATGATATCCATATTACCAATTTATTGCATCTATTATGCAAGTTCATGTAGTTGTTACAACAGTAGGTGGTATAGAAGAAGATCTTATTAAGTGTCCTACGCCAACTTATAAAGGAGAATTTTCTCTACTTGAGCGTATCTGCGTTCAAAAGGACTAAATCGCATTGGTAATTTGTTGGCCCCAAATGACAATTACTGCAAATTTAAGGGCTGGATCATTCCAATTTTTGATCAGATGTTGAGGGAGCAAAATGATGGGGTATTATTTTTTCTATCATTGTGTTCCATTACATTATAATATTTATATGGTACGAGTTTTCTGGACTCATGAAATCACTTTTTGACAATGCTACAAAATGTAACATGGATGCCATCTAAGTTGATAGATCGATGGGGAAAAGAAATAAATGATGAGAGTTCTTACCTTTATTGGGCATAAAAGGCAAGTGTGAGACCAAGCTTTAGATGTTTCTTTAATATGTGCTATTTTCTCCTCTCACCTTATGATCAAAATCTTTCAATTTTCTTCTCCTAGATTACTTATTCTACATATTACACATATTTGTTTGCATTGTGCATCTCAATCTTATAAAATTGACCATGTAAAGACACATGATAAAGAGGATATTATTGTGTTGGGGGTGGCTTTATGACCTTGATCCTGCCCCAAGTCTTGACATTCTGAGATCAAGTTAATTCATACATGAGATGATTCTGAACCCACCAGGACCCAAAATAACTTCAAAGTGAAATATCATCTCACTGAGAAAAATTACTGTGGGAAAGAGTATAATAACAGCAGAAATCAGTAGAAGTTGGGGAATGATATGCTGATGTCATTTGAAATTAAGAAAAAAGTGCTACACTATATTTCGTGCATTTAGACACACATTTACATGCACTTATATATCTATGTGCAATGAAAAAAATTTAGTACTGCCTCTCACCCCAGCTTTTTAGCATATTGCGAACAGACACTCCTATATAAATGAAGATAGATATGGAATAATAGAACAATTTTGCATCTTGTTAGCACTGGATGTAACGTACTGAATTTTAAGTCTAGAAGGTCTTCATATACTAATATGACATTTACTAAGGGACTGATTATTGTTTAGATATGTTTTGGATCAATACTGTTGCTTTATTTTGTGTCATCTAATCTCAAGGAAACTTGGAACTTTTACACTTGGACTAGTAGACTGGTTGCTTTTCAAAGAAGAATTGACCTCATTTTCTCTATGAAGTGAATTTGTTCTTTCACATAATTTGAATGTGCTGTGTCTAGTTGGAATATTGGACCTACTGACTACAAGATGCATCTGGCTTTCTTTTTTACTTACTTGAAAAATGAATTGTCTTGTAACTGTAATTAGTTTAGCTCAAGATTAGCAATATATCATGCCATGTGATTAAGAAATAGTATGTTATTTATTGCTTTTAACTTCCAATTTGAAGCATTACTTGCTACAACAAAGAATACCTGGTTCAAAGTTCTAAGTAATACGTAGTAGATTTTTCTATTTCAATGGACAGTGTGGGTTTCAAAAACTAGCAAAGAAGTATTGGTTATAATTACTATAATGTATTGGCTCAAATTGATGAGAACTAGTAATACTAATACTTGTAATCTTTTTGGATGCTCCCGTATATTTTCCAGAACAATATTCCAGTTTTCTGTCCAGGCTTAACAGATGGCTCATTGGGGGACATGCTATTCTTCCATTCCTTCCGCAGTCCTAGTTTGATTGTGGATATAGTGCAAATTATATTATGCGTTGTTTCTGGTTTGAAGTTAACTATTGTCACTACTATCAGCAGTTGATACCCAAAGACATGACCATTCAATGGAGGAATTTAGAGAAGATTCCAGCATCTATCAACTATCATTTCTCTTTAAAGTTAATACCAAGATTGAAACTTAATAAAAGAAAATAATCTTCTTCTACCAAGATTGAAACTTAGTAAGAAGATTGAAACTTCAACAACAAAAATATTAACAAGAAGATTATGAGAATTGAACACCTAATTCAACACAAGTCTAAAATTTTGTTCCTAGAAGCAATAGGAATCACATAAAACTGCAGTGATTCCTTCCTTCAATTATCAGTAAGTCTATAGGCAAATGACAAAAAGAACTCTCTCAAAAGCAGGCTTCCCAGTTGTCTCTCCAAGAGTTGCAATTAAATTTGCTCTTTGTGGGTCTAGTAATGCACCAACTGCTGAACCATTTTTCTCTTATAAAGCTCTTTCAACATATATATAGAAATAGTTAAGCACTTATGGTAAATTGAACCATTTTGAGTTGTTGTGTGGGAAAACAAGTTACATATTTATGCCTTCTTAAAATGGATTCAATTAATACGAAGTTGATATTGTAGTGGGATCAGATTCTTGCTTTATAATCATGGATGAGAATGATCGTTTGCTAAATATTTTTTTCAAAGGAAACATTTGCAAGGTTGTTGTATGTAGAAAATCCAATTTCTTGAAATTATTAATATAGTTATTAACTTAATTACTATTAAGGAAAAAATGAAAATCCAATTTGAGTTTTCTTAAATTTTTTGTTTTATATCATATTGTAAATGCTAATAGCAAGGGTGACTGAAGGAAATCAGAAAGACAGAAACAAACTGAATAATAGCAAGGGTGACTGAAGGAAAAGATTCCAAGCTTCTTGCTTGAGAAAATCAACTCTAATAAAAGGGAGGATACTGGATGGACATCGCTACCAAATATTTTGTTAATTAGAATAGATGCTACAAATCTGAAAGTAGCAACCTTTGTTATCATACAATGGTGCAAAACATTCTGCTATATATGAAAGTAGCAAAAAGCACAAACCATTGTGCTATATATGAAAGTAGCAAAAAGCAAGTTCACAGCCAACTTAATTAACAGCATCATGTACCTACAAGGCATGTGCTGTTAAAATTTGTTGCACATAAAAGATTTTCAATGCAGGATTAATTCTAAAAAAATAATCTATTGTACTTTGATCCTTGGTAATCAGTCCTCCAGCCCTCACCCTTTCCATATCAGTGAGCCCTTCAACCTTTTGCAGTTCTTCAAACACTTGCATTCTCCTTTGTACTCTTTCCCTTTCATGCGAGAAACAATTAACAAGGTCACCAATCTTTTCATTTGTGTTCTCACACACTTTTCCTAGTGTTTGCATACTCTTTACTAGTTGTTCAGTGACAACATCAATCCCTCTGGTTCGCTTCCTCTTTCCCCTTGTAGTAGATGCAGAACCTTGGGCATTTGAAGCACCAATACCATCAGCAGTACAACCTTGTGGAAGCTGAGTCTCAGACATAGAATCAATGGATCCGCATCTATGTTTATATCATCACCGGTAGATAAAGCATCTTCTTGCCTCTCTCTATCCATTGCCTCAACTGCATCAGTAGGATCTTCAGCATCTGCCCCAGCAGCTCTGTCCTTTCCATAAACCAAAGCCAAGTCATGAAAATGGGGGAATGGCTTCTTGAACAAACCTTGAGCATTTGGATGTGACTGTATTCAGATATAGCAAAAGTTACTATCAATTATTTTAAAAAAAAATACTCATAATTTTGAGATATATATTTGCATGAACAAAAAGAAAGAGAAAAAGGAGCAAGAATAGTTAGGACAACATGATCTAGTTAGGATTTAATCCAGCAAGAGTAGTTAGGACAACACATAGCAGCATTCAATAAATGCATATAAATAATGAAGTAAAAGAAGCCAACATGTATTTACCTTTACCCAATCTTGGAACACTTCTTTCTCAACAACTATTGTTTTCTCTTGATCATTCCACCCAAATCCACTTGCCTTTAACATTTCAGCTATAGCACAGTATTGCTTCTTAAGCTGCTTCACTCTTGATTCAATGTGTGGACTAGCCTTCAGGCCACAACCCGACATCTTTTGATGGAGCCACTGCTCCAATTGCTTTGTATAACCAAGTTTAAATGTGTCATTGTCTCCAGTCCACTTTCTAGAAGCTGCAAGTTCCAGTAAGCACTCCACAAGCTTTTCATCTTCATCTCTTCTCCATTGATGCTTTTTACCCGTCAAAATTGATTGGCTTGATACCTCCATGCTCTTTTGCAACATATAAATGATGAAAAAAAAAAAAACAAATATTTCTAGCATAACAATCATCAATAGTAATACAATAATAAATAAAAGTTCAAGTTCATTACAAAGACAAATATCCAATAGGCCAAATAAATAAATACCAACTGTTAAAGAGGAATAAATCTGCTCAAGTTTATTACAAAGATAAATAACAATTGAATTTGAATAAACATACAACATTAAATTTAAGAATTCCGTATCATCCTCCTCTCCAAGCATTGAACATTTCGGTTGCAAGATTATCTCTCCATAAACTCCAAGCATCACTTGCCTCAACATGCCTTATCATTTCGCCATGGATGACATCCTCATTGTTGTCAACTTCCCTTTCCATTATTTCCCTCTCCAATGGATCCATTGACATCTCTCTTCGGATATGATTATGCAGTAAGCAACATGCGGTGATTATTCTTCCTTGAGTCTTAATTGGATAAAATGACTTATTCCTCAAAATTGCCCAGCGCCCTTTTAGCAACTCAAAACATCTCTCAATTATATTTCTAGCAGAGGAATGTTTCATGTTAAAATACTCTTATGGGGTTGTAGGCTGCAACCCATGCCTCCATTCATTTAAATGATACCTTTGTCCTCTATAAGGAGCTAGAAACCCTTCCCCGTTCATATATCCAGCATCATATAGATAGTAATAACCTATTATCAAATATACAACTTTAGATAAATTCAATTCATAGACAATCTACATAATTTATATAAATATTGTATACGTATATAAAGTACCTTGAGGAACCTTCAGCCCATTCCTACGAGAGATAGCATCTCTTAGGATCCTAGAATCTGCAGGTGAGCCCTCCCACCCAGCCAAGACATAAATAAATTGCATGTTTTGAGAACAAACTCCCAATACATTGGTTGCTAAATCTCCCTTTCTTGTTCTGTATCTAGGTTTATTAGCTTCTAATACATTAACCTTGATATAGGTTCCATCTAATGCTCCTAAGCAATTCTACATTGAACAGAAGAAAAGACCCACAATCACTAGAGTTGATAAAAATTCATAGCTAACCCTATTGCTGTTCTTAATGAAAAATTGTAAAAATTGCCTTGAACCACTTCCATCTCTCATCAGTGCAATTTTCTTGGATTGGCTCAGGGGTTTTAAGAAGTTTTTTGTAGCATCTTAGAATGGCATGCAAAACATAATTGAATCTTCTACTAATTGTCTCACCACTCCTCATGAATTGTCTTTTAATTATTCTATTTTTAACATCATGAGAGAGTATGTGTAAAAAAATTGCCACCATCTCTTCCACTCCCATATTTGTAGATGGCTCTAACTGACCCACCACTCTCAACATATGGCATAAGGAATGGAAGCTCCTCCTATCCATCCTAGTGTTTTCTACACATGCTAAATCAGACAAAAAAATCACCCTATCAATATTAACTTCCCTCACTTGATGCCTACTGTATGCATCCAAAGTCTTATTTTTATGATTTCTAAGACGATTATCTATGATATATGTGCAAACTGACATGAACATCATGATAATTTTATTTAGCATTTGTAAATACAAAATTAAAATAGCGATAGTCTTCATCTTCCTTGTATTTTGCAACTGATCCATGATTCGCTAAGCCAAATAAATAACTGGCACAAAAACAAATACTGAACATAAGAGAAAAATACAGGAAATTAATTTAAACTACTGTGAGATCAAAAGGAAATAAAATGCATAAGACATTGTAGAAAAAAAAGATCATAAATAATAGGACCACTGAAAAGTTTATGCAATGATCATGGAAACCATTATTAACATATAAAGGTGATTGACAACATGTAACTAGATACTAGTATTGGGTTCAAGAGCTATGAGTTTAAGGACCAAAAGTAAAATAGCAGAAAAATAAAGGAATAGTATTTTTGAACAGTATGAACTCACTTGCAAGTTGCTAAATAAATTCCCATATCTCTAGAAAATGAAAGCCACATCATTAATAGCAGAGCACTTCAATTGGTAATTTTTTTAAGCATCATTGGTATATATAATGCTTTACCAACAGAAAAGAATAGGGCACTTAACTAAAATAATTTAGATATTTAATATTCAAACTAGCTATCTCTTATCATCTGAAAATTAAATTGCTGCAGATTTGGACCTAAACTTGGCTAAACCTCCACTACACCTTAACTTAGCAAGGTGTTTTTTGAGTATCAAGTTGAGGCTTTAATATAATGTCCAACACTAAACTTAGCAGCTAAATTTAGCAAATTCAATGAATTCACAAGTTCATATGTTCAAAATCGATCCTTTACATGCTCAGCAAGGCATTAGGCTACTCAAACCCAACTGCTCAAGTGCCAAAACTTCTTTTTATTTTTTTGTGAAAAAACAGTAGACACTACCAAAGGAGACATTAGCTAACCAATATCCTCCCTCTTCCTACACATGTAAAGCAAGGCATAAAATAAATTAAATTGAAAAGCTATTTGAAAAAAAAAAAGGACAATTATCAAATGACACGAACTTATAATTTTATGGGAACCTCAAGCATGTACTAACAGATTACATCAAATGAAATTAATGCCCTTATTATGGTAATTTGATAATTATTATTGCTTAGCAATATCATCATGACCATAAGTATTGATATATTACAATAATCTCCTGAAAATGAGGTAAGAAAACCAATTCAAAAGAAAAGTACTAAGTGAAAGGTGGAGATGCAAGAAAGAACATGGGAACCATGATTGAAGATTTTGAAGAGAATAAGATAGAGATTGCTGCATAATGCAAGTATAGTATCAAAGGTTTAATGGGTATTCAGGAATATGGAAGTCATCCACGTGGCCATACCAACTTTCTATAATTGTATATGAAGTTATGAACCTTCCACAAAGTTACCAAGTTGGGTTAAAGGTCCTATAGTGGAACATGAACAACAACACAAGACTGTATTTTTGGACTATCATCAATCTCCTAATGTGAAAGGGTCAACACTAAGCCTTCCTTGTTACTTGAAAGAAAAAATGAAGCTAGACGCAAGCATATTTCCACCAATTACAACATAACACATTACACATGTGACACCTCAACACTGGGAAATAATAACAAAATGTAGAAAGATAGCCACCTATGTTTCCAATGCAAAAAAGTCTTAATGCCCAAAATAAAACATAAAAAAAAAGATAAAGAAAATGAAACAAGAAACTAGCATTCAAATTCTCAGAAACATTTTCAATAACACACAAGTACCAGTATAAGATCAAGATGATCTAACCTTAGCTGCAGGAATTATGGGTCAATTCGGGCTTGTCAAGAAATGAATCGATAATGCAGCAACTATGATGGGAACACCAAAGTGAGAGACAAACTGCCACTAACAATAGAGACAAAGGTGAAGCTGAAAGTAGCTTTAATGGCAAAAATGGCAACCAAAATTGTGAGACAAAATAGGAATGGAGATAAATTTCCATGAACACCATGTCCATTCCTTGATCGATGAGAATGGGGTTCTGCTCTGTGAACGCAGAGAAAATAATGATGAGAATGATTTGGGAAATTCTCAAAAAAGGGGCTTTAAATCTGAAGAGTAAAAGGTGAAGGAGAAGAGAAATAATGGATGGCCGGCAGTAACCAGAGGAGAAAGGCGCAAAACTTTTAATATAACCAAGGAACAAGCTAATATATATATATATATATATATATATATACGCTTTAGAGATGCAACCACAGCCAAGGGATTGAAGGCCTAAATCTGTGCAAAGCCTTTGATTCCCGCAACTGAAATTCAGAGTTTTAGGTATGGAATTTCAGATGGGGACTATGGATCTCACCACAACGACCCACAGATCAAGAGAAGAAACATGCAAAAATGTAAAATCTTACCAGCTAGAAAGCACACATAGTGAAGGAGAATAAAAAAGAAGAAGAAGATTCTTACCAGCTAGAAAACACAGAGACGGAAGACGTAGATCGCTGGGGAGAAGATGCAGGTATAGGAGAACACAGCGACAGAGGGAGAGAATATATTTTGTTCATGAAGGAGGAACGCTCGTGATTGTGTTTTACAAGTCAACAATTAGGTTAATTAAGTAATTTTAGATGCCAAAAGTTTCCATTCCCTCCGGAATATCACTTTCCTACCCTCACCGGTGGTAATAAAATTTTCAAGCTTTGTGCACAAATTAGCATTACCGGGTATTTTTTATTCTTGGGAATAAATTTTTAACTCTTACACCAAACAT
The DNA here is from genome assembly GCA_003255065.1 of Cercis canadensis. NCBI lineage: Eukaryota > Viridiplantae > Streptophyta > Magnoliopsida > Fabales > Fabaceae > Cercis > Cercis canadensis. The sequence goes on along the minus strand of QAOA01003910.1, from coordinate 486,198 downwards.
GGTAAACTTTTACTTTTATCTACTTTCCCAGGAATCTTCAAAACTTAGTTGCTACCAAACACCACCTTAGAGATAGAAGAGTGGTAGAATTCCGAATTAATCATTAAGTCAAAACTGAGTTACGATCCTATCATAAATGGTATCAGAGCCCGGCTACCTCGAAATCGGGTGGGGGTAATGGGTGTGTGTCTTACATGGCTAGGTGGTTTGAGTACCGAGTCAGTAGATACCATGGTTATGGTTTATTAGAAGATCAAGAAGAATTATATATCTAGCTGTCTAAGTTAGATAGTAAGATATTATGATCCTTATATAGAAAATCAAAAGCATGCTTACGTGTATAGTAATAGAGTTCAATACTTCAAAAAGGAACATCCTTCTAAAATAGAATACATTAAACATTATCAAAAAATTGCTCAATATTATTTCAGAAAGCTTGCTTATCTAACTGTTTAGTCATCATTCTAGATATTTGTTTTAGAAGTTCATTAAGTTGAACATAGATCTTTAAAGTCCAAAACTTTGTAGGATATTAAGACTTTAAGAAGATTAAGAGTTTTTCTTGACTTAGCATTGGTAAGCTGGAAAACGTGTTCCTGATAGTAAGACCCAGGGGAGGTAGTAAAATCGTTGGTAAGCGTGGTGTTCCTGGTGAATTCAAGAAAGATAATTAATTGGATCAGAGTTGAGGTTGATTATAATGTCAAGGATGATTAGAGGATTATTGATGAACACACTTTTTATACAATAGTTATTCCTCATACTTAGTCTTTTAAACCTCTTTTGGGCAAAATTGCATAGACTTAGACCTCATTTCATGACTTTGGATCTATTTATGCTTAATTGCAATTTCCAGCAATACTGGGCATTATATGCTGTCTCTGTGTTTCAGGCATATCTTAAGTTCTGGATGTCTAACAATTTCGAGTCATACCTTGTTGGAAAGCTGAGAGAATTGTCTACAACTTTCTTTCAGGGCTCCAAAGCTAATTCGGACGTTCAGAAGGTCATATGCAGCCTGGAAGCCAGAGAAGATATGCTGTCGCAGGATCCTGACCTACATGCAGTATTTGGGTCATAACTTGAGTTGTGTATGTCATATGGACCTGAAACTGGTACCATTGGAAAGGTAACAGATAGAGCTTCAATTGATATGAAGACCGGTTCACCATAGTTTATGTGGAAGATTGTCTTATTTGCTGTACAAGTTAGCTGACGGTTCCAGACAATTTTTGCCACTTAAATGGGCCTAACTTCCACATGACAAGTCCAAATGGGCCCAAACCAAAGCCCAATTGAAGCTAAGGCCCATGGGATCAAGTGTGCCCTAAGGGCAATTTGGGTGTGCATGTAAAATTGGAGGTCTATATCAGCAAGAGGGGGGCAGCCGAAATTGGAATCAAGTTTNCAAGTTAGCTGACGGTTCCAGACAATTTTTGCCACTTAAATGGGCATAACTTCCACATGACAAGTCCAAATGGGCCCAAACCAAAGCCCAATTGAAGCTAAGGCCCATGGGATCAAGTGTGCCCTAAGGGCAATTTGGGTGTGCATGTAAAATTGGAGGTCTATATCAGCAAGAGGGGGGCAGCCGAAATTGGAATCAAGTTTTAGATATTTTAGACAGCTTTCTAGCCTTCCTTAGCACTTAAGTTTTCTCTTAGATATTTTTGTAAGAACTCAGCTCTTCTTGTTCATGGAGGGCTAAATCATCATATCAATCCAGGTTTTGCTATTCTGATTATTGATTTTGAGATTATGTGTTGTTGTTCTTCATTTTAGTTGTTAATCAAGTTCTTTCAGTCCTCTGAAATATTCTGTTTGAATTGCTTAATTCGGATTGGATTATTCATGTGTTCATATTCTGTTTGCATGTGATAAAAGAGGATTGTATGGTTAATTAATGGTTCTAAGCTTGGACGGATTAATTACCTTGGCTGGATTCAGGACTTAGGTTAAACTGGACTTGAATGTTTGCTTAATTCATTTAATCCCTTGTTGAACTGAATTCTGGTTGCTTAACCAGTAGACATCCATAGAACATTGAGAGGCTTCTTGAGATGTTTTAAAGGCCAAGAACATGGTTAACAATTAAATGGATCCTTGGAAATCAAGGATGGATCAAAATCAGAACTAGTTAAGACTTGGATTGGTTGCTTTCTCTAAAACTCTACCACTGATAATTAATTTTCGTTAATCACATAAACAAACACAACCCCTCTGTTTATATGCTTTTCCATATGATTCACCAAATAGAACAATCCTTAGGTTCGACTTAGGGCTGCCCTTTGCTGCAAATAGCTTAGGAATCGATCTTAAACTTTAAGTAATTTGAGGAGCCTCGGCAGCTCATCAATTATTGTTTGGCAAACATAAACTTTTTAGTTTAGATATTCAAGAATATGACTATTCATTAGATGATCAAGATGATGAAATTTTATATGACCAAAAAGATGAAATTTCATATGAAGAATAATTGGAATTAGAAGATACTAGTTATGAACCATCAACTCATTACATGTCATTAGATTTCTCTTCAATAAATTCTTCATGAATTAACTTTTGAACAATTATTTCAAAATTTGTTTATAAAAAAACTCAAAATTCAAATTCTCCTCATATGTCTCCCATTAAGTCTGATTTTCAAAATGTCATATCAAAAGAGTTTTAAATAGATAACGAATATTTTAGGAAAAAATTCATGAGAGCCTCAAACAAAGAAAAAAGACATTGATATTTCAAAAGATTCAATAGTCATGCAAGAGAGATACTCAAAGAAATTTATTATCATGAGTTAAATATCATGAACAACAACATTCCTTTCTTCGAATGGTTTGATGTGTATGCTGAAGTTAATAATATATTTTATCTTTATGCTAAAGAGGATGACACATTTTATCCTTATAAACCACTCAAGAAGATCAATACAAACACTAGGATAAGTCAAAATTGGAAAACTTCGTCAGATACATCAGTTACTGCTGTCCATCCTCCTTTAGAAGAAATTATTGTAAAAAATGTTCATAATGAAGATGTAATAGCATCATCCTTCAAGATGACACATGGTCTTGACAAGGACAATCATTCATTAAAAGATATAAAAAATATACAGTATCAAAATAATTATACAAATCAAATACTTAAGACTGTTTCAGATCAAATGACTAGAGTAGAGAATACACTCTTTTCTCTTCCTTCATTAAGTCATTCATTGAATCTTCCTCCATTAGTTCAGTCATTAGGTCTTTCCTCATTAGTTCTTACTTCTTCAAAATTTGGTTCTTCTCCTTCAATAACTTTTCCTAGTTCAAAAGTTCAACAACCTATTTATAGGATACCAAACTTTTCAAAGATCAAAGATATTAGGTTTGGAAATGAATATGCCTTAAACCTAATAGTAGAAAAGCTCAATAAGTTGAATGAGAAACCATCAATCAATATGATTAAAAATGAAGAAGAAGAGTTAGCAGTCAATAAAGTTTTTAAACAGAATCTAAGATTAGGTTAAAGAACTTATCAAACTAGGAATTATTATCCAAGACCTACTCTTCCTGATATTCAATATGAAAAAATAAGTCAATATGTTCATTCAAGTTATGATGGAACTAACATTTATGAATGAAACATTGATGGTATGAGTGAACATGAAATATTGAATCATACAAATGAAATTCTCATGGCAATTTATGCTTATAGAGTCAAAATTCCCTCAGCAGATCAAAGAAATATCCTTAGAATTGTCATTAGTGGTTTCACAAGTCAACTTAGAAGTTGGTGGGATAATTATCTTACTGAAGATCAAATATTAAACTTAGAAAATTCAATAGATCCTGAAACCAATAATTCAACATGTATAAAACTTTTAATCTATGCTATCATCAAACATTTCATAGGTGAACCTCAAAGCTTTCAAGAAAAATCATTAGAAATCTTAGCCAACTTAAGATGTAGAGAACTCTTAGACTTAAGATGGTATAAAGATGTGTTTTTCTCAAAAGTGTTCTTAAGAATTGATTGCAATTTAGCTTATTGGAAAGAAAGTTTATCTGTGGTCTTCCTAAACTATTTGCAGAAAAAGTCAAAGAAAGATTAAGAAATTTTAGAACTCAACAAGGTTTATCATTAACTCAAGTTTATGAATCCTCATCATATGGTCAGTTAATTAGTGCTATCAATCAAGAAGTCATGGTTGAGTGTGATGATATAAAATTCAAAAATAAGATTCAAAAAGACAGTCATAAGAGAAAAGATAAGTTAGGAAATATTTGTAATCAAATGGGATTTGATACAAATTTGATTCTTCCTTCTTCAAGAAATTGAAAAAAGCAAAATTCTTTTAAGAAAGACTCTAGGAACAAGAAATTTAAAAGGAATAGGAAATACTATGATAAAGATGAATCAAACAAGCCTTCAAAAGAGTCATTTTCAAAAAATCAAAATAGAAGTTCAAAATCTAGAAAGTCATTCAAAGGTCCGGTTTGTTATAAGTGTGGTCAAATAGGACATTACCAAAATAATTGTCCAATGAAGAAAAAGATCAATTCATTAAATATTAGTGATCAATTGAAAGAAGAATTAAGTAAGTTATTCATCAACAAAGTTTCAGACTCAGAGAATAAATCTGAAAGAGATCCTTTAGAACAAAATTCTGAAGAAGATCAATTAGAGAATATTTATGATGTTCAAGATGAATCATCTGCTTCAGAATATTCTGAATCTGTAACAGGTAAACCTTGTGTTCAAAATTGCAAGGATCCAGATTGTGCTGGAAATTGTAAGAAGTCAATAAATGTTATTTCATCCGGAGCTCATTTTCTTATAGATGTGATAAAAAAGATAGAAGATGATGAAATAAAAAAGGAATATCTTTTAAAGTTAAAAAATATCATAGCTCAAGAGAAACCAAGTATACCGAACATTAAGCCTATAAGTCTTAGTGATATACTTTCAAAATTGAATTCAAAACAACATGTTGTTTATGTCAAAGATCTTCAAAATGAAATCAAAGGAGTCAAAGAAGAAATTAGGCAATTGAAGCAAAATCAGATTCAAATAGAATTACAGTTGCTTAATTTATCATTAAAGAATCACATCAATAGTCAAGCGTCTAGTCAAAAAGATAAGAATGAAGATGTTGGACAATCTTCAGATTCTCATGAAACTTATTTGAATATCATCAATAAAATTCAAATTCAAAAATGACATTGTAGGATATCATTAATCATTAATAAGGAATATCATAGGAGTTTCATAGTTCTAATAGACTCAAGAGCTGACATGAATTGCATTCAAGAAGGATTAATTCCTATTAAGTACTATGAAAAGACTTTAGAGTCTTTAACTAGTGCTAATGGTTTAAAACTTCAAATAGAGTATAAGTTAACCAAGACTCAAATTTTCAATAAAGGTGTATGTTTCAAAAATACTTTCATCTTGGTCAAAAATATCTCAACACCAGTCATATTAGGAACTCCTTTCTTTACTCAAATCTATCATTTTCATGTAACATCTCAAGGAATACATACTAGTCAAGGTGATAAAGAAATCATATTTGAATTTCTTAGACCAATGAAAGACAAAGATGTTCTTAAAATTCAAAATAGCTCTATCTCTGTTATCAATATGATAAAAAGAAAACAAGAACAGACTCAAAATCCTCAGGTAAAAAATAGGATAAAGAAAATCCAAAAGAAGATTCAACATGAAATCTGTACCGATCTTTCAAATATTTTTTTTTCAAAAGAAGAAGCATATGTTAAAAATTTGCAAAAAAGAAATTCAAGACAATAGGCTCATTAGATTAAAGTCTCCTTGGAATCAGAATCATACAACCTTACTCAAGATGGTCCTAAATCATAAGCTTCTCAATAGAATTCTTCAATGGATTAGGTGTTATCTAATACCTAACAAGAAAGATTTGTTTGGTTGTTCATATAGTTCATCAGTATTCTCAAAGTTTGATGAAATTACTTTATACTATAGATTATTATTGTTCATACTAATAAACTTAGTTTTGCAGATGGATCATCGGCAATCATTGATGCATTTCGGTGATAAAGCCTTACTTGTTTGGCTTAGACATTCTAATTTACATTACAGAGGTAACTTGATAAATTTAGAAAATTGTGAAATAGTAATATTAGATGCTATTTGGAATATTAATGACTTTAATAGTAAATCATTAGTTTTAGAAGTAGTAGCAGACTATTTTCATTTTTCTCATCATAAATTTCATCACAAAGCTTGTCCTACTTGTGAAACAAATGAATATTTCATAAATGATCTTACTTACAATAATCTTGAGCTATTCAAAGAAAATAATTTTCTCAAAAGGAAAATAGAAGCCTTGTCAGCCCAACTAGCTCACAGTGGAATATCATCATCATCCCCACTAGATGAAAGTAGATTCAAAGATCTTGATGCTCTGGAAGATATAGCTTTAGCCCCACTGGCTAAAGAAAAAGGTGAGACAAGTAATAGTGCTACTAATATCTTAGCCCCACTGGCTAAACATAACATTAAGAGAGAGTATATTCATACTTCAGCCCCACTGGTTGAAGATAAATGTGAGATAAGTGAGAGTGTCAGAACTTTAGCCCCACTGGCTAAAGGAAAAGAGCAAATTCTACCTTTAACCCCACTGGTTAAAGAAAAGTTGATCAAAGAAGAAAAAGAAAAGAAAAAGTCAAGAGCCTTCTTCTTTTCTCATAGTTTTCTCAATTAATTATCAAATGCTAATTGTAGAGAATTTGTTCATCAAACGCTTCAAGAAACCGAACTCAACAAACAAGAGTTTATTCAAAAAGCCTTAGTAAAATTAGCTTGTGACTACAAACTCATTCCAGAAATGACTTGGACATGAGAATGTTATCATGGTCTCAAAAAACTTGAATGTCTCAAAATAGATCATTTGTGCAAAGAAATCCTTCTTTCTATGCCTGACTGTAAATGTCATCTTACCTATAGCATTTGTAGAGCCTCATTAGATCTTTCCCTTTATCATCCTGTTACAATCAATTTAAAAAAAAGAATCAATTGTTTTAACTCCTAAAAAACTTTTAGATTATGGATACTTTGCCAATGTTCTCATTACAGACCCTGATCAATCTGAAGAATTTGAAAGAAAACTATCTCATTGTATTATACATGCTTTTGATAAGTTTCCTCCAAAAAGATATGTTGAACTACTCATTCAAAGTAAAGCCCCATAATGGATTAAAGGCATTTGTTATCTTGCTCAACACAAAATCTTGCTCAAAAAACACATGATAAAACCCTATCTCTTATCATCCAAATATCTTTGGCCTTGTTACAATTTTTCCTAGCGTAAGCAGATTAGACACTGGAGAGCCAGAACAATTGCAAAAGACCTTTCCCTTAATTATCAAACCTTTGTTGCAAAAGATCATAATCAAAAAATCTATTCAGACCTATCCATTCCAGAAGTTCCTTTCAATATCCGAATTGATTTTCAACAATTAACTGATTATTATTTTCAAAAGAATCATGCAGAGGATTTAGAAGCAATTCATCATCTCTATGAAGACACAAATGCAGACGACGAATTCGACTACTGGAATACTATGTGTGATGAAGAATATCATAATATCATCAACCAGATGGAATCGTGATACAGTCACCCAAAGACTGTCGTCCATGTGTAGTAATTCCAAAAGACTGCAAAATTCATATGGTTACTAACAAACTTATCATCATAATCAACAAGTCAACAAAGCTTTATGAAGGCTTCTCTTATCATGACAAGTGGTAAAACAAGTGTCAAAGTTCAAAGAAATGAAGACTACCCCTCATGACAAGTGGCAACCTCACAAGGCATCATGAAAAGCTTCATTACACATCTTGCAAAAGACAAGAATGGATTTCAAACACTTTGGAATCCTTGGATTTCAAACCTTCTCAAATCCATTCATCAAAGTCTATAAATAGCCAAGTTCAAGACACAAGGAAGACACACTAACTCCTTCCTAATACAAAAGCTCTCCCAAGTGAAAGCTTTCTCCTTTCATCAAAGTTTTATTTAAGTCATTAGATTTTCATCAAAGCCTAAGGTAGATAACCTTTTATCAACCTTCAAAGACCCTTGTTCTCTTCTCCTTATGAATCAAAGTTTGTAACTACTTTCAAAGTGTATTTCAAGAAGTGTCAAAGTTGTAAGTGTTACTTTGTTCAATATTAAGTTCTATTTCAATACTTTTTGTATTATGTATTCATAATCTCATCCTTGCTTTCCAGTGCAGACTACCGCCGAATTAGTTTCCTTTCATAAGCATACATCCTTCTCTTTGCTTTCCAGTGTGGATTACCACCGGAGTAGCATCCCTTTTAATTTTCAAAATTACTGTTCATTCCAAACTTTTACTTGTTTGCATATTTCAAATTAATTTATGCACCTTTTTCTTTAAGTTTTTGACTTACTCTTTAACTCTGATTCTCATAATTAATCATTAAGTCAAAACTGAGTTACGATCCTGTCATAAATTGTATCAGAGCCTGGTCGCCTCGAAATTGGGTGGGGGTAATGGGTGTGTGTCTTACATGGCTAGGTGGTTTGAGTACCGAGTTAATAGATACCATGGTTATGGTTTATTAGAAGATCAAGAAAAATTGTATATCTAGCTGTCTCAGTTAAATGGTAAGATATTATGGTCCTTATATAGAAAATCAAAAGCATGCTTACATGTTCTATAGTAATAGAGTTCAATACCTCAAAAAGGAACATCCTTCTGAAATAGAATACATTAAACATTATCAAAAGATTGCTCAATATTATTTCAGAAAGCTTGCTTATCTAGCTGTTTTGTCATCATTCTAGATATTTGTTTTAGAAGTTCATTAAGCTGAACATAGATCTTTAAACTCCAAAACTTTGTAGGATATTAAGACTTTAAGAAGATTAAGAGTTTTTCTTGACTTAGTATTGGTAAGCCGGAAACGTGTTCTCGGTAGTAAGACCCAGGGGAGGCAGTAAAATCGTTAGTAAGCGTGGTGTTCCCGGTAAGTTCAAGAAAGATAATTAATTAGATTAGAGTTAAGGTTGATTATGATGTCAAGGATGATTAGAGGATTATTTTCTGGCAAACATGAACCTTTTAGTTCAGATATTCAAGAATATGACTATTCATTAGATGATCAAGATGATAAAATTTTATATGACCAAAATGATGAAATTTCATATGAAGAAGAATTGAAATTAGAAGATACTAGTTATGAACCATCAACTCATTACATGTCATTAGATTTCTCTTCAATAAATTCTTCAGGAATTAACTTTTGAACAATTATTTCAAAATTTGTTTATCAAAAAACTCAAAATCTCTTCATATGTCTCCCACTAAGTCTGATTTTCAAAAAGTCATATCAAAAGAGTTTCAAATAGATAAAGAATATCTTAAAAAAGAATTTTGAGAGCCTCAAACAAAGAAAAAAAGACATTGGTATTTCAAAAGATTCAATAGTCATGCAAGAGAGATACTCAAGGAAATTTATTATCATGAGTTAAATATCATGAACAACAACATGCATTTCTTCTAGTGGTTTGAAGTGTATGTTGAAGTTAATGATATATTTTATCCTTATGCTAAAGAGGATGACACATTTTATCCTTATAAACTAATCAATAAGATGAATACAAACACTAGGATAAGTCAAAATTGGAAAACTTCGTCAGATACATCAGTTACTGCTGTTCATCCTCCTTTAGAAGAAATTATTGTAAAAAATGTTCATAATGAAGATGTAGTAGCATCACCCTTCAAGATGACACATGGTCCTGACAAGGACAATCTTTCATTAAAAGATATAAAAAATATACAGTGTCAAAATAATTATATAAATCAAATACTTAAGACTATTTCAGATTAAATGACTAGAGTAGAGAATACACTATCTTCTCATCTTTTATTAAGTCATTCATTAAATCCTCCTCCATTAGTTCAGTCATTAGGTCCTTCTTCATTTGGTCCTACATTAGGTCCATCCTCATTAGGTCCTACTTCTTCAAAACCTCATTCTTCTCTTTCAATAACTCTCTCTAGTTCAAAAATTCAACAGCCTATTTATAGGATACCAAACTTTTCAAAGATCAAAGATATTAGGTTTGGAAATGAAGATGTCTTAAACCTAATAGTAGAAAAGCTCAATAAGTTGGATAAGAAACCATCAATCAATATGATCAAAAATGAAGAAGAAGAGTTAGCAGTCAATAAATTTTTTAAACAGAATCTAAGAATAGGTCAAATAACTTATCAAACTAGAAATTATTATCCAAGATCTACTCTTCTTGATATTCAATATGAAGAAAGAAGTCAATATGTTCATTTAAGTTATGATGGAACTAGCATTTATGAATGGAACATTGATGGTATGAGTGAACATGAAATATTGAATCATACAAATTAAATACTAATGGCAGTTTATGCTTATATAGTCAAAATTCACTCAGCATATCAAAGAAATATCCTTAGAATTGTCATTAGTGGTTTCTCAGGTCAACTTAGAGGTTGGTGGGATAATTATCTCACTGAAGATCAAAGATTAGAATTAGAAAATTCAATAGATCCTGAATCCAATAATTCAAAATGCATAGAAGTCTTAATCTATGCTATTATCAAACATTTTATAGGTGAACCTCAAAGCTTTCAAGAAAAATCATTAGAAATCTGGGCCAACTTAAGATGTAAAGAACTTTTAGACTTAAGATGGTATAAAGATGTGTTTTTCTCAAAAGTATTCTTAAGAACTGATTGCAATTTAGCTTATTGGAAAGAAAAGTTTATCTGTGGTCTTCCTAAGCTATTTGCAAAAAAAGTCAAAGAAAGATTAAGAAATTTTGGAACTCAACAAGGTTTATCATTAACTCAATTTTATGAATCTTCATTATATGATCAGTTAGTTAGTGCTATCAAGAAGTCATAGTTGAGTGTAATGATATAAAATTCAAAAAGGTAGTCATAACAGAAAAGATGAGTTAGGGAATATTTGTAATCAAATGAGAATTGATACAAATTTGAATCCTCCCCTTTCAAGAAATAGGAAAAAGCAAAGTTCCTTTAAGAAAGAATTTAGGAACAAGAAATTCAAAAGGAATAAGAAATACCATGATAGAGATGAATCAAATAAGCCTTCAAAAGAGTCATTTTCAAAAAATCAAAATAGAAGTTCAAAGTCTAGAAAGTCATTCAAAAGTCTGATTTGTTATAAATGTGGTCGAATAGGAAATTACCAAAATAATTGTCCAATGAAGAAAAAGATAAATTCATTAAATATTAGTGATCAATAGAAAGAAGAATTAAGGAAATTATTTATCAACAAAGTTTCAGAGTCAGAGAATGAATTTGAAAGAGATCCTTGAGAACAAAATTCTGAAGAAGATTAATTAGAAAATATTTATGATGTTCAAAATGAATCATCTGCTTCAGAATCATCTGAATCTATAACAGGTGAACCTTGTATTTAAAATGGCAAGGATCCAGATTGTGCTGGAAATTGCAAGAAGTCAATAAATGTTATTTCATCAAAAGCTCATTTTCTCATAGATGTCATAGAAAAGATAGAAGATGATGAAATAAAAAAAGAATATCTTTTAAAGTTAAAAGATATCATGGATCAAGAGAAACCAAGTATACCCAACATTAAGCCTATAAGTCTTAGTGATATACTTTCAAAATTGAATTCAAAATAACATGTTTCTATCAAAGATCTTCAAAATGAAATCAAAGGAGTCAAAGAAGAAATTAGGCAATTGAAGCAAAATCAAAGTCAAATAGAATTTCAGTTGCTTAACTTATCATTAAAGAATCATATCAATAGTCAAGTGTCTAGTCAAAAAGATAAGAATGGAAATGTTTGACAATTTTTTAGATTCTCATAAAACTTATTTGAATATCATCAATAGAATTCAAATTCAGAAATGACATTGTAGAATGTTATTAAACATTAATGAGGAATATCTTAGGAGTTTCATAGCTCTAATAGACTCAGGAGCAGACATGAATTGTATTCAAGAAAGATTAATTCATACTAAGTACTATGAAAAGACTTTAGAGTCTTTAACTGGTGGTAATGATTCAAAACTTCAAATACAGTATAAGTTAACCAAGACTCAAATTTACAATAAATGTTTCAAAAATACTTTCATCTTAGTCAAAAATATTTCAACACCTGTCATATTAGGAACTCCTTTTCTTACTCAAATCTATCATTTTCATGTAACATCTCAAGGAATACATAGTAGTCAAGGCGGTAAAGAAATCATATTTGAATTTCTTAGACGAATGAAAGATAAGGATGTTAATGAAATTCAAAATAGCTTCATATCTGTTATCAATATGATAATGAAAAAACAAAAATAAATTCAATACTTGAATTAAGAAGTTCATTACAGGAGAATAAAAGAACATATTCAAAATGCTCAAGTTAGAGATAGGATAGAAAAAATTCAAAAGAAGATTCAAGATGAAGTTTGTATCAATCTTCCAAATGCTTTTTTGCAAAGGAAGAAACATATGGTGGAATTACCTTATGAAAAAGATTTTCATGAAAACAAAATTCCTACCAAGACAAGACCAATTCAAATGAATAAAGAATTAGTTGAAATCTGTAAGAAAGAAATTCAAGAATTGTTAGACAAGAAGCTCATTAGACCAAGTAAGTCCCCTTGGAGTTGTGCAGCTTTTTATGTGAATAAACAAGCTGAGCAAGAAAGATGAGTACCCAGGTTAGTCATCAATTATAAGTCTCTCAACAAAGTTCTTTAATGGATTAGGTATCCAATACCTTATAAGAAATATTTAATTAGTTGTTTATATAATTCATCAGTCTTTTCAAAATTTGATATGAAATTTGATTTTTGGCAAATTCAAATTCATGAAAAGGACAGGTACAAAACCGCTTTCACAGTTCCATTTGGACATTATGAATGGAATGTCATGTCATTCGGTCTAAAAAATGCACCATCAGAATTTTAAAATATTATGAATGATATTTTCAATCCATTGTCAACATTCACCATTGTCTATATAAATGATGTTTTAGTATTCTCAAATTCAACAAATTGACATTTTGAGCATTTAGAAAAAAATTTTGGTATAGTCAAACAAAATGGTTTGGTGGTGTCAGCCAAGAAGATGAAATTGTTTCAAACAAAAATTAGATTTTTAGGGTTTGATACTCATCAAGGTATCATTAAGCCTATTAGCAGGTCAATAGAATTTTCAAACAAATTTCCAGATGAAATCAAAGATAAGAATCAATTACAAAGGTTCTTAGGATGCTTGAATTACATTTCTGATTTCATTCCAAATTTAAGACAGAAATGTAAACCTTTATTCAAAAGACTTAAGAAAAATCCTCCTGTCTGGGATTAAGAAATGACTCAAGTCATTAAAGATTTAAAAATTATGTCTCAAAATCTTCATTGTTTAGGAATTCCTGATCCTTTAGCCTATATGATAGTAGAGACTGATGCTTCTGATATAAGTTATGGAGGAATCTTAAAGCAAAGAAAAATAGAAAATGGTCAAGAGCAAATAGTGAGATACCATTCAGGATTATGGATCGAATCTCAAAAGAATTATTCTACAATCAAAAAAGAAGTTTTATCCATTGTTTTGTGTATCTCAAAGTTTCAAGATGATTTAGTCAACAAAACTTTTTTATTGAGAGTAGATTGTAAAGCTGCAAAAGATGTTTTACAAAAAGATGTTCAAAATCTAGTTTCTAAACAGATTTTTGCAAGGTGGCAAACAATCTTATCTTGTTTTGATTTTCAAATATAATTCATTAAGGAGAGAAAAATTCCTTCCTGATTTCTTTACTCGTGAATTCCTACAAGGAAAAAATAAGTAAGAAGAATTCAGCAACCAATGTGTCAAAGGCCTCACCATCCATTTCAAAACCTATACCATCATCATCAAATTCACTAAACCCAGAAGCAACCCCATTTAGGTCTGCCTTATCTCAACACAGATTCCAAAGTTTAGGATCTACCCTTTAACTAAGATCTTATCATAGTGCTTTAGCACCCTCAACAACATCTCGTGAGTCATCCTATGTTCAAAAATCTATTTTCCTCCATATATGTTTTCCTGAACTTCATAGATACAAAAATATTAAAGACATTGTTCAAAAGACTTTCCTAAAAAATTCTCATTATCTCCCAGAAGACTTTTTCAAAACCAGAGAATTTTATGAAGATATCCTATTAAATACTAGTTCAATATATTTCACTCATAATCTGAATGTAGACAATGAAATTACTTATTCAAAAGCCAAAATACGAAAAGTCTTTTCTATTTCTGATTGGAATTAAAAGCCTCTTACCAAAAGGTAATTTTCAAAATATTTCTCCCATCCACCTTTTGATTATTTTGATTATCAAAAAACTTGGTTTAATTTCTTGTATCTAGCTCCTTATAATCACTCATGGTTCTTGTACTTTTGTCAAAATATCAATCCTTCATCACTTCCTTTATGGTTCAAAGAATGGTTCTTCTACTGTGGACCTATCACTCAAATTTTTGCTCCTCAAGCATATGAAGTCTATCTTTTATTCAAAAATAATATTCCAAAAATTCCTGAAATCAATAAATTCTTATCTTTCTGTATCAAATTCAACATTGCTTGGATCCTTTATTGGTCTTACGATTAACAACAAGATCCTTTCTTTCCTCCTTATTTTCCTCAAATATTAATTCGAATATTCAAAGTAAAATGGTGGAAACAGTTTGATCTTTCATTAGCAGATGTGCCCAAAGTTCAACAGTATGTCACTCAGATCAATTCAAAGACACAAGTTCAACAAGAGACAACTTCTTCAAAAGGTAAAACAACACTCATGGATGAAATTGCTATGCTCAAAGAAAAACTGAAACAAAGTAGAATCGCAAGTACCTTCTTCAGACTCAGAAGAAATTAATTCAAGTCACACTCCTCAAAATGAAGATGACTATTACAAAATTAACATCAACCAGATGGAATTGTGATACAGTCACCCAAAGACTGCCGTGCATGTGCAGTGATTACAAAAGACTGCAACATTCATATGGTTACTAGCAAACTTATCATCATAGTCAATAAGTCAACAAAGTTCTATGAAGACTTCTCCTATCATGACAAGTGGCAAAACAAGTGTCAAAGTTCAAAGAAATGGAGATTACCCCTCATGATAAGTGGCAACCTCACAAGGAATCATGAAAAGCTTCATTACACATCATGCAAAAGACAAGAATGAATTTCAAACACTTTGGAATCCATGGATTTCAAACCTTCTCAAATCCATTCATCAAAGTCTATAAATAGCCAAGTTCAAGACACAAGGAGAACACACTAACTCCTTCCTAACACAAAAGCTCTCCCAAGTGAAAGCTTTCTCCTTTCATCAAAGTTTCATTAAAGTCATTAGATTTTCATCAAAGCCTAAGGTAGAAAATCTTTCATCAACCTTCAAAGACCCTTGTTCTCTTCTCCTTATAAATCAAAGTTTGTAACTACTTTCAAAGTGTATTTCAAGAAGTTTCAAAGTTGTAAGTGTTACTTTGTTCAATATTAAGTTCTATTTCAATACTTTTTGTATTATGCATTCATAATCTCATCCTTGCTTTCCAGTGCGGACTACCGCCAGATTAGCTTCCTTTCATAAGCATACATCCATCTCCTTGCTTTCCAGTGCGGATTACCGCCGGATTAGCATCCCTTTTAATTTTCAAAGTTACTGTTCATTCCGAACTTTTACTTGTTTGCATGTTTCAAATTAATTTCTGCATCCTTTTCTTTAAGTTTTTGACTCACTCTTTAACTCTGATTCTCATAATTAATCATTAAGTCAAAATTAAGTTATGATACTGTCATAAATGGTATCATATATATATATATATATATATATATATATATATATATATATAGATAATAAAAATACCAACATTTCTATATACTTCAGCATATATTCCCTGCATTTTATTTTCAACTTTTACTTTGGAGTCTTCTGTCATGATAATTTTGAAGGTTTGTAAGGTTCCTAAAATTCTCTTAGGGATGTTTCTGCCCTCATTCAACCTATGCCTAAGAAGTGCCAAGATCCTAGAACTTTTACCATACCTTGTGTCATTGAAAACTGTAAGTTTGAGGATGCTATGTTGGACCTTGGAGCTTCTATCAATATCATGCCGAAGTCAGTTTTTCATTCACTTGGATTGGGACCCTTGCAGCCAATAGGAGTGGTGATCCAACTAGCAAACAGAAGCAATGCATACCCTGCAGGCCTGATTGAGGATGTACTAGTTTGGGTTAATGAGTTATTTTTCCCTGCTGACTTCTACATCCTAGACATGGAAGGTGAATTAACAAACAGCAAGAATCCAATCATCCTTAGGAGACATTTCCTCAAGACTGCTAGAACCAAGATAGATGTCCATTCTGGAACTCTTTCAATGGAGTTTGGTGATAGTATAGTGCAGTTTAATATCTTTGATGCCATGAGATATCCCATGGAAGACCATTCTGTTTACTGCATTTATATTATTGATGAGTTAGTTGATGAGGTTGATGATAGTCTTCCCTCTGAACCCCCTGAGTTGTTGTTCTTAGATGATTTAATTTGTTGTGACTGTGATAGTGATTCTGTTTGCTATGTTTGCTTAGGGATTACTGAATTTTTAGAGAACAATGATTCTATAACAGAGGCTATTGAAGTAGTTGATGGAGTAGTTGATGATCCTGCAGTGGCAGTTGATGCCAAGTGTGAGGGGGAGATTTATGCACTAGAGGCTGCAGCCAAGACCGTACTTCCTTCCATAGAGTAGCCACCCAAACTGGAGCTTAAACCCCTGCCTGAGCATTTGACTTATGCATTTTTAGAGGAGAATGAGCAGCTGCCAGTTATTATTGCCAAGAACCTTCAACCTAAGCAAGAGGCAAGGTTGTTGCATATTCTGAGAGTGAACAAGAAGGCAATTGGGTGGACATTGGCAGATATACCTGGCAACAGTCCTTCTACCTGCATGCACAGAATTCTACTTAAGGAAGATGCTAAGGCAGTGAGGCAGCCATAAAGGAGACTCAATCCACTGATTTTGGATGTGGTCAAGAAGGAGATAACTAAGCTTCTTCAAGCTGGAATTATTTATCCAATCTCAGATAGCAAGTGGGTGAGCCCAGTGCAAGTTATTCCAAAGAAGTCGGGAGTGACAGTGGTGAAGAACCAGCATGATGAGCTCATTCCCACTCAAGTTCAGAATAGCTGGAGGGTCTGTATTGATTACAGACGGCTTAATTAGGCTACCTGCAAAGATCATTACTCACTTCCATTTATTGATCAGATGTTGGAGCGGCTGGCAGGAAAATCCCATTATTGATTTCTGGATGGATTCACTGGTTATTTCCAGATTCACATTGCACCGGAGGATCAGGAAAAGACCACCTTTACTTGCCCCTTCGACACCTTTGCATACCGGCAGATGCCATTTGGTCTTTGCAATGCCCCAGGTACCTTCCAACGTTGCATGATTAATATATTTTCTGATTTTATAGAGCATTGTATGGAAGTATTCATGGATGATTTTATTGTATATGGCTCTTCCTTTGTTGACTGCCTATATAGCTTGTCTAGAGTTTTGCATAGGTGTATAGAAACTAATCTTGTTCTAAATTTTGAAAAGTGTCATTTTATGGTAGAATAAGGTATAGTCCTAAGACATGTAGTCTTTAGCAAAGGCTTAGAGGTAGATCATGCTAAGATTGATGTTATTTCTTCTTTGCCTTACCCCGCATGAGTGCGGGAAGTTCGTTCATTTCTTGGTCATGCAGGATTCTACCGGCGCTTCATTCATGATTTCAGCAAGATTGCCGTCCCGATGTCCAACCTGTTGCAAAAGGATGTGGATTTCATTTTTAGCCAGCCTTGCAAGGATGCATTTGATCACCTCAAGAAGGCTCTCACTTCTACTCCCATCATCCGACCTCCTGACTGGACGCTGCCATTTGAGTTGATGTGTGATGCATCCAACTACGCAGTGGGAGCAGTCCTTGCCCAGAGAGTTTGTAAGGCCCATCATGTGATTTACTATGCCTCGAGGACACTTGATTTGCCCAAGCGAACTACACCACAACCGAGAAAGAGCTTTTAGCAATTGTCTTTGCTTTAGATAAATTTAGATCTTACTTTCTTTGTTTTCATGTGGTGATTTTTTCTGACTATGCAGCACTCAAGTTCCTCCTGAAGAAACCAAATGCCAAACCCAGATTGATCAGATGGATGCTCCTTCTCCAAGAGTTCAACCTTGAGATTAAAGATAGGAGTGGAGCAGAGAATGTGGTTGCTGACCACCTAAGCCGAATCGAGAGAGATTCTGATGAGCAGTTTCCCATTCAAGATTCATTCCCTGACGAGCAACTTTTAGGGCTGCATGGTGAGTTTCCCTGGTTTGCTGATATTGTTAATTATTTGGTTGCTCATGCTTTGCCTGCACACCTCACACGTTCATAGATTGATAAATTTAAGAGTGAGACTAAATATTATGTGTGAGATGATCCTTATTTATGGAGATTCTGTAGTGATCAGATAATTAGGAGATGTGTGCCTAACCATGAGTTCCATTCTGTACTTACTTTCTGTCATTCCTATGCCTGTGGAGGCCATTTTGGTCCTCAGAGAACAACTAGGAAAGTATTAGATTTTGGTCTATATTGGTCCACTTTGTTTCATGATGCATATACCTTTTGTAAATCTTGTGAGCAATGCCAAAAATTAGGGAATATAACTTGTAGGAATGAGATGCCCCAACAACCTTTGTTGTTCTGTGCGCTCTTTGATGTTTGGGGTATTGATTTTATGGGTCCATTTCCTGTTTCCTTTGGCTTGGTTTATATTCTGTTGGATGTGGATTATGTTTCCAAGTGGGTGGAGGCTATTCCCACCAGGACTGATGATTCTCATGTGGTTGTCGAGTTTGTTAGATCACATATCTTTTGCAGGTTTGGCATACCCAGAGCAATCATCAGTGATCAAGGATCACACTTTTGCAACCGGCACATGAAGACCTTGCTGAGCAAGTATGGAGTTTTTCATAAGACTTCCACCCCTTACCATCCTCAGACGAATGACCAAGCCGAAGTCTTTAATCGAGAGGTTAAAATAATTTTGGAGAAAACTATGAGGCCGGATAGAAAGGATTGGAGTAAGAGGTTGGAGGATGCTTTATGGACATATCGGACCGCCTACAAGACACCTATAGGCATGTCGCCTTATAGGTTTGTCTTTGGGAATGTGTGTCACTTACCAATGGAGTTAGAACATCGGGCGTATTGGGCAGTTAGGGCTTGCAACATGGACATAGGACTAGCAGGAGTTGAGAGGAAGTTACAACTTCAAGAGTTAGAGGAACTCTGATTAGAGGCCTATGAGAACTCTCGGCTGTATAAAGAGAAGACTAAGGCCTTTCATGATAAGCTGATCCTTCGGAAGGAATTCCAAGTGGGGGAGAAAGTGCTTTCATACAACTCTCGTCTTAAGTTGTGGCTAGGTAAATTGAGATCCCAATGGGAGGGACCCTTTGTTGTCACTAATATTTTTGCTTATGGTGCAGTTGAAATCCGAGATGTGATTACGGGGAGGACCTTCAAGGTCAATGGACATCGACTTAAGAAGTTCTATGGTGGAGATGAGAGTTTGGTTGAGGAAGTGGCTTTGAGTGATGCCATATACTCGACTTGATTGAGCTTCAGGGGAGTTCTTTTGGATTATGTTTCTGTTATTGTTGTTCTTTCGGATTATGTTAATTTTCTGTTCTTGTTGTTTGGTTTTGTTCTGTTGATGTTTTTAATTTTGTTTGTTAGTTTTGTTTTACGTGTCTGTTTTGTGTTTTCTGTTATTCTTCCCTTCTCTGTTTGTTGTTTTGGTGTGGTTCAGCATGTTCCAGATTCTGTTCACGCTTCTTCTTGAGCTTCTGTGCAGAATTCTGGTTCGATATCCTTTCTTGATTTGCTATCCCACCTTTTTCCTAGTTGTTTTCCATTCTGTTTTGTTATTTTGCTTTACTCTCATTCTACTCATCTTTCCACCTTTCCTTTTTTATATTTTCCATAGCATTTTGAGAATTGTAGAATTTGTGAGCTTGAAGCAATTGTCATTTTGAAGTTTCTAGCATGGTTGAATAGATTCTTACTTCTTGTAGTTAGATAATTTGGTGATGAAATTTGATGTGATGGATTAAGTTTGATGGAGCATACCTAGTGAGTTTTTGAACCTATTGTCATTCTATATTCCTTTCTTGTGTGCATTGTGCTCATGATGTTTGTTGCTCTAGAACTTGCTTTGTTTCTTTTTGATACTACATTGTCATTTGCATGCATGAATGTGATGAAGGCCATCTTTTCTTCTTTCTAGCTAGATAGCCAAATAGCCTTCCTAACATCATTTCCCTTGATTTCTCCCTTGAGCCTATTTTTTTCCATTCTTTCATTTAGCTCATTGCAAGTTTTGTAAAACCATGTTTCTATCTACCTTAGGGAGTATGAAAGCATTGGTTGATCAATTGATGAGTTCTATTTGTCCAAGACGGACAAAGTTCTAAGTGTGGGGGGGAGGATTTGTGAAATTTAAAGGAAAGTGGCTATATGAAATGTAAAAACAAAGAAATGTTAGCCAAAAGAAAAAGAAAAGAAAATTATGTTCAAAAAAAAAAATTAGAAAAAGAAAATGCAAAGAAAAAAGGGAAAAAAAGTAATGGTTTGCCTTCCAAAGAGGAAGAAGTCTGTAAAGAAAATTGCATAGAGCTTTTGGGTGTATTTTTGTGCTTAGTGTTGGTTTTGACTCATCATTCTCAATGTTCTCATGCTCTCTTTGGTTTTAATTTGTCATATCCATATTTCATTCTTTCTTTTTCCTTGGTCCTTGGCCCCATTACATCCTTAAATAAAATCCTTTTGATTTTCGAATGCATGTGTTTAAAGTAGTGGAGATTAGAAAATATGCAAGCTTATGGTAGTGCAAATTGTCATGATGTGATTTGAGTGAAACAATAACCCCCTTAAACACTTAAGGGATTGAGAATATATATTGTGTGAGGTTCTATCTTTTTTAGTTCTTCACTTCATTTGAATTCACCATGCTTGTTGACTGAAAATGCAAGAAATAGATTCATGATTGTTTTGATTCTTTTAAATTCTTGATTGTTCTTCTTGCTCACTTAACTTTTGCATTCTTGGAAGTTGTTGTTGGGAAATAATCTCTTAGTTGTCTTAGTTGTTTTCCTTTTTTCCTAGTTTTAACTCTAGTTTGCCCGGGACGTACAAATGATAAGTGTGAGGGAATTTGATGAACAATATTTTTATATATTAGTTAATCCTCATTTTTAACCTCCTAATCCTATTTTGGGCTTATTTGATTGGGCTTGGGTCATATTTCATTAATTAGGTTCAAATTGGGCTTAAGTGTGTTTTTCAGCATTATTAGGGTTTTGACACTATTATGTATTTCAGGTATATATTTAGTTCTGAATGTCTAAAAATAGTGATTCTGTAGGAAAGCTAAGAGGATTATCTACAACTTTCATTCAGACCTCCAAGGCCAATTTAGACGTTCAGTGGGTCAAATGTAACCCGGAAGTCAAAGTAGAGTTGTTGCTGCTTGATCCTGACCCGCATGCAGTGTTTGGACCATAACTTGTGATGTACATGTCATATGACTTGAAATCGGTCCCATTGGAAAGCTAAGGCGCAGGGCTTAAATTGTTATGAAGGGCGGTTCAACATATTATGAAGTTAAGATGGTCTTATTGCCTGTCGAAAATGGTTGATTAGTCCAGAGACCTATATGAACCTAGATGGACTTAAATGAGCTTAACTTCCTCAATTCAGACCCAATTAGGCCCAAACCGGAGCCCATTTGAAGCTGAGGTCCATAGGTTTAAACTAGGTTAGGGGTAAATTAGGTGTGCATGAAAGTTAGGAAGTTATAAGCAGAGAAAGGAGGCAGATGAGTTATCAATTCTAGACTAGGCAGCTTTTGTTTTCTCTTTTGAAAAGTTTAAAGCTCTTTGATTTATGATGTACTTCTCCATTGGAGCTTAGATTTCATGACCATGGAGAAGTAGAATCCTTGTAACCAAGTTAGACTCCTGATTAAATTCGGTTTTGATTTTGAGATTATGTTCTTAATTGGATTAAATTTAATGCAATTTCTTCTTCTTTGAATTTCTGTCTTGCTTTAATCTTTGTATGAATTCATAGAGATCTTTGTAATTTATATGGATATTGAAGTAAGAAATAGAATTTAGATTGATCAATCTTTAATCTGTGGTTAGAATTCAAAGAAGCTATGCTATGTTAATTGATGTTCGGTTTTTAGATTAATCACTAATTGCTTAGTCTTTGTGATTACAAGATTAGTGATTGTATGTGGTTAATCGAATTCTAAGTAATAACTTAGTAGGAATAATTAGTCACAATTAGAGATTTTAGTTGTGATTAAACTCAATTAGCATTGCTACATTAAGACTTAATCACTCATGTTAATCTAGGATGAATCAAACTGGTTTTTGATGGATGTCTAGCTAGGTTACGCCTTTAATCAACTACATTAATCTTTGTTTAATTCTGCAATTTACTATTATAATCTTGTTTCAAAAATCTCCTATTTTTAACTTGAAATTTTTGATTACACATTGTATTCCTTGTGAGACAAACTCGGATTATGCCCTCTATTGCATTTTAATTAAGGGATTCGGTTTAATTTAACTGGTTAAGCGACAACACCAATCAATGACACATTGTTTCCTCCACCTTGACCAAATATTGCTAAAGAACCCCAGTTGACTCCTGTATTGCCAAATGTGTTTCCTCCTACATTCCCGCTCCCTGATCCCATGTATACAACATTCAACATTCAAGCCAAAGGAGAAGTACAAGTACAACATTCTACCAAAGTGAGATAGACAAAGGCATAGATGAAGGGTGTACGTCGGACTTACCTCACTAGTGCCAGAAACATGATCACGTCGGTGGAGACGATAAGGAATGATGGATAAATTGAGAGAGGAAATAGGGATTTCCAAAATGACACAATTTTAAGGAAAAAAATAACAAAAAAAATATTTTTAGTCAACTAGCCAGTTATTTAAAACTGGTATTGGTTCATCGGTTTCCCGATTCTAACCTTTAAATCCTCTTTATTCTATCCCTCGAGTTAAGTCGAATAGTCATTAAGAAATCAGAGAGAGAGATGGAAGGAATAGGACATTGAATACTAGAAGTTAATGGAATTAAAATGCACATAGCAAAGAAAGGATAAGGTCTAGTGGTATTGTTCCTCCATGGCTTCCCTAAACTTTGGTACTCGTGGTGCCACCAGATTCTGGCTTTGAGCTTCAATAAGGAGCTACACATGCTTTGACATTGTGGGTGACCTTGTTGTTCTCTTGGTGTTGATTAAGTGTTCCTTATGGTTGATGATTGAGGAGCCATCATCGGTTGGTACCTCTGCTTGTTTCGCCTAGATAAAGTCAACGCATATGTCTATCTCAGTGTCCCCAATTCCCAAGAAACCCTAAAGCCAAGACAATAGATGCCATGCGCGCCTTGTCTAGCGATGATTACTATATCTGCAGATTTCAGGTTCTTGTGATTTAACAATTTTGGATTCAGATTTAGTTAATGTTCCTCGCATATACTTTTGGAGATTTTGGGTGTAAAAATAATAATTTATTAAGGCTATACCCAATAATTAGATCATCAATGGGTTTGTATCAAATTTCAACTAATTTGGTACAACTATTGTTAAAATTAAAGGTAGCGCTACAGGTAGCACTATGCCATCAGCTATTGTGGGGTTTTAGGTGGATCCTAGTGAAATTTACAGTTTGATTTTGGTGTTAGTTGTAAGAATTTTGAAAACATGCCAAAAAATGTACTTGAAAATAGTTACTTCTTAGCACATTTTTCAATATCATGCCATTTATGAATTTTATAAAGAACTAATTATTCTTGTACATATAGAGTAACTTAGATTTTTTAAATCTTAGCAATAATACCAAAATTATTGAGTAAATCCTATCCAAACCTACCAAATTGAGTGGAAGATAACATTAGCCCCTCTAAGAGGGGTAGGATAGTGGTTAGAGCTGTCAATACGAGTCATCCCGCCCTGGCCCACCTTAACCCCCCAGTAAACAAGGTAGGGCAAGCTGAGAAAATCTCAACTCAACCCAACCCACTAGTGGATTGCAGGTTAGGAGGGCTAACCCGCCAAAATGAAAAAAAAAAAACCAAAAAATTTAAGTACAAAAACCAAATAGGAAGCAAAAACAATGAAGCTTATAACCAAAAATTATCTCTTCCAGCCTTAACTTGATTTTTTTATACAATATCAATAAATTGTAATTAAACTTCTATCAAAGAGAAAGTACTGAGAGTAATAAGGAATACATAAAGATAGGAAATGAAACAATTCTCTTCAATACTCAACAAAGGGCCACAGAAAACAAACCATATAATTATTAATTAGTCAGTGCAGGTTTCCCAGCATTTGGAGCTCAAATTATTCCAACCAATAATGACTTTTGGACACTTGGTCGTCCTCCTCATTATCTCCTGTTTCCATTGCATTCCTAGCACCTAGGCGTCCGAGCACAGAGAGTCATAGAGTGAAATGCCCAAAATCAACAATAGCAATAGCATAATTAGCATTCCACAGTAGTACCACCCAACCAAGTAGCTAAGTAGCCAAGAAGCAATGAGATAGAGTCATAGAACTTACAATGACAACCATGTAGTGAACTAGCGACGGTGAATCACCCAGACCCAGCAATAGCAAGCCCAAAACCACCACCCAATAGTTGCAGTGTTGATGGTGATGCACTAATGTGTACGACAGCGTGAGTTGCAATTTTTGATTGCTTCGACGGTGAGGCGACTTTCGAGTTAAGGGACTGACTTGAGCCGAGAGGTGAGGAGTGAGAGTGATGAGAGAACTTAGGAAAGCAAAGATTAAGAGAATTATATAAGAAAGTGAGGTGAGGTGTAGAGCAAAGTACCAAGAGCATAGAGGATAGACCAAGGGAGCCAAAGTAAAGAGAAAGAATTGGGGGTTTAGGGATTTTTTATTTGAGAAATTAGTTTTTTTTTTTTTTAATTAACCTATGGATCAACCCACCTCACCTTGACCTTCCTCCAACCCGCAACCCAAACGAGGCAGGCCCATAAACCCACTTCTAAACAAGCTAGTTTTACATCAACCCAACCCACCCCATTTGTAAGGCGGGTCGGGCCAACCCAATGGGCCCAACCTAATTTGATAGCTCTAATAGTGGTCCCCCTAAAATTGAATCAATCCGATCCAATTTCTAATAAGAGTATATTATAGCCTTTGCTTTTTATAGGCTAGCACCTAATAGACTCGTTTTAAGGGTGGTTCTTAATTGTGAATTAAGTGAATGTTTATTGATGACCTAAAATATAAATTAATTTATATTGATTGCATATTTAATACTATACATAGTGTACTTTATTGCCATAATTTGTTGATGTTCACAAAAACCGGGGGAGATGGAAGCTCAGATGGCTGAAGTTGGGACTCCATATGTGCTCAAGAACATCCTTACAACTCGCAAAACAGGTCCACCAATCTTGCCAAAAGGAGAGTATGGAACTGGATTCAACACAAATACTCCAAAAGTCTTGCCTTCTTAGCTCTCAAAACAAGATCTTGCTTATTTTGTTACTAAATTTAAAAAGATTGGCTTCACTTAAGGCTTTAACTACTATAGAAATCTTAACTGGTATGTTGTTATTATTATTTTTCCTGCCTAAATTTTAAAGATAATTTCTTTCTTTTTGGTATTTTAGTTATAAGTTTAGATTCACACACAAAACCTATAAATCCCGATGAAGACCTTAGTCCCACTCAATCATAGACGGTTTGGTTCAAAGATAACTTCTCATGAGTCTAGTTTTGGATAAAGTTTAAGAAACCATGGACAAGAGCACAAGTGAAAGTACCAGTGAGGTTCATTACAGGTGAATTAGACATGGTCTACACCACTCCTCCGATGAAGGAATATATCCACAGTGGTCAATTCAAGAAAAATGTGCCAAATTTGGAAGAAGTGATTATTCAAGAAGGCATAGCTGATTTCAACAATTAAGAAGTAGCTGAGGAAGTCAGCAATCACATTTACAATTTTATTAAAAAGTTTTGATCTAATCCACTACTAACTTGGCATGCTCTATCTAGTTTTCGTTGAATAATGTGATTACCATGTTTGCTGCGCCTACTTTGTTCAAGTTCAGTTCCTAGAAAGCATGGATAATAAGACTTCTCCCTTTATTTTCATTTAAATTGTCATCCTTTTCAATAAACATCATTTCACCTCACAAACTTTTTACTTTTTAATATATAAGTAATTTCATCTCAAAAATTTCTAATGAGATTTTAAATTAAAACTTTCAAATTGAGATAATTAATTAATGAGGGCTCCTTCCAAAATATTTAATGTATGGCTCCAACACTTTTACCTTAGAAAAAGTACTCTGATGTGAATAGTGGTGGAGCCATACATCAAATGGTGCCACTTATTAGGTGGAGTCATTTGATGTATGGCTCCACCACTTATCATTTCAGAAAAATTTCACCACAAGAAAATAGGGATTTTCTTATGGAAAAAATTCATTATAAAATGCCAAACATTCTATGAGAAACACTTCACAGACATGAAGGCGAGAGAAAAACAGTCGTGACAAAAGGGATTTCTCACGAATAGAAAGTGACCGTGAGATATTTCTCACGAATTTTCTCACGGAGAAACTATGCAGTGAGTGAAAACTATTCATGCGTGAATCTGTGAGTTCTCACAGATTTATGACCGTAAGAAATTATAACAGTGTTACGCCCGTGAGAAATTCTGTGAGCCTTTCCTTTTTTTTTCCATTTTTTTAGGCTTAGAAATGTGTAATTTTTTTAATAATTAATTATTAGTTTCAATTAAATGCATTATATATAAAAACCAATAAATTTTATTAATGAAATGTAATTTCAATTTATAAATGTTACACAATGAAAGAAAGAAAAGTACACTACAATATAAACACTAAACCCTAATCTCTGATGTCGTTGTTGTCTCCCAAGTCTTTAGTTGAGTCATCATCATTGTCAGCTAGGGGCTGTGGGGCCACATCAGATGTCCCACTATGACCCTATTGCAGTAGCTACAATAACATCGTAGCCAACTGCTCTGTCGATGCACTAGATCCCCTGAAAGCTTGGACTAATGGCACCAGCTGGCGGAGCTCCTGCATCTCCTACGACATGGCCGCCATTTGGGACGAAACCCCTAACATCTGAGGATGTGCTGGGTCGGAGGGCTGGGAACCTTGTCGACGAGCCGAGTCCAACAGGCCGGCCTCAGAACCCATGCCATAAACCTGGCCCTTCTTGTTCTTCCTGTCGACGA
The DNA here is from genome assembly GCA_003255065.1 of Cercis canadensis. Taxonomy (NCBI): domain Eukaryota; kingdom Viridiplantae; phylum Streptophyta; class Magnoliopsida; order Fabales; family Fabaceae; genus Cercis; species Cercis canadensis. Next base: position 458,740 of record QAOA01003910.1, on the reverse strand, counting down.
CATCGAGCCATATGTCGTTGTTGTTGACTGAAGACGAAAAGGACTGGGTCTGGTTGTCAAACCGAGGCCTCTCATACTCAGTCTGCATAGATAAAAGAATAAAGTTAATAAGAAATGATAAACTTATAAATAAGATTTTTAAACCTCTTAAACAACTTCCAAAATAATTACATAAGTAGACTAAGCCCATGGATGGACCTAGCCCTTGCTGGCACTGTGCTGGAGGTGACAAAAGACCTTGGGCTTTCTCCCCAACTCCTTCGTCTACAAAAAAAAAAAAAGAGTAAAACCCTTTTTTAGTCATTGAAAAATTCGTCCTCCAAAAATTTTGGATGACAAATTGGTCTTTGAATTATTATTTCGTTGACAAATTAATCCTTCGGTAGGCAAAATTAATGAAAAGAAAAGGAGGACTTGAATGATAAAAGGAGGGCTTAAACATAGCTAGGCAAGATCAGTGAAAGAATTTTAGGAAATGGGTCTGTAGGAGTCCAGAACTTTTTTCATTAAAGTACCAGAGGACTAATTTGTCAGAAAGAATAATAATTCAAGGACCAATTTGTTACTAAAAATTTTTGGAAGACGAATTTGTCAGTAGCTGCATTTTTCAAGGACTAAAAAATGGTTTTACTAAAAAAAAATAAACTGTTAGTAAACAGAAATAACTTAATTTCTAAATATATCTTAAATGAAAGAAGGTTTTTAAATAAATAAAAAAAACTTAACAACCTCCTCTTGTGTTCGAAGACGGTGATCGAACTGCCCCTGTGGTAGGCCTGGCCCTAATCTAAGTAGCGGTTCTTCTTGTTCCACTTCGAGATGGCTCTGTACTCTTTGGAAGCCCATTTAATTCTTAGGGCCCCAGCATAGAAGGCGACAACCATTTGTTATTCGACTTCTGCATTAGAAATGTTATCATTACACTTTGCGAGCCAGACCTTATGAATCTGGCTCTCAAACTACGAGTCCCAGATACATTTCCTCTACATTAGAAAATCAAAGATCAATGTTAATAAAATTGAAATTAAATTAGGTTAAAATAAAATAAAATTAATTAAGTTGAAATTATTACCTTGAACTCTGTCCACCAGAGTTCCTTCACCTCATCAAGAACAGAGGTGAGACTGGTTTGGTCGCCCTCATATTTCAACTTATAGATAGTCGAAAGAATGTTAATAAGCTCCTTAGACAGAAGAAAGTTGCACACAAAAAAATAAATTCTTATCAATCAGAAATAATAAACTTAAAATGATCAAAATTATCAAAACTAATTATTAGAAAATACTTACTCGTTCTTCCTGTATGACCAGATCCACATCCGACCATCAGCCGCTCAGGAGCCGGGCGATGGGGACTCTGAAATCCTCGAAATGGCATGCGACGACCCTATAGTGGCCGATGTTGTGGATCCCAGGGTGGGGGCTCCTGATGAGTTCCCTTTAAGCGTCGCACTGGGCAACGGTGTTCGCGCCAACCACAGGGTCGATATGAGAAGGCCGAGCCACAACCTTACCCTTGTCCCTCCTAGAAGGCTCGGATGCTGGAGATGACCACCGACAATTGTCTGACATCTATCATACAAAAACAATATTAACAAGGCAATTATGTATACAATAAAATCACTCGCCCTAAATTTTCATAACCCAAATCCCAAACCCTTACCCTAGACTCCTTAAACTGTAAACCTTAACCCTAACCCCAACCCTAGCCTTAGACCCCTTACATCCTAAACCCTAAATGTAAATCCTAAACCTAACATAAACCTTAACCCTTGACTCCTTACCTTAACTTCAAACCCTAACCTTAAACCTTAGCCCTTGATCCTTTAAAGCCTAAACTCTAATCCTAAACCTTATATTACAATAAGCCAAACCTCAAAATCCTAATCTTAAACACTAAATCCCTAAACCCTAAACCAAAAATTTGACAGAGTCTCCCCTAAAACTTAAACAGTCTCTGAATTAAAAATTCTACACAATTACACATGAACTCATTCATAATAAATCCATTCATTTTGTAACTTCAAATTAACTACTTGTATAAGTAAAGATTACACAACAATAGAAAAATTACAAAAAAAATTCTATACCATTCAAAAAAATCTACAATTACTCCACATCAATAATATAACAAAACCATAAACCTAATCATAACAAATTATAAAAATAGAATTTCAATTACTTTCACACAACAATTCCATAGAATTGTAACATAACTAGTCATACCTCTCTTCAATTTTGAACCAAGACTAGTTATAATCATTACAATTTCATAATTGTAACTTTATCTCCATTACTAAGCATCTCTTAACTATATTTGACAATCTTAAGTTTCAAATAATTGATCATATCACCAATCATCCTACTAATTTCTCATAGAAAATCCATAAAAAAAAATTATAGAGAAGCTTGGATAGTGGAACCTACCTCAAAGAGCTAGTAATCAGAAAATTAAACCGCTAAGCTGGAAGATGAAGTCCTGCGCTGCAAAACCCAAGTTCGGGGAGGAAAAAAAGCTGAAAAATGCTTGGGGAGAGAAAGCACAGAGGAGAGAAGAAATGGAGGTTTTATGAAAATTGAGGCTGCGGTCACGAGAGGAAGGAGAAATGTAGGTTTTCTCACGAACTTTCTCATAGAATTTGTCTGTGAGAAAAAAATCCTAGAATTCAAATTTTAAGTGAAATGGTGCGCTTAATTTTTCTCACGGACTTTCTCTCGAAACTCAAAGGCCGTGAGAAAGTCCATGAAAAATCTTGAATTTTCTCACGGGAAGGGTTTGTGAGAAAACTAAAGCATTTATGGAGATGGTTGAGACTTCATTTCTCACAGATGTTTCTCACGGCCTTTGAGTTCAGTGAGAAAGTCCGTGAGAAAATATCAACAGTAACATTATGTGAAAAAATCTGTGCGAAAATGTAAGCTTTTTCTCACGAACTTGTCCATGAGAAATTTCCATGAGTAAACACATTTTCTTGTAGTGTTTGGACACATTTGTAGGTAAACAGTCATATTTTAACGACCAAAATTAGATGTTTTTACATCAATAGTGATTATGTTGTCACATCAAAGACGTATCACATAAGCCAATAAATAATTTATAAAACTGCATTATTTGAGTTAGTATATAAGTCATTTCATCTCTAATGGAATTTTTAATTTAAAACTATCAAATTGAGATAATTAAGTAATACTTCATAAATTTCTGATTCACATTGAGTGACTCATTTTTTCAAGATCTTCACATCGCAATGACACCAATTTTAGGATGTGGGTCTCACCATAATCCCTCAATAAGGGCGGTAGAGTACTGCTACCCCCTCTTGAAGGAGAGGTAGCATAACAATCATCATTTTATTATGAACCAAAAGAAACATGTGAGTGATGCCAATGACCTGTGGGTTTGATGGCACCTCCTTTAGCCATAAGAATTAGAAGGCTTGATGTCGTAGGTTCTATTCCCACCATATACTCCCCTTCCCTTTCTCAGTGCATTGCAGTCCTATGTAACCACAAAAAAAAACATGAGTGGTGGACCATATCGCGGTCTTACTGATAAATAAAAATTCTTTTTATTGAGCATTCACACCACCCTTTATTTGTTTTATACTTTAAGTAAAAATATATTTTATCTGTCATGTGTGGTTTACCCCTAAAACCTTAAATAGACAGCAAATATTAGGTGATTAACATCCAAATTCCTCTATTTCCTCAACACCCGATACTATTCACATGTGCATTTCTAACAAAATTTTGGTTCTTCTAGTTTTGAAACCCATTATTGCCGCTAGAATGATGCCAAAGCTCTATGTTTTCCTATGTCAAGAGCAATTGGGTTCAACTATAATAGTTTTAATATTTCCTCTGAAACAAAATAGTATATGATGAATTATTGAATTTAGCATTGGCTGCATTTATAGCCAAATAGCTGCCATATATCTCATACCCCCTTCAGAAGTTTGAATCCTCATGGCTCTCACCACCCATCTCACTCTCTTCCACTTCCTTTCAGTCCTAATAGCCTTTTTGGTCGGACAAAATTTCCCTACTTTTTTATATAATTATGTGTCGATTGATTTCGTTGTAGATATTGCAATCATAGACCATCTAGGTTTAATGACTGAATCACTCACTTATAGTAGCTCATTGGAGCCAACACTAGAAACCCAAAGATCGAAGAGTTTTATCTGGCAGTAGTCTTTCCTCTTTAACCATGTCCTCTGAAAGCTTAAAAATGATTTAGAGCTTAGAAACCATTCGACTTGGTTGGTCAAAGTAGAACCTTACTTTACACCTATGCAATAAGCAGAGAGTATCACAACTATAGTTTTCTTTTCTTTTTTCATAAATAGATTAGATTTTTTAGTTACAAATATAGAAAAATAGATATTTGAATTATGCTACGTATGCTCCTAGCTATTAAATTTCAAATTGCAGTAAATATTGATAAAAAAAACAATTTATAAGTATGATTATATGCCTTTTAAATTTTTTTATACTAAGAAAAAAAATATTCATTTCCTTTAATTTCCCATCTTTTTTTTTTTACCTATATGATTATCTTTAGTTTCTCCTTTCCTCAAAAATATGTGGGCATCATGTAGATTGTATGTGGTTACCCTTTAATGAACATAATATGTGATTATAACCCATATTGCACCACTATTTATTTCTTAACATTGGAAAACAATTTTCTCACAAACAATAATTATCACAAATGAGATTATGGCCTCATGGGAGCAAGCATAAGTAGGTATCCTTCTTAGCTATGTGATTATCTTTTGGTATTACTCTCCCCAAACTTATTTAGGTATCATTTTAATTCTGTGTGGTTATCCTCTATGTAATAATATGTGATCAACAATTATAGTATGTGGATATTTTTTTGAAAATAGTTATAGAGGCAAAATGAATAGTTTAAAGAGTGTGGAAAGAATCATATTAGAATTAATATGGATAAGAAACATTTCAATCTTTTTTACTAGGTAGGTGCTAAGCTACCATTCCTTTAAAGGGGTAACTCTATCCCACGACCTCGTTGCGAGGGTTTGGTAGGACCTATATTATGAAATTGGGGTCATTTTAAATATTTTGAAAAACCAAGTCATGCAATGTTAGTCATATTCTAAAATAGTTAATAGAATTTGAGTTTAATTGTGTCAAAAAAATTACTATTTTACAATATTATTTTCATATTTTTGCCTATATTTTTCTTGTATTTTTTTTGTTTATGCCTTTTATAGTAACTCACATTACGTAATTTTTTTTAAATATTTATAATGACACTAATTTTAATATATAAATTCCACTAAAACTCTCTCAAAAGAATAAAGTAGCATTATCCCTTTTTTTTTTAAAAAAAAAAAAAGAGTAACTTAGCAGTCAACTTTTTATATAAAATAATCTCCGAAACAATGGGCTTGTTTGAAAGTATTTTTTTTAATTTTGTTTTTAAAAATTGTTTTTGAAAACTGTTTTTAAAAATTGTTCTACAAAACAAAAGTATAAAAAAATCTGTTTGATAAATTGTTTTGAAAACAATTTTTAAAAACTGAAAAGCAAAAAACTTACTTGGTAAAATTGTTTTAAGAACAAGTTTTGAAAACAAAAAAACAGAAAACTCGTTTGATATGAGAACAAGTTTTTTTTAAAAAATTTTTGATGATGACTAATTTTGCAAATAAATTATGGTAATGTTTTAATGAGAATATGAGAAGAATAAATAAGTAAAAATGAGAAAATTATTATAAAATTTAATATAATATTGAAATGGCATTAATACATTTAAATATATTGTTGTAAAATAAATAATAACATCATTTATATTGTTCATACTAATCATAGGTGGTACAAAAATAACATTAACAATTATATAAGTTAATATATAGAAACTATTAAGAAAATTTGTTATGTTCTACCCACATTCAATTTGAAATATAGTCACGATATGCTGTCATTTCTTTTGCCCCTTGATAAGATAATCTTGACAAGTTATCTTAATTGGAGTTTGTCTCCCTCATGCCTATGTTTTCATTTAAAACATCTACTTCTGCATCATCAAGATCTTTCCATATGTCAAACAATTGATCACGTAAATTTCACTTGCGTATATAATTATGTATAGCACAACAAGCCGTCACTATGAGTCGCTACCTACTAGGTCTATATGGTGAAATTAATTTTAAAATAGAAAATATGTTCTTTAATACTCCAAAGCAACACTCAATAATCATTCTTAGTGATGAATGTCTATAATTAAATAGCTCCTGATGACTCATTGGTTGTCTACCTCGACCTTTATATTGTTGTGCATGACATCTTTCACCTCTATAAGGGGGAAGAAAACCTCCAGTGCAAGGATACCCAACATTCACAAGATAAAATGACCTTACATCAATAAATATACACTAACAAACAATATATAAATTGTGTATTTTTAGCAAAACAAGAAAATTTTGATAATATAATATTTACCATTCGTAGGCCATGGAAATTCAGCATTTGGATTAGTAAGTGCATCTAAAAAAATCTTAGCATCATGTGCACTACCTTCCCACCTGAATAACATATGTGAACATCATCTTAAAATCACAAATACACATCACATTTTGTGTCACAATTGTCTTTCTACCTCTGCACGCTATTTGTTTTTCAGCAGGAACCCATGAATTTATGTGTGTGCCATCGATTGCACCTAAACAATTCTATTACAAACAAACCATTACAAAAAGTAAATTATTGATGAAATAAAAAAAATTAAAAAGTGCATGAGTAAATTCTTAACAAAAACACATACCTTGAACCATGGATAATAAATTGGGTTGGCTTTAATTTTTGCAGGCAATTCTGTAGACTCTTGTTTAATTAGCTCTTTTCCTAATCGACACACTGCTCTCAACACTTCTTTAAAATAACGAGAAATTGTTTTTGTTGAATGTTGAAAGCGGTTTGATACTACTCTATGGCGAACATTATGTCTTATAATGAACAAGAACATAGCAACTTGTTCTTCCACCAACAAATCTCATGAATCATCTAAGTAATTTTTCCTCTTCAGTTCATCAAAAAAATTAATAAAACACGCTTTTTTAACTCAGAAATAAACTCACGTCCAGTTAATGTAGATGTTCAAACCTTGGTTTTATTTAGAAATTTATGCTCATAATCAAACATCATGTTAATGATGTATAGCTCAACCAATTCATTGTCAGAATTTGATGATGTCTCATCAAAACTACATGTATCACTATCTGATGACGTATTATTTTCATCCATCATAGTGAAAACCTGTCACACAAATAAAATGTACATAACTATAATGTATTCAACAATTACAAAATCAAATGTTTGCAACAAAGATATTACTCAAAGTAATCAAATATTGTAATCAACATAACATTAATTAAAGCATAAAATTGGTAATGACAATATATAAATAAGTCTGCCCAAGTGTTATCTAACACCTTTAAAATTATTTTAAGACATATAACATAAATTACAATGAACAAGCCACCTAATAAAAGAAAACTCTCACTAAAGTTTAAATAGCCATCCCCTCTTCCTATCATTAGGCATTGTAAGGAACATTTGCCTCCAATCAGGATTGGTAAATTTCTCTAAGGCTTTCATATAAATGTCATCTGAAACATCTTCAATCTCATAAAGAGCAGCCACACACTTAGGAATAGAATAATCAACTGATACAATCGTAGAACTAGTGGCCTCAACACTTTTTGCCCTAAACCACTCAGCCTTAGCTAATGAAACTTCTGCTTTTGCCTTTGATGCCTCAGCTCATGCTTGAAGTGCATCTCCCATTTGTAAAGTCCTACGTTCCTTATTGGATTTACACTCTTTAACTTGAATTGTGCGCTTTCCACTATGTGTGGTGCGCTCAATTGTTTGTGTGGCAACATCATCTAAACTATCTTGATCAATATGAACATGAACACCAGTATTAAGGTATTCATTTTCAAGCTCATTTTCTTCATCTGTATTTGGTGGATCTTGGGTAGATGAATGATGAAGTACTCCAGTTGCAGTACTTCTGTTGAATATGATTCCCAGCAATTTATAGTGCTCACAACCTTTTTTTTTAAATTGAGCAGTATCAGGATATGCCTATAAGCATTTACAAAAAAAATAGTGAACTAAGCATACTTAAAATAATGGTACTAAAAAAAACAATAAATTCACAAGTTGTTATATACCCGAATATAAGTTTGCCAAACTGTTTCATCGGCAGTTACAGTGTTGGTTTCTGCATCCCACCCAAATCCAATGTGTTGTAACAGTAAAGAGAACTGGGAATGCTTTGACCGCAATCTATTGAACTTTTGCTTTATTTGTTTTACATTGAAATAACGTTGAGTAATTGAATTAAGTTTATATTTCATGGAAACCCATATCTTAATATGAAATACACCATTCGACATGTTTCCTTTGGTAACCTCTTCAACCATGATGTCAATGTAAGTTTTAACTATTGAATCAGGCCAAAGTTTGCCCTCATTAATTTCCATCTATATGAACAAATATTAAAACAAGATTCATCACCATTGAGTTTTATTGACAACAAATAACACTAAATAAAATTCAAAGAAAAATAACAAACAATAAGATTAAGATGAAAGAACTCACATATCCTAAAATGCTCAATGAAAAATGAATTTTAACTCCATAGCATGGATCTAGTTCCAAATAGTTGTTTCCCACAATATATTTCAGAATTATTAGGCAACAGAAAAATAATTACAATCTACTAGATAATCAATGCAATTTTAAATGTTGTCAATCGTAATAACAACATTTAATTCCTTGGAATTGCTTCAGGAATAGAGCCACACTTTTTTTTTGGAAGGAATTAGCTTAAGCACAAAAGATTACAGGAACAGAGAAGAATTGTAATAGACATAGCCAAACAAATTTAAAAGGCCAAATATTGTTTAGATCATTGAGCTTATTCATGAAAAAAATCAATCCTCAACTTAAATTGTAATACTTTTAGCACATATCTATCAGCACATATCCTCAACTTAAATTGTAATACTTTAATGAAGTGGGTATGGTTTATTTTCATCTATATTGTGATTATTGGGTAAAATATGTTATTTCTGGACCCCAACGCTTAGTGCTGCATAACCAGCGCTAGGCATTGGCACCTTGGCCTCGAAGGGTGCTATCGTTGGACCCCTAGTGCTGAGCACCAAAAACCAGCGCTGAGCGCCAGAACCCAGAGCTGAGCACCAGCACCCCAGAGCCTTCCATCCACTTGATTTTTCATATTAAGCCTTCAACTTCAATTTTTCTAATACCCTACCTATAAAAACAATAAAAAGGGATATATTTAGGACATTAATTTGGACTCGTTTATCTTATCATAAGTATGTTTCCTTTATGAAATAACTGAAGATAATCAAGTTCTTCCCACCACGAATCCCAACCATATAGGCAACAAAACAAAGGCACAATAATTGAAATTAGACATTCGTCATTCCAGAAGCAGCACTAAACATATGAACATCACTAATTGAAATAAAGACAAATTAGAAAAAGAAGAAACATTTGAGGATTAGTAAAGCACTCACATGCTTAGTAAAACAAATTCTTAATTCACGAGAAATTTTCCAAACGGAGTAAACCTACTTAGAGAGAAAAATATTTGGTTAATTTTTTGCTTGAATGGCAGATTGATAATGGTCTAATGACACCCACCATGAAAATTCGAATGGATAGAGTTGTAGCTCAATATAAGGAGCAAATAGACAATCTATACAAGTAAACTACCTACCACCAATGGTATCATACAAGGACAACAAAGAGAGTTTGAGTGAAATGATCATAGGCCTAATGTTATAAATGAAAAACTGAAGTTTAAAAAACTTCCAAGAATTATACAAGATTATCTACACCACTTAGTTCAAGTGTAGGTATCTAGTTGAAAAGCAGAAGCAACCTGTAATCACTAGCAGTGTCAAGTTCATAATCAGTGAACAACTTTTTCTTTTCTTCATTTTTTTATAAGAAAAATAAAAATTTATTCCTCTGGCAGTGTTTAGATAGAACAAGCCACTTGGACAAAGGAGGGAGTTGAAATAAGGAAATATATGCTTCTTGACCTACATCAAATTCTTTTTCTTTCATCAATTTCTGCATGAGTATCTATGCATTTATATTAAGCATGTATTTCTGAGTTTGACATGCTTTAAATTTGAGGATCCTATTAATGATACATCCAAATTAATAAGACACAAACAAATTTTATTGCAGTACCTATACTCTATTTTGTATTTGCTTCTGCACTTCTATTAAAAACAAAATATTAATGCAAGAAGCTCACCTTCTTCAAGAAAACAATTTTTAAAAATAGATTTCAAATAGGCCCAAAGTTTTTGTATTTTATTTTGTGTAATTGCATAGGTTTGATGAGTATTTGATGAATGATAGAGAAATTGAGTATTTAAGTTAGATATCCACATGCCCAAAGGGAAAATTGGCTTCAAAAAGAGGATGATTGAAGGGGCTGAGGACAATAGCAAGGCTTGGGGAGCCAAACTAGTGGCTAAAGAGATTCAGTGCCCTAAAGTTAAAAGAAAGAGCAGAGCAGAAAAAGGAGAATCAAGAGAGACAAAAGTGGGTTTGCAGGGGGTGACAAACATGCAGAGATGGATTGGGACATAGAGGATGGGAAATTAGGTGTATACTGAAAAGCTGAGAAACAAAAGAGAAGAGAATTCAACAGTTCCTAGTTTGCATTTTGAACAAGGCATTTAAGTTCATAATCAGTGAACAACTTTTTCTTTTCTTCATTTTTTTTATAAGAAAAATAAAAATTTATTCCTCTGGCAGTGTTTAGATAGAACAAGCCACTTGGACAAAGGAGGGAGTTGAAATAAAGAAATATATGCTTCTTGACCTACATCAAATTCTTTTTCTTTCATCAATTTCTGCATGAGTATCTATGCATTTATATTAAGCATGTATTTCTGAGTTTGACATGCTTTAAATTTGAGGATCCTATTAATGATACATCCAAATTAATAAGACACAAACAAATTTTATTGCAGTACATATACTCTATTTTGTATTTGCTTCTGCACTTCTATTAAAAACAAAATATTAATGCAAGAAGCTCACCTTCTTCAAGAAAACAATTTTTAAAAATAGATTTCAAATAGGCCCAAAGTTTTTGTATTTTATTTTGTGTAATTGCATAGGTTTGATGAGTATTTGATGAATGATAGAGAAATTGAGTATTTAAGTTAGATATCCACATGCCCAAAGGGAAAATTGGCTTCAAAAAGAGGATGATTGAAGGGGCTGAGGACAATAGCAAGGCTTGGGGAGCCAAACTAGTGGCTAAAGAGATTCAGTGCCCTAAAGTTAAAAGAAAGAGCAGAGCAGAAAAAGGAGAATCAAGAGAGACAAAAGTGGGTTTGCAGGGGGTGACAAACATGCAGAGATGGATTGGGACATAGAGGATGGGAAATTAGGTGTATACTGAAAAACTGAGAAACAAAAGAGAAGAGAATTCAACAGTTCCTAGTTTGCATTTTGAACAAGGCATTTAAGTTCATAATCAGTGAACAACTTTTTCTTTTCTTCATTTTTTTTATAAGAAAAATAAAAATTTATTCCTCTGGCAGTGTTTAGATAGAACAAGCCACTTGGACAAAGGAGGGAGTTGAAATAAAGAAATATATGCTTCTTGACCTACATCAAATTCTTTTTCTTTCATCAATTTCTGCATGAGTATCTATGCATTTATATTAAGCATGTATTTCTGAGTTTGACATGCTTTAAATTTGAGGATCCTATTAATGATACATCCAAATTAATAAGACACAAACAAATTTTATTGCAGTACATATACTCTATTTTGTATTTGCTTCTGCACTTCTATTAAAAACAAAATATTAATGCAAGAAGCTCACCTTCTTCAAGAAAACAATTTTTAAAAATAGATTTCAAATAGGCCCAAAGTTTTTGTATTTTATTTTGTGTAATTGCATAGGTTTGGTGAGTATTTGATGAATGATAGAGAAACTGAGTATTTAAGTCAGATATCCACATGCCCAAAGGGAAAATTGGCTTCAAAAAGAGGATGATTGAAGGGGCTGAGGACAATAGCAAGGCTTGGGGAGCCAAACTAGTGGCTAAAGAGATTCAGTGCCCTAAAGTTAAAAGAAAGAGCAGAGCAGAAAAAGGAGAATCAAGAGAGACAAAAGTGGGTTTGCAAGGGGTGACAAACATGCAGAGATGGATTGGGACATAGAGGATGGGAAATTAGGTGTATACTGAAAAGCTGAGAAACAAAAGAGAAGAGAATTCAACAGTTCCTAGTTTGCATTTTGAACAAGGCATTTAAAATGCAGAACACTTATGAGATCACTAGTGATCTTAGAGGCTTCAATATATGTAGTGTAAGGTAAGAGAAACAAGAGCAAGAGTTCTTAAAACCCCTTCTTTGGTTTGGTCTTGCTTGTTATAGGATTTATCATTGCATAATCTTGGTTTAGGAAAAACTAACTAGTCGATAAGTTTGAGTTATGGCATCTTTATATGCACTTGATCAATAATCTATACATTGATCAGAGAAATTTTAAGCAAATGAATAAGTCAATGACTATGTGCCTATTCTAGGTGTCTTTACTATGTTGAACTTAATTAACTAAAGCCATTTTCATTACAAATTTAGCACTTACGTTTTTTTTCTTTCCAGCAAGCTATATATATATATATATATATATATAATTAACTGGAGTAGTACAAAGCTGCAGATTTAGCTTCATACTTCCAGTAGAGTCCCCGCAAGTAATTTTTAAAACTCTTCAAGCAAGTCTAGATTCTAACATATCAAAAATTAAATATCTCGAAGTCACCAACAAATATAGATATACACAAATATATTTGGAGAAAAAGGCTCAAGAGGGGTATGCAGAAACAACTTCGCCAAGTTAACGCTCTTCACTCCATATAGTATATGAGTTCACCCAGTTTTCTGCTAGTTACAACTATAGATGCCATCTTCGCACAACTAGTCATTACACCACCATAAGCTAACACCTAAAACATTTCCCTAATAGGACCATCATTTTGTAACACAATTGCCTTGAGGCTTGAGGGTGATAAGATTGTAATAAGTCCAAGTTCAAATTTTATACCAAAAGAAGTGAAGACTTAAATTATATAAGATGATATACTATGGATATTCAAACATGAAAGGTCAATAGATGATTTCATGTTGTCATTTCTATAGATGGAAGTGGCATCCACAATAGCATATTCAGTTTTACCAAAGCAATAAGTGGTAAGATGTGGGGTGTGGCAAACCATTGAGTAGGAATTCTCACAGATTGGTAACAAACTAAGGAGTTCGTGTATGATGTTATATCCAGAATTCAAGATTGGAGAAAAACAATGTCCTAAACATGTATCAAGGGCTAGACATAATACCTAAGCATTAATATTTGGGAAAGATAAACATGGATTTATAGGCATCACCATGCTACCACCAATCCAAATATTAATAATCAGTGCATCCCAATCCAAATATCAAAAGTATTTTCTACCCCTTAGATTAATTCTTTTCAAAGGATGCCATAAATAGTAATTGAATCAAATATAACCACTATTTCGCAGCCCACTAACTAATAGCAATTATACTAATGCCAACAGAGCAACCCCAAATGCTAATGGCTATCATGCAAGGGACCAAAAAAGATGGGGAAGAGAATCAAAAAATCTTTCGAAACCCCAACCCAAGATGAATTATCCGCAATAAAAATAATTACTTAACCAGTGAATTTACACAGAAATGATAAAGAAATATAGAAGGAGGGGGATCGGATAATCTTTGTGAGAGAGAGACAGAAACAAAGACAAAACCTAAGGGAAAATTGAGCTCTACCACAGCAAAATATAGTCTATGTCAGTGATGGCAGCAGTAGGAGATGTTGACCGGCGAAAAGGAACACCTGCGAAGGTAGATTGGTAAATCGGAAACCTAGAAGGCTGAGGTGCAGTTGGGGCTGCGAGCTGTAGCTCGATGGAGACCAGAGAGGAATCTAGAGCGTACAGTGTAAAACTGATAGCAGTGTGCGAGCTAGCGAGACTAGGTGCGGCTGAGAGTGAAGGAGCGATTAGTCTGAGGCCTCTGTATTGGGGTAACTTAACAGAGCCCTGGGGGATGGAAGAAGAAATCAAAGAGGTGTAGTGATGGGAGAGAGCAATCAAAGGAAGAAGAAAAATGACAATTGTTTATACTTACCAAATAGCCATTAATGAAAACAAGTTGTTCTCCGGTCAATGAGTTGTTTTGAGAACAAAAACATCTTTAACTTGTTTCAGTTTTCTTGTTTTTAAAACAACATTTTGAGAATAGTTTTTAAAACAATGAAACAAAAACAACTAAAATCCAAAAAGTTTTTTTTAAAAAAAAAAAAAACTGAAAACAGTTTTTAAAAATAGATTTCAAACAAGCCAAATAATTCTCTTTATATTATTTTTTTCTTTTTCTTTTTTCCCGTTCCATCCTTGTCTTTCAGAGTCAATTTTTCATTTCATTTATCTAGTGATGCTTAGCTTTTCCTCCCATGAGGCTCTTCTGGTTCCAATCTTTACCGCTGCCATGTCTGACATTGCAGTTACCGGTTCCATGGCTAACTTGACTTTGGACAACTTCTTGGACGATGTGCTATTTGAAATCCTCCATCAGCTCTCTTGCAAGGTTCCTCTGAGATGAAAATCTATTTCCAACCACTGGTTGGGTTTGATTTTTGGCACAGAGTTTCTGCGGCGCTTTATTTTCCGTCATTCTCACTTCTTCTCAGAAAATCTGTAGCAATAGAAGTGCTCCATGTTGTGGATATGGCAAATTTATTCATCATAGCCAAGTCGCCGGCTGAAAATTTTGGCTTGGAAATGGGAACATTTGAAAATGCATTCTCTTTGAGTTATCTTCCAGAGTACAAAATGGGAACTCTTGAAAATGCATTATCTTTGCGTTATTTTCTTGAGTACAGATGGAAAGGTATCGTCTTGGGTTGTTCCAATGGTTTATTTTTGTGCACCGCCCAAGGCTCTAACTATGTGTGCAACTCAGTTACTAGAGCTTGCGTCAACCTACAAGTACTAATGAATGAATGGGTCCTGTTATTACTAACCGAGAGGGTTTCATATGTGATACTGATACCAATTATGCCCTTGAAGGGGGGAAATGGGAGATGTTCTTTCTCAGCACAATGTCAATTTCTCTGTGGTGATCATGTCAACATTTCTCCTGCATGGTCCTAATAAGTTAGGGCTACGGATATTGTCATCCAAAATAGGGCAATGGAGGAAGTTGATGGTGTCGTCCCCAAAGGGTTTCCAATGGGGCATGTTCAGATATAGGGATAGTTACTGTTGGGATGGTTATGATTGTGCCTTCCATTGTTGTTATAAAATGCAGCCTTTCCATTATGGTGGTTTTAGTTTAGAGGGTGTTGCCCACAATGGGATGCTATATTTTATGGGTGCTACAGGTGTGCTTGCTTGTGATCCTTCTAATTACTCTTCCCCTACATCGCTTAGCATTGAAGAGCCAGAATTTGACCCTCTAGTTGAATTCAAATGTGATCGTTTCCTTGGAGTGTCCTGTGGATGTTTACGCCTATGCCGGATATATCGTCTCAACTCAAGTGCCAATGTTGATGTATGGGAGCTCAAAGATTATGATAAACTAACTGGGAAAGGATCATGTCACTTTGTAGGCAGCATTTCTTTGGACTTAGATATTTGGAAGAATTTCAATGTTCCTGAACCACATCCCTCAGTTATTGATAGTCTTCATATTAAACTACTAGGAGTGCATCCTTATGATGGGGATATTGTGTATATCCAATACCATCATGGCTCCATTTTCTCATGCAACCTACATACTAAAAGTTTAAAGATGCTACATGCTGCTGCAAGGGGGAAGACGAGTTTCTATTTAGCAGTCCATGTTTTGCTACCTTGGTGGCCAACCCCTATGCCCCTTGTTCCTCAGGTACAATTCATTTACCTTTCTGAAGTATTCTTATATATCTGTTTTTGCATTGTTTCAATAGATGGGAAATTTTTCTTTGAGGATTCTGTCATAACGTACTCAAAGGTCGCTATAACGCGAATGACTAAAAGAAAATGAGATTTAATTTTCAAAATGAAAATTCTGGAGTTGCCACCAATTGTGTTAAAAATTATGGAACAATTGGAAAAATCCCTAAAATTGGGTCTACGAACTAGAAAGGGTTCGGAAGTTTAATTGTGTATAGGGAAGGTGTTAGGCACCTTATAACACCCGTCTAAAATACGGTTACCTAAAATTAATTGTGCAAATTAAATCATGGTCAAATTGTATTCATTTTATCCCTAAATGTAAACAAAAGAAAAATGAGTGATTTATTCAAAATAGGACTTGATTCGTCACCCTCGAATGCCTATATATCCTAATTAGGGATCAAAATCCGCGTAGTTCGCATTGATTCAAAATGAATTTTTTTTTTATTTTTTTGAAAAAAGAAATTAAAAGAGATTCCAAATTTTCAAGTTAAAATTATGACATGCATGAATTTAATCGCATCTTAATCCTTCCACTTTGTTCTCACGCTTCTTGGTTCTCAAAGTGATGTTTATCCTTACCTCGGGTAGATAGGAGAGCTACCCCTATAGGGGTAAGTCGCTCTTATCCATCCCTTGATAAAGTAAGGGGCCTATGGATGCTATTCGCATAGATTTAACTAAATAAAATACAAAATGCATGATTTTACTCATAATTTTATTTTAATAAAACTATTTAAATAAAGAAAAGAAAAATAATAAAAAATAATTAAAATAAATGGAAAATTAAAATAAATGAGTAAATAGATAAATAAAATAATCTAAACAAAAATTAAAATAAATAAATAAATAAAATAATCTAACCCCCAAAATAAAATAAAATAAGGTCTAATCTAAATAGACAAATAAAAAAATGCATGATAGACTTCAAGCCCAAATCAAGACTAAAGAAACAATAAAATGAATAAGAGATATGTAAAAAAAAAATTGCCCAAAACCACTAGGCCCAATGGCAAAACAAAAGAAATCAGCAATCATAAAAAAAGAACTAAAGCACCATAAAATTGGCCCAATTTCTGATTTGACCTAACAGAAACCAAAGAAATCAGTAACAAAAAGAAAAAAATGCTGAAGAGCTGGCCCATTTTTGGATTTGGCCCAATCAGCAATCAAAACATTAGCAACCCAAAACTAAAGCCCATTTCATTCCTTGACCCAATCAGCAACATGTCCCAAAACTAAATAAAACATAAACCCATCATAAAACACTAATCCATCAGATTTAACCCATAAAACCCAATTCGAAAATGAGTCCAACTTACCAACATTTTAACCCAAAAGCAAATAATGGCCCATACATCAAAAGACAACTAATCTGGAAATAGAAACAAAACAAAAAACCCAAACTAAAAAAAGAAAGGAACTAACACCCAAACCCAAGATATGCAATTTGAGCCAACAAAAAAAAAAACAAAACCAGCACCCTTTTTTTAAACCCAAATGAACTAATTAGACAAAATCATGAAATAAAAACTACAGCCTAATAAATAATAACAAGAAACACAACAATGGATGGAAATGCAACCATGGAAACTTCAGTCCAAAAGGAAAACTCCCGTCATTCTCTAGGTAGCAAATCCTAAGGTGAAAACTTCAATTTTTCTCCATTTTGGGTTTCACTTAGCCTCTGTTTCCCTTTGAACTTGGTTTTCTTCTTTGATTCTCTCTCTAGAAAATGAAAAATTTCTCTCTCTGGGGTACAGAGGTTTGCACAAAATATTTTCTCTATATTACCTAAGGCCTTTAACATGGTCAATTTTTTTATGCAGAGACACCCCAAATAAATTAATGAACCCAGTACAAGATTCTATTATTCATGAATGATGGCCGACGATAAAACAAGACAAAAAATTGCAAATATACAAAATAGTAATTAGATACCATAAAAAAATTTTCAAATGAGTCACAGAAAAACAAAACCTCTTGTTGTTCCCTATTCCTTTTTGTTCTGCTACTGCTTTTTTTTTCTTGGGTCTATCCTCTTTCAGTTCTCTCCTTGCTGCTGGCTCTGTTTCTGGTCTCTCTTTCTGTGTCTCTTTTTTTTTTATGGTCTTGCTGGCTCCTTTCGGTTCCCTCCTTGCTGTTGGTTCTGTTTCTGGTCTCTCTTGTTGTATCTCCTCTGTCTCTTTGCTTCTTTCTCTGCACTGCCGTTGGTTCTCTTCTTGCCTTTTTCTCTGAAAAATCTGTTTCGGGTCCTCTCCCTCTCTATCTCTATCCTTTTTATGCTCTTTATTTTCAGTTTTTTTCTCTACTCACGACTCTTCCCTCTCTCACATTTATCTCTAAATTGCTACCCATGCACCCACGTTCTTCCCCTCTCTCACGTCTCTCTCAACTTCTTTTTATTATTAGAAGAAAAACTACCCATGCACCACTATGTCTCTCTCTTTCACTTAGCATGTTAGTTTATTTATTTATATTTTTTATTGGACGAAAATGAGTGTCTACAAATTCCACTAGAGGTCTTAGTTAGGGGTGTAAGGCAAAACCGAAAAACCGGCTAAACCGACCGAACCAAACCGAACCGGGAGCAAACCGAGTCAAACCGAGAGAGTTGGTCCGGTTTTCGGTTTGATTTTTTAAAAAACCGAGAGGGCCGGTTGGTTTTCGGTTTCAATGAAGAAAACCGGTAATAAACTGAACCGAACCGAGTATAGCAAAACTACGTCGTTTTTAGTTTTTTGAACTTCAATTCCTCTCCTCTTCACACGGTCTTTGCCATTCTCCCTTGAAATACCTAGAAATCCCTAAGCCTCTCACTTCAATCCATCTCCGTCTCGTGCTCTACTGTCTCGCCGTCGTTGGTCGCCGCTGTCTCTTGGTTCTCCGTCAATGTCTTGGGCTCTGTTGGGTTACAGTTATTGATGGCACTCAAGAGTGTAGGAGTAATGGTAGATGCTTGGTGTGGTCTGGTGGAGAAAGATAGACCTCTCAAATACAACTGGGAAGCATCGGTGGTGGTTAACCACAAGTTAATTTTGTTCAGTTTAAGAGAGAAGAGCGAGAAGGATCCAAAGGAGAGAGAAAATTGCTTCGTACATAAGCCATTGAAGGCAAGGCTTATATTTCTTGAACCTCGCACAGAGAGAAAGAGAAATAGGGGGAAGGAGAGAGAAAGATTTGGAATTTTGGAGGGAGGAGAAGCCTTTGGATTTGGGGGCTTCTAGACGCACAGAGCTACGACCATGGTAGAATCAAATGATTCCATTTTCATCGACATGGAGAAGATCTATATCGGTGGAAAGGTCAACTCCTCCCTCCCAATATGATACTTTTATTGCGTTTATGGTTCGATTTGAAAAGTTGAAGCTCGGAAATGGATCAATTTGAAGCTCTTTTTGAATTGGATCTTTTCGGTGGATTAAGCAGTTGCAACCTTTTTTTTTAATTCAAAAATTTGGGTGAAAATATATGCTGCATTTTCATGACCGGATTATGCTGGGAATTTTCTGTAAAAATAAGTGCAAAATTAAATGGGAGGTCAACATTTGATGCCATTGAGAATTTCTTACCACAGCTTATCTATAAGCTCAATTCTAGTTTTACAAGTGTTTTGCATTGGGATTTAGTTTCGGAAACAAAAAAGAGCAAGAACCGTGATTCTTATCCCCTTGTTTTCTTTCTCTTCTTCCTTTTAATGTATTTGGGATTTTGAAGACTTTGGACGTGGTAGATAATGGATCTACAAATTCCCTTGGCTACATATTTTATGGTCCTTTGATCATCCAGTTGTTGAAATATTGCTTCTTTCTATATTTGGTCCTCCTTATCTTTTTCGGTTTCATAAAAATATATTTTCTCCATTTAGTAGTTATTTTCAATTTCAGTAATCTCTTCTTTTGCTTAGGCTAATAGTCTGTAGTGTCATGTTTTTGGTATTTTGACCAAGGAACTAAAATGGTTTTTTTTNAAGGAACTAAAATTTTTTTTTTTTTTTTTTTAAATGTGGTTTCTTGTGTTTTGAGTATTTTTTAGGCTTGTAAAAGACAAACAGAGGCAAAAACTGACTAAACCGGCCAAACCGAACCGAACCAGACTGGTTCGGTTTGACTCGGTTTAACTCAAAAAATTTCATAAAACCGAACCAAACCAAACCGAAATTCTCTGGCCGGTCTGGTTTCGATTTGGGGTGAAAACTAGACCGATTACACCCCTAGTCTTAGTTGTCTTAGGTCGAATTGTAAACAGGCAGGTTATGATTTGATTGTGAAATTTGATGTAAATGGTTCATGAGGGAGGGAAAATTTGATTGCAAAATGGTCTGCAAACAATGCTTTGGGGTTAGTTTTGGGGTAGCGACCTAAGGTATTAGTGATATATGCCAATAAGACTTAATTATGTTGTTTGACTAAATACTTGTTTTTCTAAATCCTGCTGCAAATTTGAAGCATTTATGGTTTTTATGACTTGCATTACGAAAATCAAGAAAAATAATAGCGGTATTAAAGCATGTGTGATATATAGATCAATCATGGGCAAAATATGAATCAATCCTGTATCTTTGTCATTTATGGAAAGTCTTAGTTTCACGTATATGTACTTCATTTTGGGCAGAAGAGGACTAACTGACATAAAATTAGAGGACAGATCACTAACCAATGAAGCAAAGAAGAGATGGTGCTTTTTATTGAAAGGAAAGAAAAAGTTAAGAGAGCATTACAGGAATGAACATACAAAAAGAAACCACTTACACATGTGTGTGCTTGTTTGAAAATGATTCTAGACATAATATAATCTAGATAAGTTTTTAATATATGTGTTGTGTCTATATTCATTTTTAACTTTCTTTCGTCTCAATTTCTTTCCCTCATCATTTGTTTCGCAAACATAGCAGTACTGAATTGGCAAATAGAGTTGGAGAGGTAATATTGGGGGAAATTTTTTCTTAAAAGTGAAAATTGTCTTATCAATTAAAGTAGCACTTTTTTGTGTGGAAGACTCTGCAATTGGCTCATATGGTGAAAAACTTTTTGTGTCCCAGATGATTTTCCACAGTTGAGGCCCAAAATAATGGCAATGTGGGGCTCGTGGAAAATGGAATTCATCAAATACTAGGAGAGCAAATGTTAATTGTATGTCATGGTTGATCAATGAGTATATATATGCTCTCATACACAGAGGAATCTTATAGTATTCCACACTTACTGTTGATAGAGGCGTTAAAATTAATTGCAACAGCTTGGATCATCAGTTAACTATTTGATATTGCAGTTTGGTGTATTAACACCTTATGAATTTTGATTAGAGGTTGAGGTAATATTAGTTAACGAAAATGCCCTCTTAACGTAAGGTGGGGAATATGTCTAAGTGATCATTTATTGTTATTACTCTAATTTTTTCATAAAAACTTTTAAGTAAATGTCACCTTTGACTCCCACCACCTCTTCTGCATTCTACATCTTTTAATTCTTGTATAAGTTGATGTCACTTCTGATATCTAAAGAATACTGGTTTTTCAATGGAAAGGTTGAGCAAGATGATCATACTTATTGTGCGGCTATACTAAAGGCCCACAAGATCGCTCTAAAGAAGAGAGAAAAGGACAAGAAGAAATCTGCAGAGGCTGATAAGAGAGAAGGGAGTTTAAAGAAGCCCAGAATGGTTTGAACTTCAAGTCTCCTTTTGCTGCCTGAGCTACTGCACAAACTTGGTCTTTCTGCTGACTTTTATTTTCATGTAAAGAGGGTTAGGTCCCTTGTTTCTTTCTTTAGAGAGTTTTTATCTAAAACAAATTAGTGTAGAAGAGTTTTGGTAACTTTGGTTCAAAGTTCAAACTATGGCGTTTGCTTGTTAAAGGTAGAAGGACAGAGGAGGAGAAAGAAGTTATGTCAAGGGGCATTTTGGGAACATAATCCTGTTGCCATACGGTGCAGCAGGAACTACAAATAGCATTTTTCATGTTCCAAACACAAGATGACTTCGCAATGTAATGCATATATTTGGTGGAAAGAAATATTTCTGAGACAATTTTCTAGAAAGAAAGTAAATATATACGCCAAGCATTCAATTAATGATGTTGAAGAATTATATGCTTAAAAATTACAGGATGTCAGATATGCAAAATAAATACATCATGAGGTAATCATGATATATTTAAATATTAGATAATTTTATAGTACTTAAAAGGTACATTATGTCCCACTAAAAATAAGAGAAGATGTGACTTTAATTAATGTGACACAGATTAGACAATAAACATTGACATAAATTTTCTTACAATGATGGCTACAACATATCTGAAATATGATGGCAACTTTTGTACAACATATCCTAGTTCCTCCTCAGAGCAACAACCATATGACACAAAATTGATCTTAAAGCAATACTAAAATAATAAAGGATGAAAATAATAGGTCCCTAACACGAGTGCTTAACTTGCACCATTCATCAAGTTCTCATTTGAATTTGATTCCATGTAATCCCTAATAGCTTGGTACTTAACAGGGCCATCCCACGCTGTCGGGGTTTCAAGAATGGAATTCTCCAACCAGTATGGGTCAGCCACCTCCTTCCTCCGTGTCAGGTGCTGGTAGAATCGTCCCCATATGTACATGGCACGCTTTAATCGTACACTCTTGTTTCCGCTAAATAAATACTTGATGTAGTCCTTTGCTAGCTTGGTTAGTTCCTCACCATTGATGATGTAAATATACTGAAAAACAATGTAGAGCTTGAATGGTTAACATAAGAGACAAGAAGCATACCACCTATCAGCTCCATTAATCATATAATAGGTGCTTCCTATAAAACTAGCAGTTTGCATATGAATGTATTCCAAGCTCAGCAGCCTAATGCACTCTAAGGACTAAGCAAGCAGGGACTTGTATCAGTAATTTATTCTAATGCAGTTTAATTTTGCAGTCATCTTTCATTAAGTCCATGTAAGTAAACAAAATAGCAACCAAAAGCTTGCTTAGCTTCTTCCTTTCTTTTTTCCAAGATGAGGCAACTTGTTTACCCACATAGCCACACAAACAGAGAGAGAGAGAGAGAGAGAGTACCACAAATATAAAGCCAATGGTTGCTAAAACAACTTGGAGAGTCTCATCCAACATCTCAGAAAAGTCTTCTTCCTCTGATCCACCAGAGCCACCACCACCTCCTCCTGGTGTCTTCCCCCCACTGCCCCCATCGCCAGAATATTCTCCTTTTTCGATCTGCTGTCGTAATACATCCTCTATTGACTGTCCCTTAAATTTGCCGATAGCTTTCTCAAGAGCTTTCCATGGAGAACCCTGATTACATTTAATATGTTTAGAAAAATGGAGACATTTTCAAACCAAAATATATAACCAGACACAAGATTTCTCCGTCATGGGTTAAAATCTAAGCTATCCTCATTTCTTCCACTTGCATCCTCAAGATCATGCTTTGTAGAGGTCCATGTTAGGAAGAAATTAGTGAAAACCCTTTGTGCTTGACAGTTATTGAAGGAAAAAGGCTGTTTATACTTCATTCACTCCATCCTACCAGTTTTGGCTGCTGTTAAGCACAATTTTAATGTGGCCTTCACCACTCAGCAGCAACGAATTCATTCAGTTTCACAAACGGAAAATGTAATCAATATATGCACTAAAATAAATACTTCTAATATGAATGAATCCTCAATAAAAAGAACAAGAGAAGAGAAAAAAGAATGAAACTTATGTGATATTTTTATTACCTCATCATTGTCCATCATTCCTTTTCCACCAGCTAAACAAACAGGAAGAGGTTGCCGAGATTTTAAAATAGGCACACATTGCAAGCCAAATAAGCTCAGGGACTTCATAGCAGGAGGCTTGGTTTTAATTTGTAGTACACATTGTTTAGAAGGAAGATTGCGCAACTGAGATGTATTTTTGACATAGAACCCAGGCTGGCATGCAGTCAGTTGGATGGTGTTCATCTTTGTCAATTAGATCAGGTATCCCGAAGTTCACACATCAGACTCCAGCACTTTAGATAAAATCACTTCAACTCAGATCGTTGTCACTTAAATATTACCTGGAAATGGCAGGAAATATGCAAAATGAATCCAATCTCAAATGAAGATTTCACTGATTACACAAAGTAACATCGCAAGTAAACTGACAAGAAAAAAGCGAACCAAACCGAACCAAACCGGTCTGGTCCAGTTCGGTTCGGTTTGGTCAGTTTTACCAGAAAATCTGCAGAAGTCATTTTTGCAAATTTGAACAAGAAAAAAGCCAGAAACTGAAGCTAACAGAGAGCTGTAAAATCAAAGCTCACATAGTCACATCTACTATAATTCTCAAAAAATTGCAAAGCATATCAGCAAATCACTAATTAAATATCAAATGTAACAAGTTCTTCGAAATTCCAATGTTGATTAAACTTCTAAATTACAGCAGTACTTCTAAAGTTCTTCCAAATTACATATCATCCCATATCAGATCTCTCTCTTTTAGGCCTGCAACAAAGCCCCCAGCTACCCAAATGATCCCTCCTTTTTCTGCCATTCTTGAACAAAGGGAATCTCTCATAATCTTCTCAAAACTCTGAACAACCCCTAGCCATGAGACATGTGATGCCTTCCTTAGGAGTGATGCTGGTTAGAAGCCTAGCTATGAAAGCCTAGGTCATCTTTCTTTCTCCTCTTGTCTAATCTGATTTTTTTTCTGAGGTCCAACACTGTTCAGATCCATTTACTCAGTCAAATAAATTACCCCAACTTCACAAACGCTAAACCCTCATCCTATATGTTTTTCCTTATTTCCATCAAATCCTAGACATAAGAGTTAATAACAGCACACTTGCTCAATTAGAGAGTGCTGAAGAACAAAGATACTGCATCAAAAAGACAAAGAAAAGGCTACTTTACAACACAGCTATAGTCTTTTTATTTACCTAACAAAACAAAGCCAAGCTATTCTTTTCCTTGTAACTAAACTCTAGGACTGAAATAGGAAAATAAGAAACCTGTAGATGTATTAGTTTGTCAAATTTCAAGGAGAAATGCCGATATTTGACAAGATTTCTTGAAAGGAATTCTATTTATCACTTCTTACTTGCCTTTGAAAATGAGAAGCATACCACAACTCTTAATTTAATGTTTACAAGACAAAAAAATGCACACAAAGCCAACATTTAATGCTTACAACCATCTAGCTTGGATACGCAGATTGGTGAAAAAAGCATGCCAGCATTTCATATATCTAGAAAAGGCAGTATTTTCAGGAAAATAATCACTATGATTAAAACCCAAGTTTAAGAAATTTTTTCAATCACACAATTAAATAAATTGATCTTTAATTTTTTGATAAGTACAATTTACTAAATTTATAATATAGACCAATTTGATAACATAAGTTTGTCAGATGCATACTTATACATTAAAGAACTTACTGATGAGGCAAGCCA
Source organism: Cercis canadensis (assembly GCA_003255065.1). Taxonomy (NCBI): domain Eukaryota; kingdom Viridiplantae; phylum Streptophyta; class Magnoliopsida; order Fabales; family Fabaceae; genus Cercis; species Cercis canadensis. The sequence continues at coordinate 433,241 of QAOA01003910.1, read as the reverse complement.
GTAAAACAAGGTAAGAATTTCAATTTAGAATTTTCCAAATGATGTGACCCAATAATACAAGATAACATAAGTTGTGTTGTAGGAAAGAAGCCTACGTTAAAATGTTCCACAATTTCCTGAAGCTCTGTTTTCCGACTGGTAAGTGGTAACCTTCTTCCCTGTCAAAAAAAACCCATATATAGAACATAAAAATGAATACAACAGTCTTTTCAAAAGGTTATAGATTTCTGATCCATTTGACAACTACAAAAACTATATTTGTTATTAAATAAATTAAATTACTGAACACCCAACACCCCCCCCCCCAAAAAAAAAAAAAAAAAAAAAAAAAAAAAAAAAAAAAAAAAAAAAAAAAAAAAAAGAATGAAGAGTCATGATTATCAAAGAATTATGAACTTCGACTAATAACTTTTAAACAGATAGGGAAAGGAATAGTATACATGACATAGTCTGAAAAATGAGAAATAATGTAAATTTAATCCCCTTCGCATATGTATCCTATACATTAAAGACAACAGAGCTCGATGAACTCATACCAGACTTCATTACAATTTTTAGTGCAGTGAGAAATGCACAACACCCAAGCACCAAAGAAGCATGGAAACAAAAATGGAAATGGAAACAGAAATGCACAAGTTGAAGAAGAAGCATAACTCACCTGCAACACCCAGACACCAAGACAGCGACAAAGGCACAGCAGAGACACCGGCAAGGCGATGGATTGAAGTCCGAGGATGGAGGAGAATGCTAAGGAGAGAAAGGGAAGTTAGGGATTTGAGCTTGGGAGAGTCAAAGAACGAGAGAAGAGAGAAGAAGGAGAGGATTTGACATTGATTTCTGAAGAGTCAAAGAAGAGTGCTAGGGCAGGGGATTTCAGAAACACTTCTAACCAAAACGACGTCGTTTTACCTTATTCAGTTCAGTTCGGTTCGGTTTATTTTCAGTTTTCTTTCATTGAAACCAAGAACCGAACCAAACCTCTTGGTTTTCCAGCCAGTGTAACCAAAAACCGAACTGACCCCCTTGGTCCGGTTCGGTTTTCCTTGGTTCAGTCGGTTTGAGTGGTTTACCTTACACCCCTAGCCACCTGCGTACATTTCTTGAACTAACATATCTAAACATAAATAGGTTCTCTCACAATTTTGAGTTCAAAAGCAATTCTATAACAATTTTTTTTGGTACTTACAAAAATCTAATTTTTTTTAAAATATTTATTTATACCAAAGGGCTTCTGATCAAGTGATACTTGCGTTGTTGTTAAAACTTGGAAGTTCCATATTTGAACTAGAATTCATAACCAAAAGTAAAAAATAAAAATTCTCTAATTATCTACATCAGTTCATGTTTAAAGCCCTAAACATAGTAACATACATGAAACACTCTCTTCCATTGCTTTTTGTCGCCGGTTATGGTGCTCAATTTTCACCATATCAGGGATGCTAACTATTAATTTCAAGCAAAATTGTTTGATATTGAATTTCTCAGTGCCCTTTTATCTAAATGGAATTTTTATATATTAGGAGAATTTAGCAAACTATGTGGCCAATTTTCACATGCTAAATCAGAAAACATGGATTCTTATATTAGGGGAATCTAGCAAAGAAAAAAAAATCGTGTCTTGGAAATCGTGGGAATTTAATGGGTAGGGTTATATAAGTTGTTTGGTCAATTTTCACATGCTAAATGAAAAAATTGTATTTTGGAATACGTGGCTTATGTGGGTTGCTAAACAATTTAATGAGTAGAGTTATATGATTTGTTTGGCCAATTTTTACATGCTAATTTTTATTTTCAGAAAACAAGCATTCATATATGAGGGGAGTTTAGCAAAGAGAAAAAAAAAAAAAAAAAAAAAAAAAAAAAAAAAAAGTATCTTGGAATTCGTAGGTTGGTAAGCAATGGATAGAGTAAAATAACTTGTTTTGTCAATTGTAAAAGAGCAGTGTTTGAGTAACTATTTGATATAAGTAATTTACTATCAAGGTCACTTTGATAAGTATATTTGCAAAAATAGGTTTTAGGAACAAATTGTGGGGTGTTATATGGAAGTGTTTGAGATCCTTCTTGAGAATGGTTGTCATGCCAGAGAGAGAGTTTGTTGAATGTGGTGCACTTTTAAGACATTTAGCTCTACATTCCTGACATTATATCTCACACTCCCTCCAAATGTTTTAAATTTCCTTTGGAATTGAAGTTGATGAATTGACAATTATGCTAGACAATGGTGTGCATAAATTATTTCTTATTTTTCTTCCATTATTGTGTATGAATTAACTCAAGTTAACTAGTGCTAGGAGGAGCTGGAGGACTCTTTGAGTTTCTTCTTTATTTATCAGATCATGAAAAGAACAGGGAGGACGAGTAAGGTTTCTGATTCATTTCAAGAAATGTATGCAGGTGGCTGTGATGCTATTGGGGTTTGAGTCCTTCAATTACCAAATCATTTATACCCAAAATTTCCTGTTAATGTCAAGATGGGCCACCCCGCCCTGCCCAGTCCCAACCTGCCTCAACCCGCCAGTGCACGAGACGGGGTGGGTTGGCCCGCCATTTTGGTGGGCTGAGGAAACCTCAACCCACCCCACCCCGCTGGTGGGTTGCCGGTTAGGCAGGCCAGCCCACCAAAAATGAAAAGAAAAAAGCCAGGGGGGGGGGGGGGGGGGGGGGGAACAGCAATCATACATTTACCTATTCAACATTCAGCCAAACAATTGAACAATCAATCATCTAAAACCAAAAGCATAAAAGATTAAGAGTGCAAATAGTCTAACAAAGTCTAAAAAGACCACAGTTCTTCAAAATTCATCCTCCATCACCTCATCCAAATTAATACTTTGATTCGTAGACATAGAGTAGATAGTCATAAATTTATGCTAAGTTGCAGGACCTCACTTTTCAGCATAACAGAACAAGAAAAAAGAATGCAGCCCACGGAGACAGAATCTAAGCCAAGTTCATAAATATAACATAGATTATCTTTCCATTTATTTGTACAATGAAGAAAAGAGTGCAAGATTTTCTAGTAAAACATACAATAATCTAAGAATATATAAAGATTTCTAGTAGGTATCATAAGGACGAACTATAACCAAAAAGCTTAGATATTCTTTTTGAAAGGCACCACAAGGTAACCAAGAAAGAAAACCAGAATACTTAAATACAGGACCATTGTTAAATCTCTGTTTCAAAAATCACTATTAATATCTAACTTGTACAGAAATCACTCAAGTATGTACAGAAATCACAATTTACAGGTTACAGCCACGTAAAATACCGGGTATTGGGTACTTTTCCTTCGTTTATTTTCTTCTCTTATTTTACGATTTTTGTTTGGGCCTTGTCTCTTACTTTATTATCGTTTGCCTTCTTTTTGCAATTTTCCTACTCTTTTCAAGCCGGTACAGATAACCAACCAGAGTTAAAACAACAAAACTCACTGTTGTTTCTGGTTTAGTGCAATATACGGTGCAAACAACTCACAGAAGAAAATTAGCAGAGATAATTAGCAGCATGTTTTTTATTAAAGGAAATTAGAGCACTTTACCCGATTATAACCTAAAACGGAAGATAAACTGTTCCAGTCATGCTAACCTTAGAGGTGCGATGGAGAGAGTTCAGAGAGGGAGGGATCCGAGAAAGAGAAACAACCAGTGATGGATTCTCCGGCGCCGGCAGTGGCACGGTGATGACTGATGAGAGGCGAGAGAGTGAGTCGAGAGGCAGAGAGAGCACGGGGAGATTTCATATTTGATCATCTTGGAATTGGGGATTTTTTCTTTAGGGTAGTTTTTTTTCTATTTTATTTTTAAAATCTGATTATATGCACGGGTTGGCACGCGCCCCACTTGCCTTGCGGGTTTACAGGCATGCTTCTAGACGGCCACTAAAATGTGAACCCAACTCTCTTTATACATACTCAACACAAATTCACAGTCAATATTTTAAAAAGGACAAAACTTAGGTAAAATTTTATAAGTATTTGTGGTATTATTCTCCTATTAAAATATTATATGTGTATTAATTTTACAACTCAGCACCACCTCATCTCTCTTTTAATATTTCTCAAAATACCACATTCACTCCAACTCCTAATTTCTCTCTCTTTCCCACCTACTACTGCTTGGGATGAAGATGATAGAAATTCAATAGTCATAGTAGCACCAAACATTTTATCAATAGAGCACACGCTAGAGAGAATGGAACTCGTCCATGCTATGGTAGAGAAGGTGAGGGTTGACCTCAGAACTGGGATTGTCACAAGGCAACCAATTTCAGCTAGAAACCTCGACTTTGCGGTAATTAATCAAGCATTTGTTGGGCAAGAGAATAAATTTGTATATGCAGTTGTAGATTTCAACTTCCATTTCTAGTCCGTTTGTTTTCGCATTGCTTCTCCCCCTTTGGATTTCCATTACTCAAAAGATTTAATTTTCTATGCAACACCCATCAGTAACTACCTCACCCCCAAAAAATCCTCCAACACTGAAAAACAAAAATAAAAAATNTATATGCAGTTGTAGATTTCAACTTCCATTTCTAGTCCGTTTGTTTTCGCATTGCTTCTCCCCCTTTGGATTTCCATTACTCAAAAGATTTAATTTTCTATGCAACACCCATCAGTAACTACCTCACCCCCAAAAAATCCTCCAACACCGAAAAACAAAAATAAAAAATGCTCCCTTTTCACTTTGCTTCTACAAACGACCCAACTGATTTTTTTTTTTTTTTGGGAAAGTTTCACTTTCTTTGTTCAATAATGCTTTATTGATCTGGCTTGGACTTATTGAGTTTGGTTTCCGTTGTTTCCTCTGTTCCGCAAGAACGCAGAATCATCGTGGCAGCCATTGTTGCATAAGGAAGGAAGGACGCAGTGGTGGGTGGGAAAGAGAGAGAAATTAAGCGTTGGGGTTGATGTGTTATTTTGATAAATATTAAAAGAGAGATAAAGTGATGTTGAGTTGTAAAATTAATACATATGTAATGTTCTAATAGGAGAACAACACCACCAGCACCTCTGGAACTTTACCTAAGTTTTGTCATTTTAAAAATTGGATAGGAGGCTAAACTAGTGTGAGAGAAAATGATGGGTCGAACCGATCCAACCGTTTGACCTAATAAAATGAATTTTAAAAAAGAAAGATCAACTAAACCAAGACACCAACAAGCAAGAAATAAATAATCACTCAATCACATAGCACTATAGCAATAAAGCACTAGCAAAAGCCAACCAAAACAAAAAGAAATGCATTAGTACAGCTTTAATAGATAGCTATAACATGCAGATAACACACCTCGAGAAAAAAAAAATGCAAGCTTCAATCTTCAATGATAGCACACCAAATCAAACCAAGAGAAAAAAAGGAAGTTATATCCTGCATAAGTATAGTACTAGCAAAAGCCAAGAGACCAAGAGAAAAAAAATATATCTTGTAATATTCGAGAGCGTTTGGTAAATGAATTCTTTTTTCATTCTTAAGAATTATGGGCCTGTTTGAAATCTATTTTTAAAAACTATTTTTTTGTTTTTTAATTTTATAAAAAAAAATTTGATTGGTAAGCTGTTTTTGTTGTACATGTTTTAAAAACAAGTTTTGAAAATGTTGTTTTAAAAACAAGAAAACTAAAACAAGGCTGGGGCTTGTTTTTGTTCCAAAAACAATTCAATGATCGGAGAACAACCTATTTTCATTAATGGCACACATTGTAATTATAAACAATTCTCGCTCTTCTTATTTTCCTTCGATTGCTTTCTCTCCCATGATTGCCTCTTCGATTTCTTCAGTCCCATCCCCTAGGGGCTCTACTAAGTTACCCCAATACAGAGGCCTTAAGCTCAGACCGATCGCAGCAAATCGCTTAGCAGGATTAGTGAGTTCCATCTTGAGACTCATTCCATCGAGCTACAGCTCGCAGCCCCAACTGCACCTCATCCGCTCTCAAGTGTTTCCGATTAGTGAGTTCCCTTCTAGGTTTCCGATTTACCAATCTACCTTCGCAAGTGTTTCTCTTCGCCGATCGACATCTCCCGCCACTGCCATCACTGACGTAGACTGTATTTTGCTGTCTTAGAGTTCAATTTTCCCTCAGGTTTTATCTTTGTTTCTATCTCTCTCTCGCAAAGATTACTCCTTCTATATATTCTTTATCATTTATGTGTAAATTCACTGGTTAACTAATTATTTTTATTGTGGGTAATTCATCTTGGGTTGGGATTTCGGAAGATTTGATTCTCTTCCCCATCCTTTTTGGTCCCTTGCATGATAGCCATTAGCATTTGGGGTTGCTCTGTTGTCGTTAGTATAATTGTTATTAGTTAGTGGGCTGCGAAATAGTGGTTATATTTGATTCAATTAGTTTATACTATTTATGGCATCCTTTGAAAAGAATTAATCTAACGGGTAGCAAATACTTTTGATATTTGGATTAGGATGCACTGATTATTAATGTTTAAAGGGTATGAACTGGCATGCCCAAATTTCTTCAAATTTGGGGGTGTTTTTCTAGAAAGTGGTATGGCACACTTAGCTCCCCTGCAAATCTTAGCATCTCTGGACTGGTTTTTGTCTGCTGCATTTGCTTGCTCTTGAATGTCTTTTGAAGACACAGTTGTTGCTTCTATAGAATTTTTGAACCACCTCACTCTGAGGTTTTTCAATTTTAAAACACTGGCTACACCTGTTTCTTATTTCCTGGATTTCTTTGTGGTTTTAAATTATTGTTTATTCAGTTGATAAGTTTTCTTAGGTAGAAATTTACATATAAGTATTAACAATAAGGTTATGTGCTATGTGAATGAGTGACAAATAGCTGGTGCCATGACTGATTTCCATGTCTTGGTCAAAAGATTCTTGTAAATCATTTTGAGGATCCTGAACCAGTATGCACTTCGGCATTGACCCTTAAAAGATTTGATCAAAAGGAATTAGAGAATGCCGCTGGTTTTTTCAGCAAAGATAACATCATTGGTGCTAGCAATTTGAGCACTATGTACAAGGGTAGATTGGAAGATGGCCAGATTGTAGCCATAAAAAATTTGAATTTGCACCAGTTCTCTGCAGAATCTGACAAGGCCTTCAAGAGAGAAGTTGGGACTTTGAGCCAGCTGAGACATAGGAATTTGGTCAAGGAACTAGGTTATGCTTGGGAGAGTGAAAAAATAAAGGCTTAGTTCTACAGTACATGGAGAATGGGAATTTGGAGAGCATCATACATGACAAAGAAGTGGATCAGTCTAGATGGACATTATCTGAAAGAATCAATGTTTTCATTTCTATTGCTAGTGGATTGGATTACTTGCACTCTAGTTATGATTTTCCCATTGTTCACTGTGATTTAAAGCCTTCTAATATCTTGTTGGATGGATATTTTAAGGCTCATGTAAGTGATTTTGGGACAGCTCGAATGCTTGGTCTTCATCTGCAGGATTGCAGCCTTTCCTCATCAGCAGCTTTAGAGGGCACTATTGGCTATATGGTGCTAGGTATCAGCCTTTTGTGAATATAATTTTCCTTATATTCAACGTTTTCTATATTTATATCACACTTATGTCCATGTTGGAGTTACAATCTAATTAAACAATTTAGTTCTTGGATTAGAATGGTGAGTCAGTGCTGCATAGTAGATTGTCCTATTCGATTGAAGTAGCATCCTGAGGACTTGTCTATCTCTACAGTTTTATATTTTATGTTATATACGTAGCCCATGACAATGCTAATGTTATTTATATTGATTTACAGTACACTTGTTCCCCTCTTTCCCCTCCTAATTAGGTGCTTTGTTAAATGCCAAAAAGCTGCCACCCTTTCTTCTTGTTGAAGTAGAAACATGCTGCACTTATAAAAATAAATACAGAGAAAAGCAATGTCACTTTTGGTTGATTATAGCAATTTCACAACATAGATAAAATTTTATAACTGCATTACCATATTGGATGCATCTGTGTTGAATATTATTTCCTTTAGTTTTTTGCCTGGTTGTGGTTTCCTGCACAGAGGTTGAATCAGATTTTCCCATGCTTGTGGTGATTTTACATTATGTAACTGAGGAACACTATCCCCTTACATGGCAAAGAGATGCTATATTTGTTCCTTCTTTAATGTTCAACTAATTTTTGGCCCATAGAAAGAGCTAATTGCTGACCCATAATTTTAAAACCAAAGTATAACTTGTTATTTATTTGTGTTTCTCCATTAGTCTAATAACATTAGTAGCCTATGTTTTTCATGATTTCTCATTCCTTGAACATGATTGTTTCATATAATTGCAGGGCTTGCCTACATGAGAAAAGTAACTACTAAAGTTGATGTATTCAGCTTTGGTATAATAATGATGGAGTTTCTAACAAAAAGAAGGCCAACAGCACTCGCAGAAGAGGATGGATTACCGATTAGTCTGCATGAAGTTGTGGAGAAAGCTCTTTCATATGGGACACAAGAGCTTGTTAAAGTTGTGGACCCTGTGTTAACTTGGAATGTCACTAAGGAGCACGAAGTGTTGGTAGAGCTGTTTAGACTATCCTTGTTCTGCACACTCCCAGATCCTGAGGATCGACTTGATGATATGAATGAGGTGTTGTCTGCTTAGTTGTTGTAGAAATTGGCAAGCCAATGTGACAGTTCACAATCATGAGTGATTTCTTGCAAAATGATCAACAATACTCAAGCTTTGATGCTCATGCTTTAGTTTCAAAACAAGGGTAAAAAACATGTTACCTTATTGCTTTGTCTGTGGTTCCTTTAACAACACCAAAACCTATTGGAATTTTTATTTTTTTCCAATTATGGTAAAATGCAAACCATATCTTTTAACAGGAATGAGCATGTAGATATAGTCCTGTAACTGATATATGTCACCTTGGCAATGGGATCATTATTGCTTCCCTTTTTCTCTTAGAAGTGATAGTCAATTGTATTTTTCCAATACTATCAAGCATCAACTTATTTTTCAATGATATTCAGGTTGTTTCCTTTAAAATTAATGCCACCGTACAAACCTAGTAAGCAGCGACTCATAGTGATAGCTTGTTGTGTTATTCATAATTATATACGCAAGTAGAATTTACGTGATCAATTGTTTGATATATGAGAAGATCTTGATGATGCAGAAATAAAGGTTTTAAATGAAAATATAGGCATAGAGAAGACAAGTTCCAATCAAGACAACTTGTTAAGATTATCTAATCAAGAGGCAGAAGAAATGGCAACATATCGTGAATATATTTCAAATTAGATGTGGGTAGAACATAACAATTCTGCTTAATAGTTTATATATATTAACTTATATAATTGTTAATACTATTTTTGTACCACCTATGATTAATATGAACAACTATAAATGATGTTATTTGTTTTAAAACAATATATTTAAATGTATTAATGTCATATCAATATTATATTAAATTTTATAATAATTTTTTTCATTTTTACTTATTTATTCTTCTCATATTCTCATTAAAACATTACCATAATTTATTTATAAAATTAGTCATCATCAAAATAAAAAATAAAAAACTTGTTCTCATATCAAACGAGTTTTCTATTTTTTGTTTTCAAAACTTGTTCTTAAAATAATTTTACCAAGCAAGTTTTTTATTTTTTGCTATTTAAAAATTGTTTTCAAAACAATTTATCAAACTGATTTTTTTATACTTTTGTTTTGCAGAATAGTTTTTAAACATAGTTTTCAAAAACAGTTTTTAAAAACAAAAAAACAAAAACACTTTCAAACAGGCCCTATGTTTCTTGGAAATGATGATTCTCGATAATGCTAAAAATGTGTTTGGTTGGTCTTAAACATTCTTGAGAATGTTAGACAATATTTGTTAAGAATATTTTATCCTTATGTTTGGTTCTAATACAGCTTTTCTAAGAATTTTAGTATTTTTTTTCAAAAATACCCCCATCTATTTTAAGTCCAAAAAAAAGAATAAAATTACTTCCTATAATTAATAAATATTTATTTTTAGAAAGTGTTTTTGTTACATTTTTTTATGCCTTGCAACTTTTCATTTTTTTATGCTTCCCATATAATTTTGTCTTATTTACCTTTCTTTTTTATTTGTTTGTTTTAATAAAAGAATTTTTAGATTTGTTTCTAGTTTCTTCGTTTGTCTTCCTCATCTCTCTCTCTCTCTCCTCATGTCTTCTTCTTCCTTTTCTTAGTTTCTCTCTCTTTGTCTCCCTCTTGGTTATAGTTAATGCTACTCTTATCTTTATGCATATTAAATTTGCACAATTTTCTCAAATTTAAGGGTTCCAATTTCCATTAAAGATGGAAAGGGAGGAAGAAATTGAAGCTCCCTCTCCCTATTTCTCTCTCTCTCTCAAGCAATCCTTCATTCTTCTCACTCTCTGCAAGTACTTGTTGTTCTTAAGCCTACAAAATAGAAAATAAAATACAAATAATAACAATAAGTTAGAGAAAAATTAGAGATGTAGCACTAGGATGAGGCACAGGTATCTCGCTTTTTTTAAGACAATTCACGCTTCTCACAAGTGATTTTTAGTATATCTACCAGGTGCAACGAGTTCTAGACGCGTTGCCTCCAGGATACAACAACCCGGTAGCCATACCATTTATCCTCCAATATTCTGCACAAATAAGAGGAAAGGACTCTCTCCAACAGTTTTCTTTACTCAAGTGTTTACTCACACAATATAAGCAAATAATATATGCACACACTAAAATTAGGTTGCACTTACAAATGTATCTCATACTCATTCCAATTGTAGAAGCACATACACATATATATAGTGTAGTGAACCACCTTTTCAACTTCTAGCTGTTGGCTATAATTAAATAAATATTATAAGCTTTTAAAACGAATAATCAAAGCACAAATGAAAACAGCCATATGTTAGCCAATTTAAAGCCATAACCGTTCAACCAATTAAAGCACTTCAAAGCATTTTATAATGTAGTTACATAGCCATAACTGAATAACTTTAAGGCTAATAACAAAAGTCTTTAAACACAATAAACATAGAGAAGAGAAGTTGTAATATATATAACCGTTGGGGCATTAAACATATAATATATTTATTTTTAATAAAATACCAGCAGTACTAAAACAAAATCAAAACAAACAAAAAATTTCAAGAAACCACAAAAAAACCCAGAAATTAATTTAAGGAAATATTCTTACCATTGAAATTTGGAGTTTCTTCCAAACCCATTTCTCTCGGGCTTAAGGAACGAGAAAAGCTCTTAGCATGAGAAGGAGTGGGGTAAAAAATGCACCATTTGAGGTTCAGAGGCAGAGGGGGCAAACCGCAGGCCCTCATGGACAATGGGGAAACTAGGTTAGCCACTGACATAGTCTTCACATGCTCCGGCGAGTGAAAGGGCTTCATCAGAAATCCAACGTCGTGGAAGTTTGATTTGGATGGGAGAAAAAGAAGGTGTGGTGGCTTTGTTAAATGAAGTAGAGGAAGAAAAATGGAAGAAGAAGCTGAGTTTTGAGAGGGAAGACCTAAGAACTCGGGGAAGAAAAATGATGGTTTAGTAAATAAATTCTGCCACTAATAAAATGTATATATGTCTTTTTATATTTAAAAAAACATTTTCATTATCATGGGAATCCAATATTCCTACTCCCATGAGAATGTTTTGGTAAGAAACTCACCGCAAAATTTTTCTTGGGAATATTTTTTTGAAATCTTGTACCAAACATGCAAATATTAAGGTCTACTTGGTTTGACTGTTTCCATTTTCAATGAAAATGAAAATAAACCTAAAAAAATACATTTGGTTGAGTATAAATGAAAATGTTTTCATTAAAAACATTAAAAATATTTCAAAAAATTGGTGAAAAATTGGAAACATCTTTTAGACGTTTTCACTGTTTTCTATCAAAGATCGGTGGCATACTTGTAATTCATGTCATTTTTTTCCCCTCTAAATTTCTATTTCTTCTACACACAAACGCTTCCCTACTACCACCTACAACCTCCGGCCTTTATCTACTCAATTCTCCCACATGTTGTGCTGAAGAATTTCAAGAATTGATCAAATATTTTCTCGTTGTTACTTCAAAATAGGGTAGGAGAAGAGTTGCCACAAGTTCCTAACGAATTGTATCTGTCAACAATGATGGTAGAAGTGGAGGCTAGTCAATGAATATGTCAAATTCTCTAATGGATTTAGAAGCATTGAAGACGTGGTCACAGAGAATTCTCTCTCTTGTGAAGAGCATCCTAACATAAATATTAATTGTCTCCAACCAACTCTTGATTTTCAACTCAAGTACTCACAAATCCGTTTTGTTGATATGTGAAGAGCTCAGTTTCTCTACGTTTAGGCTATAGATTCCTTCAGTGGTCAAGAAGGAGGGCTTTAGTGAAGAAGCGCTGAACATGTGCAGAGAGAGAGAAAGAGAGATTTAGCCTTCTTTGAAAGAGAACTCTCCAATGCAGTGAAAAATGGAAATGGAAAGACATTTGAAAATGTGAACCAAAAACATTTTAAAAAAATGAAAATGTCAAAATGGAAACTGTTTTCTTAAAATGGAAATTGAAAATGAAAATATGAAAACATTTCCTAAAGCAAACAAGGCCTTAGTTTCCCAAGTTAAGATTTCTAGAAAACTAAAAAGAATCCGTTTACCAAATACCCCCTCAAGTCTTCAAGATCATTATCCTCACAGTAGTCATCCATATTTGGAAACGGAACGATCAAAGCCATATAAATGTGAGGACAACCAACCCAAAATTATGTGATTGGAACTCTAACATTTAATTGACACAATGCCTCAATTGAAAAGACATGTGTCCATACAAGAAGACTACCTTTTCAACCAAAAGAGGCCTACTTACTCTAATAAAAGGCATAACTGGTAGAGGTGGCAATGGAGGAAATGGAACAAATTTATGGAGGAACTGAAACTTCACAAAAAATTGGTTATTTCCATTCTCCTTTTCACCTCACAAAAAACTGGTTATTTGCATAATCTTTTTCACCCATTTTATCTTAATAATCTTAGCTTAGACCTTCTCTAGAAATCAATATTATTCCACAAAAAAAATCAAACAAAAAGAGATTGGAGAAGCTTTGTGTAAAACATCTGAAGCTACATTGCCAAGCCCATAACCAAAGGGACCAAACCCATCCCGCTTAGAATTTGAAGACTACCAAATGGGTTCCCCATAAGCTGAACTACTATTGTAAGAATCAGCAAAAGCCCCATCAAAACCACTATTTGATGCAAAGTATGATGATGTTGGGGTAATAGTGTAATACTAGTACCACTGCTTCTTCCATACTCCCCTAGTTCCCAAACCATAATTGTTGTCACCACCTCCATAGCCAAGGTTGCCGTTATTCTTTGACACATTATTTCCTCCATTTCGACCAGAGATTGCTGAAGAACCCCAGTTGACTCTTGTATTGCCAAATGTGTTTCCTCCAACATTCCCGCTTCTTAATCCCATGTATGCAACATTCACCAGTCAAGCCAAAGGAGAAGTACAAGTACAACATTCTACAAAAGTAAGAAAGACGAAGGCAAAGATGAAGGGTGTATGTCGAACTTACCTCACCGGTGCCAAAAACATGATCATGCCAGTAGAGACAAGAGGGACTGAGGGACAACATGCTTATGGATTTTAGATTTCAGAGTCAATTTTGGGAAAACAAAATAACAAAATTGAGGGAGGAATGATGGATTTCCAAAATGACATAGTTTTAAGGAAAAAAAAAATAACAACATTATGATCATGCCAGTAGAGACAAGAGGGACTGAGGGACAACATGCTTTTGGATTTTAGATTTCAGAGTCAATTTTGGGAAAACAAAATAACAAAATTGAGGGAGGAATGATGGATTTCCAAAACGACATAGTTTTAAGGAAAAAAAAAATAACAACATTTTTAGTGAACAGGCTGGTTATTTAAAACCGATACCGGCTCACCAATTTTCCCAATTCTCATTGGTTCTTACTAATTTAACTGTCCAACGGTTTGACTTTCTGATTGAACCAAATTTGAGACTGAGCAGCTGTTCAACTAGTGGAACTGGCCGGTCCGGTCCAAATTTTAAAACATTAGTTTTGGTTCATGTCTTCTAACTATTGTCCAGCTCACCACTAACTTACCATACCTGTTCAAATCTACAGAGCATCGAAGCTTACCGATCACAAGTCTGCTCCCTAAGTCTCCATTGAAGTAGATCCATTGCTCACCCCCTCATATCCAGCATCCATTGGTGTCGCCGTAGCTTAGCTGCGTCTCTTCCATTGCACCCATCGAACTCCACCTTTGTACCTCACTGGTGCCATTGAAAGATTCAAATTTTGAAGCCTCGAACAGTAATCATAGCTTTCCTGTAGAAAATTCTTCCTTCCATTATTATTATTTGGTTTAGTGGTGCATATGGATTTTTAAAATTGGTTTTGATGGAAGAGAAACCAATGAATGGCCAAAATTGGTATTATTTTTAGGATCCAACTTATTTGCCATAAGTGGCACAACTACCCTAACTGACATGTACACGTGGGAAAGAGTGATTGGCTCTTTGAATAATGCATGGTGAAATAGAAATGGGAGAGTTGGTTTATATGTTAATTACATATTAGCCTTAAATAGATTAGGTATTGAGATATTTTCCTATAAACTAACGGTAATTACAAAAAGCTGCCTCATCCATCGTTTTAAAGAAAAACAATCCAACTTGCTGAACCATTTGAGCTGCGAAGAGTAAAATAGTGAAGGTTCTCGAGAGATAGAGAGAGGGTTGAAGGTGATGTTTCATTAATCTATTGATAACTTGTGCTGCTTCAAATGAGGAAGAAATGGTTAGTTCTCTCCTACCACTTTCATTCTATTTCTTCACTTGAACAAGGGTTTTCTTCTTTCTCCATTATGTATGTGTTTAGGAAAAAGATGATGGAATAGTTGCATATTGAGCGGAGAACTGATCAAAATTTATTTGAATTTGGAGTTTTGCTTATGGAATGCTCTTGAACCAGATTTTCCCATCATCTATGTCAACAAGGTCTTTGAAATCTTCACTGGGTATCGTGCTGATGAGGCTCTGGGTCACAACTGGTGAGAAAGTTTCTTCCTTTTTTGCTAATATGTTTGGTCTACCTACCTTTCTCAGTTTCTTGGGGGCTGTTTGGTGGGAAGTGTAAAATGGGAAAATGTCAAAGGCCAATGTTTTCTTGGTTTAAGAATGAAAGTTTGTAACTTTAAATGATTAAAGATTAGATCAGTGTTTAAAACCACCTTGTTTACTAAGGCAATTCATATCTTCTCGTCGGTCTTTAGCTTTACTGGGTGTAATACAATGAGAGACAATTTCTTATTATTATTATTATTATTATTATTATTATTATTATTATTATTATGTGCAGTGAAACTATAGCGTAGGAGTTAATTGTTCTTGCTTTCAGTTTTTGTGAGGGCCAAATTCACACTGGATGTTTTTGGTGACACCCTTTGCAGCAATTCTTCCTTTAGTCAAAACTATATCCAGGATAGCTAATTAGTTGATGAAATAATGATCATTGAGATGACTAGTCAAATTGGGTGCAATGGAAGTTGCAAAAGAAAATAAATAAATAAATAAATAAAGGTTTGTCACTTGGCTTTCAATGTCAATCATATGGAAAATATGATCAAGGCCTCACTTTGTTGTTTGTTGAGTGGGTTTTATATCCACTCTTTAGATCTCTTTTACTTAATGATTTGGTTGTTTATTGAGATTAATCATCATCTAATGGGATGTTTTATGTTAAATTGTAGGTTTCATAGGTTAGAATGAAGAATTGAAAAATTGAGAAGTTTTTAGACTAGAATTCAAGCGCCGCGGCGCTCAAAACCCAGAGCTACGGCTCCTGGAGCATGAAATTTAGAAGTGGGATAGCAACTCAGCGCTGCGGCGCTGAAAATCAAGCGCTGCGACGCTCGCGTGCGGAGAAAATTGGTGTTTTTTTGGTAGAGAGGTAGCGTCACGGCGCCCAAAATCCAGAGCTACGGTGCCCGTGCGATTTTTCTAAATACGTGCCCTTTTTCCTTAGTTTCTTTAGGGTTTTTAGAGATAGTATAAATAGGAAATTTTAGGAATTCTTTTGGGGTATTCTTTTCTGGACTTTTTGGAGGCAAGAAGGAGAGCAAAAACAAGGATTGGAAAAGGGCACAAGAAGATTGAAGCTTCTCTTCAGAGTTTTTATTCTTCCTCCCTTTGAACCATATCTAGATTTAATTTTACCTTGTTCTTCCTTTTTGCTATGAACTAAATTCCCTTCTAGGGCTATGATGTAGCCTAGCTAGGAAGATTTTTGATTTTCTATTTCTTTAATTCAAGAACTCCTTTATTAATTGTCTTCTTCTTCTCAAATCCTCATGCTTCTAATTGCTTGATCACCAATTAGTTGATTAGATAATTACAATGAGACTGGGAGGTAATTTGTAATTAAAGATCATAGAGATTAAGAACATAGGTTGCATGTAGGATAGAAATATACCTCTATGACTTGTGTAGCTATTTAAAAAGAACCATAGAATTAAGTGAATTTCTAGGTTGTTCGCAATTCACATAGGAATATCGTGGGTTCATAACTTAGAAATACTTTTGTTTGACCTTGGGAAAGACTAATAAATAATTTAGGGTTCTTGGCTAGCAATTAGGAAGATTGTTCTTGGTTAATGAATTAGGAATAACAACTCGGAATAGCTATGGTGAAATCAAAAGCCCTAGATGTTTTCTCTCTTGATAATTCTATCATTTTACTAGTTTAGTTTGTTATTTTGCTGGTTTAAGTTTGTTTTCATCTTATTTTAGTTGTTTCTTGAAAATCTCTCTATATTGATTGATTGAATAAAATTAAGGTTAACCCAATTTCGGTAGTTGATACGTTAGTCCTCGTGGGAACGATACTCTATCTCATCTTATTACTTGAAAACGATAACGTACACTTGCGTTAAGATTTCACACAACATTGTTTACCAAATGAGCTTAGCAACTCAAGTATTTGTGACCTTTCTTAAAAATTCTTTTCTTTTCTTTATTTTATTTGACTTCTAACATTAGCTAGCACTTGATGCCTTCTTTTATGATTGGTGTTGAAGGATCTTTTTTCTAAAACATTCTAGAGTAACTTGGTTCCTGTTATTGTAATAACCTTGGTTGCGTGTTTGTGGTGAAGCTGGAGGATTTTGTTACGGTGGTTCTGTGGTGTCAATACAATTGTGATATTAGTGTTATAGGTGAAAATTGGCATAAAAGAAAACAAAATAAGAGAAAAAGGATCTATAAATGAGTAATTAAGTGCCTTGCGCAATTTATACCAGCATTTAGCTTCTACCTTCATCTTGTTGCTCAATGCTTTCAATGATTTTGTAAATGAAGATGCTAAATGTTATGGATACGACTTAGTTGCCACAAGTGGCACAAGTACCCTAGCTTGACTGTACACGTGGCAATCATTGATTTGCTATGTGAATAGTAGAAGTTGAAATGGTAATGGGATAGTTGGTTTATATCTTAATTACATATTTTGAGACAATTTTGTTTTTTGTCATATGACTTAATTTCCATGAAACTTAGGGCTATTTTCTTGGTTGTGGGCTGTACTGAGTTTGGAATAAAATAGATAGACCTATCTTCAGTTGTGCTTTGAAGTCGTATTTCACTTGATGTCCCATGGAGACAATAGGATATGATATGTGCATTGCAGTAGGTTGAGAGTCAATATTTTCAGCTGAACTAATTTTTATAGTTTTTCAAAATAAAGTTTTTCTCCTTTGGTGCATTTAGTGCAAAATTATCCTCTATACACATAGGACAAAAGTGGATAAGTCTTTCTTAGTTCTCTATTGAATGGTGGTTTGTGTTGCTTTCTGTATGTTAGGTGTTTGACTTTGTGAATCATATATAAGAAGTTCTCAATAGGTTTCATGTATTCAAGGTAATGTTGTCTAAATCTTTACCCAAGTTTTAATATCATGTTTTAAGCTTTTGTTTTGGTCTAAATAATTACTGTATTTTACAAAGAACATAGTTGGAGACTTCTTTCACATGACATTGATACCTGACAGTTCACAAAATTTTGACAGTTTCTTTCTCAAGCTTAAAGTCATGTGGTTCACTATCTCATAACAAGTTTGTAGAATATTAATGTACATACATGTTTGTATATGTTGTAAACATTGCCATGTGCATGTCATATTTTGATTGTTACCTATATATCGTGCAATCTACTAGTACATGATTAGCAGTCATGTTTTGATTCCCCATCCATGCTGACCTTGAAGGTTAATCCCTGCTTTAGACCCTCTCTTAAAAAAAAAAATTGGCATTTCTTTTGAATACAATAATATTTTGCCAATTTATTTTTATTTTGAAAAAGAAAAATTGTTTGGAATGTCTGTTGTAGTGTAAATTTAACTTCGAATCTAGACTATGGGCATTATAAATTTTAATTTGAAGCACCTTCAGCAAAACCTTAATTCTTAAAATTCCTGTAGACAGATAAAGCTCTGATTCTGTCTGGTCTGTTATCCTATTATATGGTATAAAATACTTATGGTAGCCTTATATTTTATTTTTCCTTTTCTAATTCAAATAGTGTTGTGGACCACTTCAAGAAGCAATTTGCTTATCTCAAGGAGCACTATGGTAAAGGTGGAACTGTTGCTCCACTTGAGAGATAACATGCATCTTTACCCAGGTATCCCAATTTTGGTCATTGTTTCTCTTGTCTCTTCAACATGCCCATTTATCTGTTCTGGGATTTCCTAGACTGATGACTTGAGTTTATAAATGCAGGCCTTGTGTATTATATTCAGATAACTCAGTACAGAATTCTGCTGAGGTTGCAGATGATCTCTCAAAGTGTTGCATCAAAGAAGTTGAGAAGCCACCCATAGGGATGAATGGCGTTATCCCTATGTCTCAGCTTCCATTGTAGGTTCCTCAAAATATTCAAGGTATAATGGTTTACTCGAGTATATATTTTACTCCTTGTCTCTCTCACTCTTTCTATTTCTTTCTCCTTGTCTCCCTTACATGCCCGAAATTATCATGGTAGAGGATTGTGTTTTCTTGGAGCCTTTTTTTTTTGGTACACCATTCTTTGAACTGTCATCAGATATGTGTCTGCCTATGTGGGCACGTATTTATGCCTTTCTTTAGCCATGTGATAGAAATATATTGTATAGTGGCTAAATGCAACAGGATTTCGTTACAGAGATAGTGCTGAGATTTTGTTTCTAGTTCTTTTGATGGCTGACATTTTCTCATCATATTCTTTTTTGTGATGCACATTAACACATGTAAGCACACACACACAAACACTGAGAGAAGAGTTAGTTCTAACATGGCTTGTCAGAGGATGGTAATATTACAATTCTTAGATCTCAAGTAGATATTCTAGGCACTAGTATTGTCATCTTTCTACATGTGTATTCTTCCTCCCCTTCCTTGTTGTCCGACACGTTCTCTGTTTTTTATAATTATGGATGCAAAACAAATCTTTAGATGCTTGAATTTAAGTAGATCTCTTGCTAAATTGTTGTTGCTGAGTTGCTTTTCTCTGTTGTGGCTCACTTTCTTAAGGTGTTGTAGCAAGGCCTAGAAAAGTTGTTGGTTCAGTATTGTGTTACAACAACTGTGGGGTAGCAGCGACTGGGGAGGCTCTTGAACAACAGAGGATGGTTAGGAATCCATCTATGTCGACCCAATATGCTGCTTCTAATGGTTCTTATCCAAGACAAAACCCAAGCTATAAAAATGAGAGGGCAGAAGATGATGGTATTGAAGGTTCTAATGGGTTGTAGCCAAAGCCTCAATACATTAGAGATTAGTTGCTGCTGCTCAAAGTGGAGCTGGTGGTCATTGGTATTGATTTTGGATATGTTGAATATATGGTCAACAATTGTCTTGGGCCATGAAACTCTGATATCTGGGTTTGTGTCACCAAATTCAGATTGATCGTCTCAATTGAAACCTAAAATTTAAGTGGCATAAGGTTCATTACTACCAACAAGTGGGAGAGCTTGAAAGAATGAAGTCTGAGAACCTCTGTGATGAGGTTTAATTTGCACCACCAATTTGAAGTTTGGTAAGGGTTCGCTCGGTCTTATTGATGATTTTCTTGTTGTGATTCATTAATAACATAGGACATAAAAGATGTGAAAAGCTGTGAAATGAAGGAAGAGCAGTTGCTGCCTGTGAAATCATGATGTTCTCTTCATTGCAGAATAGAAGTCGCTACATTTGGCCCTAGTATTTTGGGCTATAAGAAGGATATTATATATTTTTCCTCACACTTACACTGACGTACTTTGCTTGTACCCTAAATAATCTACTCTCTTGAAAGTGTACCTTGAGAACCAAATTTAGTGGTAGAAAAGAAGCAAATTTATACCTACACAGTTCATCTTTAAGTTGCCTCGCATAAATGCTTATTGAAATTATGTGTCCTGGATTCCCTCTCTGATAAGACGAGAAGATCTCATTGTGTGTCTATCAAAAATCCTAAGTTCATGGTGTGCCAAATCAACGTGGAGTGGTTGTGGGTTGCATGGCTGAGTCAACTCGGGGAACACCGAACTCACTGAGTCATGCAACTAGGACTGGGCATTGGATGTGGAAGGACATGGCCATGATCATTTTTTGTTTTTGCTGCACTTATTTAGTTTTCAGTTATTTCTTTTGATAGCACATTTAGCATCTTTGTGTTAGCACGTTTCTGCAGTTTGTTTGTTGGTTGGTTTGTAGCTATTTAAAGGCTAGGAATGTTAATGAAAGTATGAAGTTATTTCCAAACACACTTGTGGTTTGTTCTCACCCTAAGAGAATAACTTTAGTTTTCTGGTGTTATACTTTTGCTCTTGACTGGGACCTATCATTGGTATCAGAGCAGCATAACCATGACAACCAACAAGGAACGGATTGAAAATCTGGAAACAAAGCTTGAGGGACTTCATAACAGTATGAGTCGGATGGAGCTTGGCATTGTCGATAAGTTTCATCAAATGGAAGACGCCATCACCAAACTGACAGAAGTCTTGCTTTCAAACAAAGACGGGTCCAGCAGCAACACCAATGACCATAATGGTCGGTTTCACCATAATAAGGAAGAGTTCACAGAGAACTTGGAAGGAGGAAAACATATGTTCTCATCCAGATTGGCTAAGCTCGACTTTCCAAAATACTCGGGGAATGACCTTACGGAATGGTTCAATAGAGTGGATCAATTCTTTGAGTACCAAGGGACAACTGAAACTCAAAAGGTGGTGCTAGCTTCATTCCATCTTGAAGGTGAAGCAAACCAATGGTGACAAGTTTACGACGAGCTTACAAGGAAGAAGGTAAGGCCGTGACATGGGCAAATTTTGAAGAAGAACTATGGGCTCGGTTTGGACCCACAAAGTGTGAGGATTTTGATGAAGCTCTATCAAGAGTGAAATAGGGGGGTTCATTGCGCGACTATCAAAAGGAATTTGAAAGGCTCGGGAAACGAGTGCAAGGATGGACACAAAAGGCCTTAGTAGGGACGTCTATGGGTGGCCTTAGACCGGAGATTGCAGAAGGCATCTGCATGTTCAAACCTTCGTCATTGAAGGAAGCAATAAGCCTGGCATGAATGCAGAATGATCATATAACTCGTCAACGAAAAGTAATAAGACCCCTACAATTTAACCGCAACCAACTCGACCTTGCTTTCCCAACAAAGCTAAGCCAGCCTTCAAACGCCTTACCTAGGATGAAATGCAAAAAAAGGCGAGCTCAAGGCCTCTGCTTTAATTACGACGACAAATTCACTCTGGGTCAGAAGTGTCAAGGACCCCAGCTCTTGTTGTTGGAAGCAGACGATGGTGTCCACAATGAAGAAGACATAGACCCCGTAGTCAATGAACCTGAAATATCATTACATGCTCTAACTGGGTGGTCAACTTCAAAGACTAACAAACTATTTATATAGCCAAAAAACTGAAAAGGAAACATGTGTGTAACACGTGCATGCTTGTTGTAACCTCTAATACCCCCCTCAAGGTGGATGAAATGGATCATGAAGTTGCAGCTTGGAAGTGATAGCATGAAGACGTGGAGAGGCAAGAGCCTTAGTAAAACAATCAACAAGCTATTGAGAAGTGTCAACTGGTAAAATCTTAAGAACACCAGATTGCACTCGTTCGCTGACTATGTGACAATCAATCTCAAGATGTTTGGTGCGCCCCTGGAAGATTGGGTTGTGGGCAATGTGAATGGCGGACTGATTATCATAGAATAAGAGAGTAGTAAGAGGAGTAATGCCAAAGTCATGGAGCATGTAAAGAAGCCACTGAATCTCACATGTGGTGGAAGCTAAAGCTTGGTATTTAGCTTATGAACTTGAGCAAGAAACAGTAGTATGCTTCTTAGATTTCCAAGAAATGAGAGACTAGCCAAGGAAAATGCAGAAACCAGTAACGAACTTGCGGGTTTCAGGGCAAGTGGCCCAATCAGAATCAGAAAAACCTTTCAACTGTAAAGAGGAAGTAGAGGGAAGAAAAATGTCTTTCCCTGGATTAGCTTTGAGGAAACGTAGAACTCTGTTGGCACACTATTGATGAATATCAGTGGGTTTATCAACAAATTGAGACAATTGTTGAATTGCATAAGTGATATCAGGCCTAGTGTTGGTTAAGTAAAGCAATCGACCAATTAATCTCCTATATTCGGAAGGATTTGTGAGAGGAGTACCATCAGTAGACGTGAGGACATTACTAGCTGTAAAAGGAGACTTAACAAGTTTACAAGCTAGAAAACTTGCATTAGAGAGCAACTGGAGAGTATATTTTCTCTGAGATAAAGTAATGCCCTCACTAGAACGATTTACTTCTATGCCCAAAAAATAACGTAGAGAGCCAAGATCCTTTATTTTGAAGGTGGAGTTCAGAACAGGGGAAAAAGTGTCAAAATAATAAATTCCTGCCTCTTGGGTGTATCCCTTGGCCACTAGCCTAGCTTTATAGCGTTCAATAGTGCCATCAGCTTTATATTTAATTTTGTATACCCATTTACACTTGACAGCATTTTTGCCTTGTGGAAGATGTGTAAGAACCCAAGTTTGGTTCTGCGCAAGAGCATGTAATTCAACTTTCATTGCCTCCTGCCAGCAAGGGTATTTAAATACTTCCTCGTAAGATGTGGGTACAACATGGGCAGTAACGTTAAGAGCAAACAATCTATCTGGAGGTGATAAATGAGAGTAAGAAAGAACGTTGGACAAAGGGTGTTTGATGAAAACTTCAGAGATGACACTGTTGATGGAGGCATGATAATCTTGGAGGTATGTTGGAGGGTGCCTGATGCAAGTAGATTTTCTGGTTGGGAGTAAATCTTGTGTGGGAAGAATGTTGGGAAGAGAGGATGGAGTGGAAGAATCAGTCATGGGACTTGGAACAGGACTATGGTTAGTGGCTGGTGAGGAAAGTGAGGGTGGAGCAGGGAAGGAAACTAATTCTGCAATGGTTGATTCTGTGGGAAGAACATGAGCAGGTGAAGTTGGTGTGTCATGTGATGAAGTAAGCAAGTTGAAACAATGTTCATAGAAACTGACATCTCGTGAGACATGAAAGGACATGGTGTCAAGGTCCAACACTTTGTGACCTTTCACACTAGCAATGTACCCCAGAAAAATACATCTGCTAGCATGAGGATCAAACTTCTTTCAATGCTGAGTGAGAGTCTTGACATAACATAAACAACCAAACACTTTTAAGTGTGAAAACGTTGGAGAATGTCCGAAAACAAGCTCAAAAGGAGTGAGATTTTGCAACACAGGAGTGGGTGTTCTGTTGATCAAGTACACTGCATGAACCAGTGTTCTAGTCTCACTTTTGTTCCTCATCATGTAAACCCAAGTATATCGACTTTTGTCATCAACAATAGTGAGGAAGTACTTGTACCCTTCTAATGAGCAAGTGGCATTTGGTCCCCAAATATCCATGTGCACTAAATCAAAGAGATTGGCAGAAATGGAAGTACTAGTTGGAAATGACAGCCGCCTTTGCTTAGCAAGATGACAAACATCACAAATAAATTTGGAGTCACAGGAAATATCTTTATTATGAGTAATCAAAGGTTTAATCCATTCATATGAAGCATGGCCTAAATGATAATGCCATAAATCAAAAATAGGGCTAACAACAAAAGAATTAACAAAAACATGACTAGCATCTTTAGGGTTTTCTGCAACACCATCAGAAGTCTTCAGTGAGTTGTCTTGCAGTGAACTGACAGGAGCAACCAGGTGGTAAAGTCCGCCAGTCTCCCTAGCCAAGCCAATCGTCTTCCAACACCGAGGTTCCTTGATGAAACAATGCCCCATTTGCAAAACAAAAGAGCATTGAGAATCCTTAATCATCTTGCTCACAGAAATCAAGTTGAAAGAAAATGAAGGAACATATAAAACTTGTTGCAGGATTAAATCAGTTGACAATGCTATTGTCCCAACATGTGTAACCTTTGCATTCATGCTATTTGGAAGACTAACAAACCAATTTGACACAGGAACACACGTAGTCAAGTAATCATGGCAACAGGTAATGTGATTGGTTGCACCGGAATCTACAATCCATCTATTTTTAGAATGTAGATCAGAATTGTTTCAAGAAAGAACAATACCAGTGTGTAGTTCTTCTGCAAGAGTAAGGCTAGCAAATCCAGAGTTGGTTGCTACATCGGCATTGGATGTGGGCACAGTATTCATTTGCTTAGGAGAATTGATGAGTGACATTAATTGAAAATATTCCTGCTGGGTAAGTTTGACTTCTCCATCCTCACAAGTCTCCTGCAAAGAATCATCTTGTGAAAAGTGATCTTGTTCAAGCAAGAAATGATCTACCTGATTAACCTTAGACTGTTGTTTGCCTTTGGCTCTAAAACCTGATGGAAAACCAAATTTTCGATAACAATTATCAACTATGTGCCCAGGTAAACCACAGAACGAATAGATAGGCTTCTTATTATTCATAGACTTGTAGTTCCAACCCTTCATAGCTAGAGTAACATTCTGATCAAGCATTGATTTAGAATCGATAGAAACAGTAATAAACTGCCTTTCATGTTGAAGAACTAAAGAAAACACCTTATTAATTTGAGGTAATGGATCCATCAACATAATTTGGGATTTCACAGTGCTATAACATTCATTCAAGCCTCTCAGAAAATGTATCACCTGGTCTTGAGTTTGATATTTTTATGCAGTGAGAAAACACTGACAGCGTCCTCCTTGAATGCAAGCACAGATTGGCAGGGGACGAAGGTTCCCAAACTCATCCCAGAGTATCTTCAACTTGGTATAGTACTCAGTGACAGAATGAGTGCCCTGTGGATCTTAAAAATTTCTTCCTATAACTCCATGAGTCTAAACGGATCTCCTTGTGAAAAATGATCTCTCAAGTCATTCCATATGTCCACCGCATTGTCTAACCACATGATACTTCTATGAATTGTTGGACTGATTGCTCCCTGTAGCTAAGAGACGACCATCGTGTTTGAACATTGCTAGGCTTTGTACATCAAGTCGTGTTGAGATGGCACCGAAAGAGATCCATCAACGAATTGGATCTTGTTCTTCGCAAGCAAAGCCAGCCTCATCGCCTTGGCCCAACTATGGTAATTTGTGCCTTGCAGCACCTCTGTAACGAGAAGAAGCGTAGGATTCTCATTCCTATGAAGATGATAGAAACTTGTTGGATCATCTTCTGCTCTCGGAGGAATGATCGGAGGATTATGAGTATGGACGTAATGCGGCTGAGGAGTCCCTAGAGTGTGTGGTGGTGGAGTGGTAGTAACCAGTACGTGAGGTCGTGCCATCAGAAAGCGCAGAGAAGGTCATGCAGAGAACGTGCTCTGCTCTGATACCATAACAAACTAGTAGAAAAGAAGGAAAAGAAATATATTCAAATGATTGATAAGATTGATTAATTAGGTACAGTACAACTAAGCTATATTTATATAGCCAAAAAATTGAAAAGGAAACACGTGTGTAACACGTGCATGCTTGCTGTAACCTCTAATAAAGACCATGAGAGTCACGGCCAAGGTGGGGAACCATGAATTGATTGTCTTTATTGACAGTGGATCCACCCATAATTTTATTTGCGAAAGATTAGCTAATTGGCTGCAACTACCAGTGGTACCAACTAAGCCATTCAATGTAAATGTGGCAAATGGGATTCCATTAAAGTGCCAAGGGAGATTTGAAAACATCCATGTCTTACTTCAAGGTATTCCATTCTCCCTTACTCTTTATTCTTTGCCACTAATCGGGTTGGATTTGGTGTTAGGAATTCAATGGTTGGAACAATTGGGGACAATGGTATGTGATTGGAAAAAAATGACCATGGAATTCCAATGGAATAATCAACCTCAAAAGTTGCAAGGGACAAATATCCAGTCCATTCAATCAATGTCCATGAAGGCCATTTCAAAGGAATTACGTCAAGGTCATTCTATGTTTGCTATTTGTTTACAAAATGAAGCTGCAATACCACAAACTGGAATCACATTAGATATGCAGCAGTTGTTACAAGCCTTTGAAGACATTTTTCAAGAGCCAAAACAACTACCTCCACCAAGAGAGATTGCCCACCACATCACCCTTAAAGACGGAACTAAGCCTATCAATGTAAGACCATATAGGTATGCCTACTTTCAAAAAGCTGAAATTGAAAAACAAGTTCAAGACATGCTAAAACTGGGGTTTATATGGTCGAGTACTAGTCCTTTTTCATCACCTATGTTACTAATTAAAAAAAAAAATGGTACATGACATTTTTGCACTGACTATAGAGCCCTTAATGCCGTAACCATCAAAGACCGATTCCCAATTCCCACAGTAGATGACATGTTAGATGAACTTCATGGATCAATTTTTTTTACCAAATTAGATTTGATAGCAAGTTACCATCAAGTCCGTGTACATCCACCTGATATTCATAAAACTGCATTTCGTACTCATAACGATCATTATGAATATTTGGTAATGCCTTTTGGACTTTGTAATGCTCCCTCTACTTTTCAAGCCATTATGAATTCCATATTCCGCCCATATCTTTGTTAGTTTATGTTAGTATTTTTCGATGACATCTTAATTTATGGCCCCAATTGGATCATGCATCTTGAACATGTTCGAA
The DNA here is from genome assembly GCA_003255065.1 of Cercis canadensis. Classification (NCBI taxonomy): domain Eukaryota; kingdom Viridiplantae; phylum Streptophyta; class Magnoliopsida; order Fabales; family Fabaceae; genus Cercis; species Cercis canadensis. Next base: position 406,113 of record QAOA01003910.1, on the reverse strand, counting down.
AGGTTTTTGAAGTTTTAAGGCAACACAATTTTTTTGTTAAGCTCAAGAAATGTGCATTTGGCCAATAGGAGTTGGAATACTTGGGTCATATTGTTACTCTTTAAGGAGTCAAAGTGGACCAAGGAAAGATTACAACAATTATAAATTGGCCTAGGCCTACTAATATTTCTGAGTTACGTGGCTTTTTAGGCTTAACAGGTTACTATAGGAAGTTTGTTCCAAATTATGGAATTTCGTCCCCTCACCACTCTATTAAAAAAGGGACAATTCGGTTGGAATGATGAAGCCGAAACTGCCTTTGAAGACCTTAAACAAGCCATGACTTCCACACCTACACTTGCAATGCCTAATTTTGAGGAGCCTTTTGTTATTGAGTCTGATGCTTTAGGGGACAGAATTGGAGCAGTATTAACTTAGCAAGGAAAGCCCATAGCTTTCATGAGCCGAGCCTTGGGGATGTCAAAAAAATCATGGTCAACCTATGCTAGAGAAATGTTGGCTATTGTTCAAGTTGTCCACACTTGGAGACCATATGTGATGGGCCATAATTTTTTTTATCAAAACAAACCAGCGCAGCTTGAAACATTTCTTGGAACAACGCATCGCCACCCCAGAGCAGCAAAAATGGTTGTCAAAGCTACTTGGATTTGATTATGAGATCATTTACAAACCTGGCAAAGAGAATTCAGCTACAGATGCACTGTCACGCAGGGTAGGCAGCCCATGTCTTGATGCTTTGTTTGTTTCACATTCTCAAGTATGGGATAATATCAAAGAGGAAGTAGTTAGTCACCCTTATATGCAGAACATTGGCAAGTTAGCGACTGAGAAACTGGGAAGTCCATATAGGTGGCGAAATGGTCTAGTATACTACAAGAATAGAGTGGTGGTACCTCCAAATTCTAGCATCATCCAGCAACTATTGCGAGAATTCCATGATTCGCAACTGGGGGGCCATTTCGGAGTACTACGAACTTACAAACGGCTTGCACAATAGTTCTATTGGCCATCAATGCATCAAACAGTGCAAGAATACGTCTCTGCTTGTAATGTATGTCAACAGGCCAAATCAGAAACGCTTTCTCCAGCTAGACTCTTGCAACTGCTGCCCATTCCATATCAAGTATGGGATGACATCACAATGGATTTCATCGAAGGGCTTCCACACTCCAGCGGCAAGGATACCATTCTTGTGGTGGTTGATCGACTTAGCAAGTCCACACATTTTTTAGCATTGGCTTACCCTTACATTGTAAAAATGGTGGCTGAAAAATTTGTTGAAGGTGTAGTGAAACTCCATGGCATGCCAAAATCTATCATCACTGATCGGGATCCAATATTTATCAGTCATTTTTTGTGTGAGTTTTTTAAAATGTTAGATACACAACTGAAAATGAGTTCCGCATATCATTCGCAAATCGACGGCCAATCAGAAGTTGTCAATAGATGTGTCGAACAATACCTCTGATGCTTTGTCCATCAACAGCCCCGAAAATGGAGTTCATTCCTTCCATGGGCTGAGTTTCTGTATAACACGACCTATCATGCGTCAACGGGAATGACACCCTTTCAGGTTTTGTATGGGCGTTTACCTCTAACCATACCATTCTATCAAGTGGGCGTGTCTCCAGTGAATGAAGTGGATAAACAGCTAGCTACAAGGGATGAAGTTTTGCGCCAACTTAAGGCAAACTTACATGCAGCCTAGAACCGCATGCAACAAGTGGCTAACTCCAAGAGACAAGATGTGGAATTTCAAGAAAGAGACTGGGTTTTCCTTAAACTTTACCCCTACCGTCAACAAACAGTCTTTAAACGAGCATTTTAGAAATTGGCAAGCCGCTTTTATGGTCCTTATCAGATTGAACAAAAAATTGGTAAGGTGGCGTATAAGCTCAAGCTTCCCGAGGGATCCCGAATTCATCCTACCTTCCATGTTTCATTGCTTAAAAAAAAACTAGGAGACTCCAACTATGCGGCTAATGAGTTACCACCTATTGCTGATGATGGAGAGCTTCTTATATAACCCGAAGCCATCTTAGACATGCGTTGGATCAAGAAAGGCTCAAAGTTTGTGGAGGAAAGCCTTGTCAAATGGAAGTAGCTTCCAAATGATGATGCCACTTGGGAAGACACGCACGAGCTGAGGGAGAGGTTCGTAAACTTGAACCTTGAGGACAAGGTTCCACTGAAAGAGGGAGGTGTTGATAAGCCAAGAAGATCTCATCGTGTGCCTATAAAAAATCCTAAGTTCATGGTATGCCAAATCAACTTGGAGTGGTTGTGGGTTGCATGGCTGAGTCAACTCGGGGTACACCGAACTCACTGAGTCATGCAACTAGGACTGGGCATTAGATGTGGAAGGACGTGGCCATGATCATTTTTTGTTTCTGCTGCACTTATTTAGTTTTCAGTTATTTCTTTTGATAGCACATTTAGCATCTTTGTGTTAGCACGTTTTTGCAGTTTGTTGGTTGGTTGGTTGGTTGGTTGGTTGGTTGGTTTATAGCTATTTAAAGGCTAGGAATGTTAATGAAAGTATGAAGTTATTTCCAAACACACTTGTGGTTTGTTCTCACCCTAAGAGAATAACTTTAGTTTTCTGGTGTTATACTTTTGCTCTTGATTGGGACCTATCACTCTCAGTGACTAACACTGAAGTTTCAAACACTGAACGTAGTTCGATAGATGCTGCATTTCCTTTGAATTAATGATATCCATTAGCGGGTTTTCATTCAGTAGTTGGCTTTATTAATCCTTGGAATGACATTCTTTGGAATGTAAGACCAAACAAAAAAAAAAGACATTCCCAAGAATGTAGAACTATAACATTGGGTTAGCAGTTAGCAATGTCACTAAATATTGTCAAAAAAATGGGGTGACAGCTCCGACTGGCCGATGGCTGTGGTGGGTGGTGGTTGACTTTGGAAGTGCAAGTTGTGGTAGAAGGGAGAATATTTGTTTTTTCACACGAGAAAAACTTTTTTGTGACTTTGAAATATAAGATACTTGCCTTTTAAAATGGAAATGAGATGAGAGAATATGAGGGAAAATTAATTAAGGCGAATGAGAAATATCAAAGTGTTTCCAAAAAACTTGTTCCAAATATAAGAAAGTAACATTCCCATGTTCTTGTTTCTAACATTCCTAGAACCAAACGCCCAAAAAATAAAAAATCTTAGATGACGAACGAACACATTTGTACATGGGGCTACACCCTTCTGTGCAATGGTCTTGCAGACAATGAATACTGTGAAGTTATTTCTTGTGCAGACCTAAAATGGTAGATATAGGCTTTTTTTCTAGTAAAATAAATATAACTTCCTTGAAAGAAGGGCTCATAATCTGATTTTTTTTGGGCCATGTGGATATAATCTTATGAATTCTCCAAAACTCAAGATCATCTGATGTCGTATATATCAGATCACAAAGTAAATTATGAACTATAAGATAGATGAATCTCAGGAAGATTAGTAGACTCGATAACAACCATTTATTCGAAAATATGAAAGCTGCCTCTAGGATTTTCCTCTACCATTACAAGAGAAATGGAAATCTTCTTCATGGCATCTTTTGTTGGCTTTAGAGTCTTATTTTTCTTCCACACACCACAAAAACAATTGTTCCAATGGAATTACTTCTTTTTCAAAACAAAAACAAACAAAAAACAATCTAGTGTTTACAGTAATGGGAAGATCTATTAAGCATAAGCATCAAGGTATAGTATTAGCAAATACTCATCAACTGATAGAACGGCCAATCCTCACCATACAATAACAAAACTATGTACAACATAAAATAATTTGCTGTTAATACAAATTCACATGGTATAAAATTATAAATCCTATTGCCTCCTTTTATTTTGGAGTCAATTGATATCCTTTTTTTCCCCCCTAACTCAATATAATCTTGGTTTTACACGCCTTCCATTCATGTCACTTCCATCCAAGCAAAACGCTTTACTGTGAACTAAATCCTTGGAAGTATGCTTAGCAACCGTGGCTGTCTATTGAAGCAATTTAGTAATAACAAAGGGACAACTTTCTTTTAGATGTTCAAATCCATTAGTTTCCATCACAACTGAAAATATAATCACAAAACCAGTTAGTTTACTCCTTAAAAAATGAAAGGGGAAATATAGAGAAAAAATTTATTGCAAGAACTGCATATTTATCAAACATTAAACAGATGAACTTCATCTGTAGATTCCTATCCAATAATATATAGCATAATTTTTAGCATTAGAAAATTTCCCTAGCACTGACCTTTCGATATGAAAAAGGAAATGATGTAAAATAGATTTATGATATTTTATAAGTTCTAGGTTAAGATCAGAATACATTGCCAACGAAACCAAAAGGGAGTATTGCTATACCAAGTCATTTAACTTTAGAGAATATGCAATGGAATGTAGTGAGAAAGAGAATCTCACCTGTGGCATAAATTCACCCTTCTTTATGAGAATATGTAAACATAGACAATGCATTAAACACAAGGAAAGTGATCAACATTACCAGCAAAAATATATTAAAACCATAAGTCTATTTGAACAATTAAATCAATTACTAAGAAAGCATCGAGTATTGTGATAATTCATAATTTATACACATAATAGAGATTCAAACAAACAAATGGAACAAGTCAATCATACTAGCCGCCAAATTGGTTTAGACAGGACAAGTACTTCAATGGTTAAGATGAAACCAAATGCACCATTTTAACTTCTATTCTTTCCAAGACTCTCTTATTCAAACAAAAGACAAGAAGTAGATAACAGGCAGAGAACCACAATATTGAGAAAATGGAAGAGAAGCAAGTTTATGTAGACTCACCTGACCAATGCCGAAAAGACGAACACGCCAGCAATCATAGCAGAGAGAGACGATAGCACCAAGTTTGAGTGCAAAGGGAATGAGGGAGAGTCAGTCAGTGAGCATAGGAATTTCAGAGTGGGTTTGCGGAAAAGAAGCAGAGGCTCCACGGACAGGATGAAGGAGGCCTAGGTGTTTACCAAAACGGCACCATTTTGGAATTTGTCTTTACAAACAAAAATAAAAATTTCACTCACAACTTATGAATAACACGATTTCTTAGAAGTCCAAATAAAATTTACTCAAATAACTAGGCATAATTGAACAATCATCACAAAAACCACTTATCCTTGTTCTATTGTAATAGTATAGCATGTGTCTATTGTTTATTGGACGTGTACTATTCAATTACAAATTATTCTCTCAATTACAATAAAATGCAACAAGTACCAAAAAAACTTGTCATGTTGCCTACTGTTATCAAGAAACAGATAAAGAAAGTTAAATGTGAAATGGTGTTTAGGAAAAATTGAAGTCATTGATTACTTGAAAATCAGTGGCTGGAAACCATGGGTTTGATAGGACACAGACAGTCAGCATTAAAGCAAAGATTAGGATAGGACCACCATAAGATATCTCTCTAACATCAATAAAGCTACAACAACATATACCAGAGGCTAATTGTACAGAGAGAAAGATAGGAATCTAAAAACCCACATTTAAACAGATTTACAAGTTGCTCATAATAAGAACATCATTTCAATTTATCCATACAGAAGAATAAAGCAGGTACAACACCACAATTTTACAAGTTATACTTCAAAGTCAATGCTTAATCCTCACAGAACCAACCACATCAGTCTAGGTGGTTAGAGAATCCCCTATAACTTGTATCCAAAACGTCACCCATGACGTAAATTCGCACCCATTCTTAAACTAAACTTCATGTATGTATTTTATCAAACACTTGGTGGGCACACCTCAAAACACAAATTATAAGATGCAATTCTAAACATGCATTACATCCAGATGGCCAACTTTCATCCAAGTAACTTAAATAAGAGATAAATTTCAGAAGAATACCTTGAATGGAGTGGAAAATTGAAGACCCAATATGGAAACCGAGTTGACTCCATTTAGGTGTGGTGGGTGAGTGTGAATCACTTCGTAGGATAATGTGTTGTGTGGGTGTGGTGTAGAGTACGGAAATGTGTAATGAGTGTAGAAAAATGGTGGTGAGTAGTGGTGGATGTTGGTGTGTGTGTGTGTAGGAAGTTTTGAAATAGAAAGGGAGAGGGAGGAGGAAGGGCAATTCGTGAAGGGGGTGAAGGGGAAAGGAGGATTTTCAAGTTTTGGTTAAGGGGTGGGCAAAATGCAAAGTTTTACTCATTGGGCCAATTTTTCGTATTTTTTTTATGCCTTATTGGGCATTGCAACGCGGTGCGGGCGTAACGACGCCCATAACTCCATGTAATTGCATTAAAGCCACAACGTTTTTGTTATTATAAATTAAGCCATGCACTTTGATTAGTTACAATGAAATGACCCACAATTTAGTTTACAACGCAAAATGAAATAGACAAGTGCGTGATTTGGTGGGCACTGAGCAGTCACATAGAGAATGTACTACATATCAATGATATTGTGTTGATAAAAGTGCTTAAGCAAATTTATGCTATCTTGTGGTAGGGGATAACTTTAGTGCTGCATGTATATAGCATAAAGAAGCCAACTTTGCTTTTTCTATCTAGTTTGATACTTTATTTTCATGTAAGTACTACACTTCCATGAAATTATGAACAGAGGAGCAAAACAAGGAATAAAGAGAGTATACTCCTTTCCTAGTTGAGAATTGAGATGCCCAAGTCTTCGCTAATAGGACAAATAATTGTCCTTTTATTTTTTTTCTTAATAAAGAAAGTAAATGATTAATCATAATCATATTATTTGTATCAATATCACAAGAAAGACTAAGTCAAATCCAGCAACTCAAATTTGATGACCTGTTTCACTTGTTGACAAATGATGCCTCAATTCCAATTACATATAAAATCTAACTAAATCTTCATCATACGTGTGCAACTGACAAAGGATTGCATAAAACACCATCATGAAGCACTTCAAAAGGAGGGTTGTAGTTTAATAGCACCCTATTGGCCTTTCAAATATGCACTTCAATGAAGTTCACCACTACATAAAAAAAGCACCATTCCTTGATGAAATCATACCTTGGTTTCTTATATTTGCCCATAAAGTGTGATTCATACTTATTCGACGAAGACAAAGGTTCCAGGAACAAGATAAAAAATGAATCCAATTCCAAGGTAATCGAGTAAAAAATCAGGTCCCTTCGCACCACCAAAAAGAAAGAATCACATGCTGAATCAAAGAACACAAGAAATCTACTTTCCAATTAATCGAAAATAAAATATCATAGCTCAAATTTTCAAGAATCCCTCTATTTCATTAGATAGATTCATAGTATTGCACTATGATAATGATACAAGGATCTCCCTCTCTTCTCTATATATATTACATACTTGCATGATCTTGCGAGTCAAAGTGACACTTGTATCACTTTGTATCATCATATCTGACTAGAAACCACCAACGTAATTCATGACAGTCATCACAGCCCATGGAACAGCACTAAACCATGCTGCATGTCCGAGATCAACATGGTATACCTGTAATGGAAAATCATCCATTTGTGCATTATTAAGGGTTCATTTCGACATATCTATTATTTAGGCTAGACTGTTAAAAAACTAGAGATGAACCCTTACCATGTTGAAGTATATGGGCATCCAAGAAAGAACAATAACAAATCCCTGAGAAATAGAAAAGAAATTGAAGTTAGAAGGGGAAAGTATATGAATTTGCATGAAAAATAATTACAGCATTGCATGATGTTCGCCCCACAATGCTCATGCACAAGCCATTTCTTTATATATAAATACTTTGCTATAACAAATAAGGGTTTTGAGTCGGGTAAAATAACAGAACATAAAAATCAAAAGAATTCTGATATATATATATATATATAATCGGGGTTGGAATAGAACACTAGGAATAGCACTAATAAAGCTGGAATAACTTATCTTCTTGCTTAAAAAACACTAAAACAAGAACATGTATAAACAGATACTATGAAATGTGAATCATTACCCAGCTATGCATGGCATTTGCAATAATTAGGGACCATGTTGGCAGCTTTGAAAGCAAGTGCCTAAAAGGAGGGATCACATCAGTTTTCTTCGGTTTTGCCTCCACTGGAAAAGGTTTCTTCTATTAGGCTCAAGATTTTCCTAGGCGCTGCAGTACCTAGCGCCTCAGCACTGCCAAGCCTCAAATCTCATACAAATTCCAGCAATCTCAGCACTTCAGCTTCCATGTTCCTACCACCTGAGCGACCATACCCAGCATGCCAAAGTCTGTTATGAAGTTCATTGAACATCTTCCTCCTTCATGCCATCATTTTTATCCATAAGTCACTTGTGTTAATATAAACAATAGTGATATAACAATTAACCAAGTCCCTCATGAACTCACTAAACAAAAATGTCAAAAATTATATGATTCCTTCAATGTTTCAAAAGTAGTTATATAAATGTTGCATTTACAAGTGAGAACTACCTATTTACTCAATTGAAAGCTGACTTACTTATTTTTAATCGTGCCTAATCAGATTTGAGCCTCATATTTCAGTAATTTGAACCAATTCTTGTACTTTTCTATTGCTTTTCCAAATTTTGCTTTTACTATAGCTTCCTCATAGCAAAGTAAATAGCTATTGGTATACGAAACTCTAAAACAAAGAATGGGAATCAAATCAATGAATACCACAGCCATAACTAAAGTCAAAAACAAGGTTGTAGTGTCTATATATCAAATCACTGAAATATACAATAACTATTACCAAAACAATGCAGTGTTTTTTATTTTCTTCATTGGACAAAATGCACTTGTGTGGTCAATTTAACTTCTGTTCTTTCCAAGTAAAAAAAAAAAAAGGAGAAGAAATAGATAACAGCCAGAGCACGACAATATTGAGAAAACAGAGGAGAAGCAAGTTTCTGTGGACTCACCTCATTGGCGCTGGAAAGAGGATCACACAAAGAGATATAGCAAACAGAGACGATACCACCAAGGTTGGGTGTAGAGGGAATGAGGGAGATTGAAGCTTAGGCCTTTCAGAATGGGTTTGGGGAAAATAGAAGCAAAAACTCAAGGGGAGGGAGGAAGGAGGTCAGTGTTTAATTGATACAAGTACCAAAACGACACCGTTTTGGGGAAAATCTTGCAAAAAGAAAGTGATGACTTATGAATTTCACTAATTTGTTGGGGTCAATTAACAATTTATTCAAATAACTAAGCACAAACCAAATAAAACAAAAACCACCTCAACCCTTCCATTCCACCTACACATGCTTGCTTTTCATTGGATGTATACTATTCTGTCAGTTGGGGTATTTGTGCCACTTGTGGCAACGAAGAAGCACCCTTATTTTTAAGTTTAATTTGTGCTTCAGATTAAAAATCTTCAGATGAAAGCGTAATTTAAAGTAGATGTATGCAATCATTAAGCTTGGAAGGGAGTGGTTTGTAGTTGTGTGATGGATTCTTCATTAATTTGTTCTAAGCTAACTATAATGTAAGAAAAAAAAAATGTACTCGATTCATTTTTTAATAACCCTCTGAATTGGTTGTTCTTGATTATTGTCTGGTTCCGAAGTGTGAAAAATCAGTAGCTTTGTTCTTGATTATTCTGTGGTGTTCTTTTGATTCCCAGTTGATAATTTTTTGAAGTATGGTTCTAATTTGTTTAATTGGAGTGCCTTATGATGATCAGCCCATTATATAATGGTTGATTTTGTTTTACATGGTTTGAGTTTATGACTGGCCAATTTATTTGAATTATTTTCGTCTCTTGAGCATGTGTAAATTCTTAGGATTGTTGTGAATTTTGGGGGAGCACTTCTGGATCAAATATGATGTGTAGCAATGTCTTTTTTTAAGGTTCTTTCTGCTTTCATTTCTTACATGATGTCCTATAATAGTGAACTGGAAATTGGTGTTGCTCATTAGTATTCTTTCTACTTTGTTGTTTTAGCTCTTGAATTTGGTATGTTAATTTGGGGATGATTTGGCTTGATTCCTGTACTTTCTTTGGTGTAAATTGAGCATCTTTTTCCCTCTATGTATACTTGTTTATTATTGAATTGTTCAAAAAACGATTGTTAATGCCTAAACAAGTTTAATGTATGGCTTAGTATTAAAAAAAACTTAATATTGGAAATAACTTAGAAGCCCATTTGAGATTTGGTCAACAGGACTAAATCTCAAATATTCCCTACTATGGGACTATTCTTGGATGTGGAGTTTCACTTAGGTTGTGTAAATATACCATGCATGCATTTGAAAGTTATTTCACAGTTTGTACCCTATCTGTTCTCTGGTCAAATAATATCTTGTTCACATTATATAAGGGGAAATGCTATCAGAATTCAGTTGGATCAAGTGTATGGTATGTTGTTCCTAAATAGTGGCGGCGTGTGGAATTCCATGGGCAAAAAGTGAGAAACATCACTTACTGTAATTGAATTTTTGTTGTAAATTTTGTTGCTAAGTATTTTAATGACAGAAATTCATTTATTAGGGACAAAATTATTCTGTGGCCAAATAGGTGTTTTACTGTAGTGATTTTTTGTTATAATGAGCTTTACATTTCGTCAATTGAATTCATGAAAGTTCAAAATTTCAATGTAGGACCTCCATTAGGCATTTGTGAAGCCACTGATGGATATTGTGCATATGGCCTAACAGAATGTTCATTTGTAATGTTTTATGCTTACATAAATAATACTTGCTAAAAAATCAGGCCATAATATGAGAATTTGCAAAGTTCTCCTTGCTTATCTTTTATTGATTTTGTCCTAAATTTTGAGTGATTGTTAGCATCGTAAGCAGAAAACATGCCTGCAATTATTGAGACTAGTTATGCAGAATCAATTACGCTTGTTAGTTAAGCCTGTATAGGTTAGTTAAGCATGTTAGTTTTTCTGTAATATAACTTGACACACAGCTGTGATGACAACTAGCATCAGGCATGTGATGAACGCACTTTTTATACAATAGTTATCCCTCATACTTAGTCTTTTAAACCTTTTTTTGGCTGAATTGCATAGACTTAGACATCATTTCATGACTTTGGATCCATTTGTGCCTAATTGCAATTTCCAGCAATATTGAGCATTTTATGCTGTCTCTGTGTTTCGTGCATATCTTGAGTTGTGGATGTCTAAAAATTGCGAGTCATACCTTGTAGGAAAGCTGAGAGAATTTTCTACAACTTTATTTCAGGCCTTCAAAGCTAATTCGGACGTCCAGAAGGTCATATGCAGCCTGGAAACCAGAGAAGACATGCTGTTGCAGGATCCTGACCTACATGCAGTATTTAGGCCATAACTTGAGTTGTGGATGTCATATGGACCTGAAACTAATACCATTGGAAAGATAACAGAGAGAGCTTCAATTGATATGAAGACCAGTTCACCATATTTTATATTGAAGATCGTCTTATTTGCTGTGGAAGTTAGCTGACGGTTCCAGACACTTATTGGCACTTAAATGGGCATAACTTCCTCATGACAAGTCCAAATGGGCCCAAACCAAAGCTCAATTAAAGCTAAGGCCCATGGGAACAAGCGTGCCCTAAGGGCAATTTAGGTGTGCATGTAATTTTAGAGGTCTATATCAGCACAAAGGGGCAGCCGAAATTGAGAAGAAGTGAATTAGATATTTTAGACAGCTTTTGCTCTTTCCTTAGCTTTTAAGTTTTCTCTCTAGATATTTTGTAAGAACTTCGCTTCTCTTATTCATGGAGGGCTAATTCATCAAATCAATCCAGGTTTTGGCTGTTCTGATTATTGGTTTTGAGATTATGTGTTGTTGTTATTCATTCAATGATTAATCTGCTTCTTGCTTCCTCTGGACTATTCTGTTTGGATTGTTAAAATTCGAATTTGGATCTTCATGTGTGATTGCTTAATTGCATGTGATAAAAAAGATTGTATGGTTGATTAATGTTTTTGAGCTTTTGGATGGATTAATCACCTTGGCTGGATCATGGACTTAGGTAAAACTAGACTTGAATGTTTGCTTAATTCCTTTGGTCTTAGTTAAAACCGAATTCTGGTTGCTTAACTAGTGGACATCCATAGAACATTGAGAGGCTTCTTGATATGTTTTAAAGGCCAAGATCATGGTTAATAATTGAATGGATCATTGGAAATCAAGGATAGACTAAAATCAGAATCAGTTAAGGCTTGGATTGGTTGCTTTCTCTAAAACTTTACCACTTACCATTAATTTCTGTCAAGCACTTAAACCAAACAAAACCCCCCTGTTTACATGTTTTTTAATATGATTCACTAAATAGAACAATCCTTAGGTTCGACTTAGGGCTGCCCTATGCTGCAAATAGCTTAGGTAACCGACCTTAAACTTAATTAATTTGAGGAGCCTCGGCAGCTCATCAAATTTTGGCGCCGTTGCCGGGGATTGTTCTATCTTTGAATCAATATTATTAGTAGTAAAGCTGACTTTTAACTTCCCCTAATTCACCCTCTTTGTGTTTGAGCTTTTGTTCTTTTTAGGGTTTTGGCCACTTTTTCCATAACTTTTTGGCCAAGTATCCATTCTGTTTGAGGCCAGTGGCCATTATTTTTCTTGATTTGAAGTGTCCTTAGATGTTTTATATTGTGATTGAGTGAATTCTGGCCATTTGGACCATTTCCCCTTTGTTTTTCCTTCGGTTTGGCTTGATTTAGTGATTTCTGGTTCTACTGTTCAAAACAAAATTTTTTGCTCCAATTGACCTGAAACTTGGTCAGTTGAAGGAAAAGGGCCTAACTCACACAAATCACAGCCTATGGATGTGAGGTCTACTTTTTTAAGCCAAATTCCACTGTTTTGACCACTTTTTCATTTTTTAAAGATTTTTTTATTTGATTTTTGAGTTCCATTTTCATCCACCTTTCGTCCTGTGGTGGTAGAAAAATTTTAAAAAATGTTTAGATACCTTTTCTAGTCCTATTTTGGTGTCTTTTTACCTTTGTTTTGTGTTTTTGGTGTTTCGGTTTTAGCTAAATTATGTCAGTTTTATGTGTTTTTCTCTATTTTTGTGCATTGTGGTGTGTTTAGGCATTTAACCACTTGTTTGTATGGTGTATAACTAGGTCTTCTCCTTTTGTATTGCTTGAAGTAGACCCTGAAATAGAGAGAACCTTGCATACACTCAATAGAGCATATAGGGCTGTTGATAATTTAGATCCTACCATGGCTGAAGCTAGAACTCCTATTGTTATTCCTGTTGATGAAGGTAATAGAGCTGACAATGCTAATAGAGCTGGAAATAATAATCATAACATGCAGCGTAGAGATAGAACTCTTAAGGAATTGGCCACCCCTGATGTTGCTTACCAACCTTTAGGGATCCAATATCCAGAGATTGATACTGCTTTTGAATTGAAATCTGGATTGATACACTTGCTGCCAAAGTTTCATGGTCTTGCAGGTGAAGATCCTCATAAGCATTTAAAGGAATTCCATGTGGTTTGTTCCACAATGAGGCCACAAGGAATTTCTGAAGAGCAGATCAAGTTAAGAGCATTCCCTTTCTCTCTTGCTGATGCAGCTAAAGACTGGCTCTTTTACTTGTCACAAGGTTCGGTCAGAAATTGGAGTGACATGAAGAAGCTGTTTCTGGCCAAGTTCTTCCCTGCATCCAGAACTGCTGCCATTCGCAAAGACATATGTGGCATAAGGCAACTGCCAGGGGAGACATTGCATGAGTATTGGGAGAGGTTTACCATGCTATGTTCAAGCTGCCTCCATCATCAAATAAGTGATCAGCTGTTGATACAATATTTCTATGAGGGCTTGTCACCTTCGGATAGAAGTAACATTGATTCTGCTAGTGGAGGAGCATTAGTGGATAAAACACCTGCTGCTGCCAGAGATTTAATTTCTAATATGACAGAGAATTCCTAGCAGTTTGGTGTTCGGATGATTCATTCCACCAGGGGAGTCAATGAAGTTGGTGTATCATTTGCTGACCAACAAAGAATGGAGCACAGACTTGATGAATTGACCTCCTTGGTCAGACAATTGGCTGTGGGGCGACAAGTATCCATACCTCAACCTGCAAGCTTGTGTGGCATTTGTGCTTGTCCATCACATCCTACAGATGCATGCCCTACACTGCAAGATGGTGATTCTGGATTTCAGGATCCCTCTGTAGCTGTAGCAGGTATTTTTCCTGGTCGATCCCCATACCAATCGCAGCAGCAGCCTAGATATGATCCGTACTCCAACACTTACAACCCTGGTTGGAGGGATCATCCAAATTTCAGATATGGCAATGCTGCAGCACCACAACAGCAATCCTCCCAATAACAGCCACAGCAACAGCAGCAATATAGGCAACCATAGCAACAACAAAACCAATTTCAGCCATCCAGGCAGGGCCAGTTTCAACAAAATAGGCCACCATTCCAGCAGCAGCCTTTGCAGCTAGCCAACCCGTCAACATCCAAACCTGAGCCTTCATTGGAAGATTTGGTGAAGCAGATGGCCACCAGCAACATCCAGTTCCAGCAAAGAGCAGAGTCCACCATGCAGAATCTGGAAACACAGATTGGACAATTGGCATCATCAGTTAGCCAGTTGCAGTCCAAGGGTTCTGGCAAACTCCCTTCACAGACAATTCCCAATCCAAATGGGAGTAATGTGAGTGCTATCACATTGAGGTCTGGCAAATCCTTGCAAGAGCCAGCCGAGCCTCAACCTGCCAGTGAGTCCCAACCAGCAGAGGAAGCAGTTCCTGAGCCAATCAACCTTGCACCTGCAAGCAAGCTGCCTGCAGTAGCTCTTCCCTTTCCACAGAGAGCTACTCTGTCCAAGAAGCAAGATGAGGCAGAGAAAGACAGAGAGCTTCTGGAGACATTCAGGAAGGTGGAAGTTAACATTCCCTTGCTGGATGCTATCAAGCAAATTCCTAGATATGCCAAATTTCTCAAGGAATTGTGCACCCAGAGGAGGAGGCTGAAGGGCAATGAGCGGATTAGCATGAGTCAGAATGTCTCAGCCCTTATCCAACCTCTGCCCCAGAAGTGCAAGGATCCAGGAACCTTCACAATCCCCTGTGTTATAGGCAATTCCAAGTTCGAGCATGCCATGCTAGATCTAGGCGCTTCTATCAATGTCATGCCTATGTCTGTTTTCAGTTCCCT